>VDFB02058242.1:30151453-30163783 GCA_007258455.2 Sequoia sempervirens
AGAACTTGAAATATTAGAGATTTCGATGTTTGTGGGTATTTGTGATAACATCCTAATTATAGGATGGGAATCAATGTTATTTATAATTGTTAACAATCAAATAGGCACCTTATGCTAAGCTTACAGAAGAATTAGCTATCTGTTGAAACATGGAAACCTTCTTCAAATGTGGGTGATCTGTGTGAAGAAGGAATCTCCTGAGTGAGTTGGTTCTCCAAATGAATCTCCAATTCTAAATGACTTTCTGAAGTAAAGGGGAGAAAGATAACTGAAATTAAAACTTAAATCTAACAGATGATTCACTAAAACTTATGAAATTTGAACACTATCACTCACAACAATCTCTCTATCACAATAGCCCTCACAATCTCATTGGCACATACTTCCATCAGTAGTTTGTATGAAGATCTATAACTAAATACAACATACAACCTAAAACTATGCAATTCTGAACACAAATTCACAATAGCAAAACATATAAGGATTCAAATTCAAATCACAAAGATATCAAATTGTCATTACAAAATTGAGACAAGAAATGAGAAGAACTTTGTTTCTTTATTGAAACTAAAAGAGTGTTTATGTCTAAAAAATTGAGTACAATATGCATACAAGCTCTCAAAATGTGTATAAGAGAAAGAAGCAAAAATCTGAACTACTGAGCTAAACTCAATTTTACAATAGATATATCAAAACCCTATTTCCGAGCTCAAAAGAAAAGCTGGAAAAAAGACCCTAAAACTTGCATCAAATTGCATGAGAAAAGTGGAAACTTTCTCTTTCCAAGATGTCTATCCAAAAAAGCCTTGAAAACAGGCTCAATCTGCTCTAGAACTGGAAAAAACAACCTCAATTTATCTACCTTTTTCTGACTTTGCCCAAGAGGAAAAAATTTTCCTCTGGTACACTGCTAAAAATAGCAAAATAAAAGCAATTTATAAAACATTGCTTTATTTTTTGCTTTTACAAGATTTGCAGCTCTTTTTTACAAATCAAGGCTTATCCTTATCCTAATTTTTGCAACTCAAGATTTTGGAAAAAATCTTTGCAAAAAATAATATCCTTGATATCTCTTATCACAATTGATTTTTTCCTTTTAAAAAAAAAAAAAAAAAAAAAAACATAAAAATATAGGACAATATTTTATTTTTTTGAATTTTAAATTGATTTCTACAAAATCAATAAAAAAAGAAATACCTAAGCATATCCTATGAATGCTTTTATTTCACTAAGGCAAGGCATTGAAAATAATTAAAAACCCTAAGGTTTTTTTAGACTTTGAAATACTATTCAAATGCCTAACCTAAAAACTTAAGCAAATAATATCAAATGAAGTTTTGAATATGGTTAACCTAAATAATGTAAATGGCCCTTCACCTATTGAACAAGGCATGACATTAGAAAAAATGAGGCCGAACTAGGGTAAAAAGGAAAACCCTAAAAGCAAAAATATCTCACTCCACTTCTTTCGCATTATTTTCACTCCAAATTTTAAGGAGAATCCTCTACACCAACACTGCCATGACTCATGGTTTTTGAGCAGAAACAATGTGGAATCTTGGCCCATCGACCTTTTTGTGGGTCGAATCTACATCAACAGGCAAGAGTAAGTTATTCTCAAGCCATTTTGTGGCTTCTCTTCATTTTTTGACAATCTTTTAGCCTTCAGGCCGCGGCATGATACATTCCTTGATGTTTTTTGTTTGCTTTACTTTCAATGTTGATCTTCCATCTATTTGAGGCCGCCATCAAAGGATTCTTTTGAGCTTTTATAGCACTGATTGAAACATATTCTCCCTTTGCAAACCTAGGTAAGCGGCCATGAATATGCACTTCATTGTATCTGAGCATTTTCTTATTTCAAAAGCCGAATATTCAAATTTCATCTAAATTTCCACACTGATGATAAAGAAAATTGAGTTTTGTTCACTCTTCATTTCCAGAAAAAATGTGAGGTTTTCCTACAGACCCTTAAAGGTTTGGCCACTTTGTATTTATAGGTGCTTTCTCTTCCCTACCCTGGCTTGAAAGCTTTGCTTATCATCTAGGTGTTTCTGGGTATTGCAAGCTTAGGGTTTCAATATTTACGGGTGTTTGGTCTCTTCTCCTTTAAATGATGAAAAGCTTGATTGAACTTAACCTTCAGAAATAAATGATGAAACTCAACAAAAACCTTCATTTAATGTATTACCTCCACAACTCAACACACTATGAAACTCTTGCTATTTGTTGCATTTTCCTTATATTTGCATTTGCATTCAAAAAAAACTGAAATGGGCATTGTGATTTGTGAAGGAGAAAATTGTCTTCCCATGTTGTAAGTATGAGAGCATGAATTAGGGTTTTCTCCATTTTTGAAAGAAACGAGCTTTGCCATTTGAAATTCCATGACAGAGAATTATGTGGCTTTCTTCTTTCTATCTCAAAATGGGTTTTGTTGCATTCGTTTCACTTTGAAACTTTAGCTTGTTCAACATTGGATTACCATGGCATAAGTACATTGTTTTTGAAAGAACAAGAAAATTGTTGTAGCTCCACTTGCTTTCAGAATGCAGATTTTACTCCACTTAGCATTCGTCTTTGGTGATGCAAATTGATATGTTGCTCAAATGGTATCATGTCTATGTCAACAATTGCTTTATTTGTGTTCCTTATAAATGTTCCTATAGCAAAAGGCATCTTGTAGCTCCATACTTGATAGAAGCTAAAGTTTTATGCTACTCTTCATGCATTTTTATAATTAAATGAAACAGTTGTAAATGGCTTTAACCTTCAATCTTGCACAGAAAACTGAAACATGCAAACTTCACCATGATCCTATTGAAGGTTCCCAAACTTCTTCCATCTGCAGTTTGATTTGTGGATTCCATATGTATGCATGTTCACTATCTTTAATCAATGAAACACTTGC
Source organism: Sequoia sempervirens (assembly GCA_007258455.2). Classification (NCBI taxonomy): domain Eukaryota; kingdom Viridiplantae; phylum Streptophyta; class Pinopsida; order Cupressales; family Cupressaceae; genus Sequoia; species Sequoia sempervirens. The sequence goes on from VDFB02058242.1 coordinate 30,154,365, forward strand.
AGCACCAGTTAATGAACAACTCAAAACAGCATAAACATAATGAGCAAAGCATATGTGGCAGCAAAAAATGCACTCAAATTTGACAGTATTAATTTTTTTTCAATTGATGAATTCATTTGTCTTTGTATCTAAATTGATCTCCTTGTTCACTCATGATTTCATTTCATCGCTTCTCATACTTGACTGTTATGAGTGGCCAATGGGTTCAATGCTTTCATAGTTGATAAATGTGTTTACATTCCTTCTTGACTGGGTCATACAAGCGTGATGATTGTATCTCTTTACTTAGCCCCATTTGTATGTTGAGGGGCAGCATGTCGAGATCTACCCTTGTGGGAGCCTGTTTTACTCCACATGTTGTTATGTCTTCATGAAATGATCAGCTACATAGCTTTTCCTATACCTGCACAGGAAACAAACAATGTTAGCATAAAACAATGAAGTTTAAAAGGTTCCATGATGTGACATTTCATTTTTAGGCTCTTATTACTACACTCTTCATTCTTAGCCGATTCCATGCATTTCAAGGAATGAATTATATCTCTATTGGTAGAGCATGTAGTGTAACTCATATCCGGAGCTCTAACAGGACTTTCCCAATTTTCTACAGGTACACTCGAAATCAGAAGCAGAATAGAGCAAGTTGCAAGAACATCAACTGAAGATCGAGAAATAGGAAATGATGGATCATATGTCTTACGTTATTTGCTTCTTTCTTTTTTAAACCTTTAGTTGTATAATTCATTTCTTGCAATGAATTTTTTTGGCTATCTCCACAGCTTGTGTGGAACCTTTAATTTCTCTTTTCATTTCCATTCATAAGAAATGTATCAAAATGCAATCTTGTACAATCATTTGTATTTGCAAAACAAATGAAATACTGTAATGTGAATAAATATTGTGAAATAAATGAAAGAAATGATTATGCTTAATCATGTATGAATTTTGTTTTATACTTCATTTATGTTGCAAAGCACTGAGCAAACTTTTGAAATTATGTTTACTAAAACATTTGCATAACTAGATAAATCTAATGCAAACATCAACTTAAGCAATGCAGAAATTAACTGATCTTTTCACTTTAAAATAAATCCAAACTAATCAGCTCCGCCAATTGAGCTGTAGTGAAAATTGGTAAGAATAACTTCATCTAGATTTTTTAATATTACATCAATGATGTAGATCAATGTAACTTGATGGTAGCATTGCTACAAGTAATAGTAGAATTCAAGAATAAATTTGATGGGAAATAAGAGGTGAAGATATGGATTTATGAGAATGGGATTAAATTATATGAAGAAAAGTGGTAGCATGACACTAGTTAGTGAGGTGAGAAGTAGGAATAACTATAGTGAATGAAGGGAACTATTGGAAGAAGAGTTAAAGGGAATAGTAATGGAAGGAGAGGTATTAATGATATTAGAGATAGAAACAAGAGGTAGTAATGATATTAGAGATAGAAACATGAGAGGTAGTGGGAACACTTGAAGTGATAACATGATAGATGAGTACAATGAGAGAATCCACCTTAGGATGGGAAGAAGAGGGTTCACTAGGAGAGGAAAGGATGGTGGATGAGGGGGAATATACACCATGAAAAGAGTTAGAGGAAGTTATCATAGTATGAATACCATGAATAATTTTTGTGCCAAAGGGTGAACCAATCAATAAATTATGAAGAGATACAACTAACCATATAGGAGAAATAACATTAGTAGGTTCTTAGAAAATGGATTGGTGATAGTAGAAAGATCTTTGTTGACCACATATTTATCATGATGAAAATTGTATTCGCTCAACATGACCAACAAAAAAATTTGGGACTTTCCTGATTGGAAAAATGAGAAGTCGTGTGAGGAATTAAGCAATTTCCTTTGCTCAAAACCAAAAATTGGGATTTTGAAGTTAGATCTTGGCATAAACAATGACAAAAGGTTAATCAATTATAAATCAATTTTGTAGTTATGAATCAAAATCTCATGAATATCAATCAAATTGAAATAAAAAATCAACACTAAAAATTAAAGATTAAATCCAAAGGAGGTGTAATAACAAATGGGTTCATCAAAATATAAAGGATAAATTAACTCCTTTTCATAAACCTAGGGTAAGTAGCACAAATATTCATAATTACCCTAGATTAAATAATATTGTTGCTAATGTTGGCAAAATAATAAATGGAACATAATTAAATGCATTTAGAAATTGAATAATAAAATAATTATACTTAGTTGGAAACTTGTAGATAGGTCAAGTGATAGATGTCAAGAAGTGATTTATTTAGGTGTGGAAAAATCAATAAAAGCATAGGCAACTGCTCTAGAATTAGAATAGCTTATTTATGTCACTTTAGGTCACCTCGACAATTGTAGTATTGATTGTGTAGTTATGAATCCAACCTATATAAATATGGATATGACTGGGATGTATGAATTTGATCTCTATAAATTTCTAAATGTTTGTTTTCATTTTATTGTAAATTTTTATATATGTCACCATATAAGAACTTGATTGTTTAATCAAGTGACAAGATAGTATATCTCTCGTGTACATAAATAATATATCTCTTATGCCAATACTATAAGAATACCAAGTCAATAACTTAGAAAATGGTCTAACACAATAAACATGTCATGGAAATGTACTCTAATTTATGAACTCTAATTTATGAAGTCTGAAAAGAGAGTAGTTAAATATAAGTATGTGGAGATTTCATTTTATTATCCATATAGTTAAATATAAGTATGTGGAGATTTCATTTTATTATCCATATAATTAATATATGATGTATACAAACAGCGAACTGAGACAGCTATCATGGACGAGAGAGCCCGATCTGCATAGAATGCACTTCATGCAGGGAAATCTTAAAGGCCTTGGCCAGAACAGTATCGGGAACACTAGGTTTTGATGCGAAGAGAGTTTTAGCGAGCAGGACGGCCCCAGGATTCTGGCTATTCAAGCTCGACAAACTCACGGCCGGTCCGTCACCCGCATTCATAATAAAATGCACCATTCCTTGCGGAAAAACAAACAATTCCCCTTCCTTCACAGTTTCTTCGAACATCCGGTTCTGAGTATCGATGAATCCGGCGCGCAGAGTGCCCTTCATTACATACAAAACCTCCGAAGCCCTAGGGTGGAAATGCGGCTGCACAATTCCTCCCCTGCTGTAGTCAATTCTGGCAAAGGACAGCCCCTGCGTATTCAGGCCCGGGAAAGTTGAGGCCGTGGCGATTGTGAGAGCCGATCCCAATGAATTTGACGTGTTCCCGGCCTTCGTCAGCAGGGAGCTTTTGAAATCTGCGGCGACTGTCTTTGCCGGATCTTTGCAGGGCACTCCATTTATTGCCATGCCGGAGGCCTTGCTAGGGTTTGCCACGCACAGGTCTTGGAGAGGACTAGGGTCTGAGGCAGAGGAAATGTATATGCTTAGCAGAAGGGGGAGAATGCGGAGGATTTTAACGGAATGATTGGCCATTGTGTTGGAATTGGTTTCTTTTTGGGGGATTTGATAGCAACTCTTGTGTTTTTTTATAGAGGGACAGAGTGAATTGGATGTGAAGCAAAGCAAGCAAAGAAATGGAGTGTTGTCTGGTTTATACACTAATTAAGACTGGTGGTGTAGTGCAGTCAAAGCCGGTGAAGATTGGCCACGGTTCACCAAAAATTGAAGCTTGGAGTTCAATTGGTGAGAGGAGTACATCGTCCGAAAAGCCTGGTCTGGTCTGGAGATTGTGGTAAAATGTGGGGTCGGTAGTTGGCTTCGTTGGGCTTCAAGATGACAGCGCTCCGTGGCTTACGCCTATGGTTTTTCCTTACAATTTTACTTGGATTGCAATTCCTGGAAAAGTGATCTAGGTATAGTTGTTTTATGTTTTTAAGTTTTTTACTTGGAAACTTTGGATGATTAAATTAGCAGATTATGCTTTGATGAATGATTATATGTTCAAGTTAAAAGTTGTTTTTTATTAAGGAATCATAAGGAGGGATATCATCCATCAAAGTGATTCAATTGTTGAATATGGTTCAATTGTACCTCCAAGAGTCTAAACCTTGGATGAGGTCAGGATTGTGCCCCAGGGAAATTTGGCGGAATGGATACCCCTAGTCGAAGAGGTTTCAACCTAAAGGCTTGTGCTCTTAGTCCAAGAGGTTTCAACCTAAAGGCTCGTGATCTTGTATCGAGTAGTTGTAGATGATATAAAATCCTCCACCAAAAAAAATATACCTAATTGTACCTCCAAGAGTTTGAACCTCTATAGATAAGGTAATAAAAAGATGCACTTTTATCTTCACCAATTGAACTCAATCAATTGACCTATAACTATTTAATAATATGAAAACTTTTACATTTAGAAACAACTCTGTAAAATAAAATAAAATACTAAGAACAACATATAATTTGTAATGGTTATTGCAATTTTGTATAATAAAATTAAATATATATGTTTATGAATTTTAAGTAAATGATCTTAATAAAGGTGTTAATAAAGCAAAAACTTTGCAAAAATGTTCGGATGTCACTTTAACTTTTTGTGGGAAGTTTAATATAATTAAGTAGGTTGTGTGTAACTAGAGTACATGAACTTTATAGGGATTTAGAGGGAATTCCTATGTTTTGCTTTTGAAGGGAATTGGAGATTATTTTAAACAATGTTATTGAAGTGTTTTCAATTTTGAAGGGTGTCATTTTAGTCTTATAATGTAAGTGGAAGAATATAGTATTTGAATCAATTCTCATGGTTTGGTCTTTTTATTTGTCTTTGTTTTATAAGAATATATATTTAATTGAAAAATTAAGAAAATTTTAAGTGATACTTGTCATTTTATTAATAAATGTTAATATCTTAAGTTTATTACATATATTATGAACTATATGATGTATCAAATATTTTTATCAGAAGGTAGAAACACATTGGTGAGTTTCACTTCTAGATAAAAATTGAAAAACCATGCCTAACAATCTACAACAAACTCATTAGATTATGATTGAATCTAGTCAATAGCTACACGTTGCTATATAGTGCCCCATGACAAGACCAGGTTTAATCAAATCCCTCTTAGATCTAATAGAAAGGGACTCAAGTGTAAATAGTAGAGCTAGCCAACTTTTTGGCACTTCTACTTACAAATCTAGAAAAAGACCTCCTTGACATAAAGTCATTTACTTTAATTGCATTCCTAAATATTCTTCTCTTTTTTTCTTAGTTTTCATGTTTCTTCTTTTCTTTTTCTTTTTTTAATATTTTATAAATTAAGTTTTTTTATATTCTTGAAAAAAGTGTTATTAACATTTCTTATAAGTTTATATATATAATTTATTTTTTCTAGTTAAATTTATAAAATTATAAAAATAGTATATAAAATAAGATTAATAAATTAATAAAATTATAAATATATATAGGTAACAAATTATAAAACTAGACAAAGGGGTCATGGACAATTGGTAGGACCAATTGTTTCTCATGTTGGAGACCAAGGTTAAATTATGTCCGAGGATATATCAATATCAATATGGTGTGCAAGAGCGATATTCCCACTTTAGTGATAGCATGTAGTGGACTTGCAACTGACAATGATAGAAAGCAAAGAGGAATAAGGAGTAGTGATGCTAGACCATCCCAAGGTGTAAGAGTAATCTTACATCAACCAAAAGTATTTTACTTTCACTTTGTTTATTTATTTGTAGGTTTCTAATCATCAATCAATTATCGCATATCTTACCGTATTTTACCACAATTGCATATCTCACCTTGCAATTTGAGATATATGTTCTATAATCATCCTTCAATGTCATATTTACTTTTTAAAATATTTTGATCACCACAAAGGCATATATTGGATTTTTATATTTACTAATTTTGGCAGTTGACACTCAATTACATTATTTAAGGCTTGTGGCAACTTTTTAAAGTTTATAGTAGCAAAGAAATACATCACATGATACATTGGACCCAAGAGTTATTTTAGTATTCACCACATTGATTTTCACATCACTACATTCAATCTAGGAGATCCTAACTACACATTTATCCAAATACATGCTTCATTGAGATTTTGGAATCTATGCCACCTTCTAGCCAACTAAGATCATTTACAAGCCTTGAGGATGATATATAAATGAAATTCACAATAATTTGGAAAGGGGGGGCATGAGATCAAGAGATTGTTAGAGTTGTAATATAATATCATTTGAATTATGTATATACATGTTTGTAATCAAATGGCTGAGGCCTTTAAACATATTGGAAGCCTGTGAATCAATAAAGACCTTATCATTTCGATATGTCATTAATTTTTCCATTATGTAATTATGAGTCATTTTATTTCTTCACACAATTGGACAATCCTTAACTCAATCATTTTTTCATGACTACATCAAAGTGGTATCAAAGTATAAGTTTTTTATTCTAATGAGAGATTGAAATTGAGTTGGTATCCTAATATTTTTACTTGTGAATAAATCATCAAATTGAGGCAACCTACAAGAATCTTGACAATAGATCATTGATTGAAACCTATAGTTGCAAGGAGTGATTGTAGAATATCACTCACTTTAGATATTTCACACTAGATCCTAGGGAGAGATACCACCATGAAGAGCTCAAGGTGTTGTTAACATTGTTGAAGAATGGAGGAAATATTTAAAATCATGAGGACAACAAAAGTCTTAATGGATAGCAATATCACAATTTGGCACGATGTGGAAAATACCTCCTACTTATCAATTGATGAGCTAAAGGGGCTTTATAATGAATGGTTCATAAGGCACCACACTTGTTGAAGGTTTTGCAAATGGGGTTACAAGCTGAGTGGGCTTAACCTTGGGGAAAAACTCTGTGGTTAAGCACACTTGAGCTGGAGTGGTACTGGGATGGGTGACCTCCTGGGAAGGCCCAATGCTTCACCTCTGTGAGCATCAACTAGATGCAATGAGTGCTAAGTGGACCATTCATAGTCATGAGATATGGGTTCTTGTGAATCACAACTCATGAATCACCTAGATGCAATCCGCAAGATACTAGGTATGAAGGTTTTCATTTTGAACCTAATGGACTACTTAGATATAAGGGGAGAATGTATGTACCTGACATAGAAGAGTTAAGGAATCTGGTATGGAAGGAAGTACATGAAGCAGCATACTCTGGACACCCTAGTGTGACCAAAATCATGACATATGTAAAACCATTATACTTTTGGAATGGGATGAAAGGAGATGTTGCTATATTTTTAGCTAGGTGTTTTGAATGTCAAAGGGTGAAAGCAGAGCACCATCATCCTGCAAGCTTGTTATACCCACATGATATACTAGAGAGGAGGTAGCAAGTCATAAGTATGGACTTTGTGCAAGAATTTTCCATGTCAAGGAATAAGCAAAATGCCATTCTTGTGGTTGTAGATAAGCTTATCAAAGTAGCACATTTCATACTCAAGAATCTAACTGATGGAGCACCTGTCACAACAAGGAAATTCATGCAAGAAGTGTTTAGGTTGCATGGGATTCTTGAGAAGATTATCTCGGATAGGGATGCACGCGTCACTTCTAGGTTTTGGCAAACCTTGTTTTCTGCACTAGGGACTCAACTAAATATTAGCTCAACATATCATCCAAAAAAGGATGGACAAACCAAAAGGGTGAATCAAGTATTGGAAGACCTATTTAGAATGTATTGCATGGATCAACAGTACAAGTGGGAAGACTACTTGCCTTTAGTGGAATTTTCTTACAACAATTCTTACCATTATGTGATAAAGATGGCTCCTTTTGAAACGTTATATGGTTGAAAGTGTCAAACTCCTATAAGTTGAGATAAACTTGAGGACAGAGTGAGTCTTGGGCCAGAAATGTTGGTTGAAATGGAAGAGCAAGTGAAAGTTGTTAAGCAAAGGTTGGCTGAAGCTAACAACCGATAGAAAAGTTATGTTGATGCTAAAAGAGTGTCCTATAATTTTGTTGTAGGTGATAAGGTGTTGTTGAGAGTGAAACCTCACAAAAGCTCCATTAAATTTTGAAATTCTTCCAAGTTATCCCTACGCTATGTAGGACCTTTTGAGATCTAGAGGAAGTGAATTTGGTAGCTTATCGAATTGCATTGCCACCTACTCTTGCTAGAATGCATAATGTCTTCCATGTGTCCTACCTTAAGAAGTATATACCAGGTGACAATCATGTGCTTGATTGTCCATGCTTTACAGGTACAAGACCCCAGAGTGGCAACTCTCGAGCCCATCAAGATGCTCAGAACACGTAAGCTTCGCTTGCGTAATAGAGAAGTCTTGCAATGCAAAGTCTAGTGGGACCAGTATGCAGAGACTCGGCCACTTGGGAAGACTATACTGACATTCGGCAAAAGTTTCCTCATGTTTTAGATGCATGTACTTGAAAAACAATATGTTGTTTGTATGTTTGTTTTATGTGGCTACATAAAATCATCGGGGATGATGATTTAGAAGGGGGGAGTATGTTACACCCCAATTGTGTACTTACTATAAATACTATTACTATGTAGGGTAAATGTGAATATAATTTGAATTGTGAAGATGAATAATTTGTGCTTGCACTTTCTTATCCATGAATTATGAATGAATGTTATCTCATTTAATGATGTGTGAAGAAATGCGTATATGTGAAATGGATGGTTATTGAATTGATATTCTAACTATGGAGATGTATTATGTGTAATGCATATTTTGTGAACAGTTGACTACCATGGGCATGTGTTAGTGGATGTAGGTATATGTTCATTCCTCCAGGCGGAGGAGAAGTATCACTCAGGAGAAGATCTTGGTCAGGTAACCAATAACGTAACCTATCTGAGCTTACACACACTCACAGTAGAATGGTTGAGTCAAGTTATTATGTTGGGAGTTGGTAATTCATCCTTAGTTTGATGTGTCTGCATTAGTAAGTGTCTTAATTACTATCGAGTGCATTATTGGGTGATGTTTATCTATGTTCTTCCCTATATTACTATGCTTGTATTGATAAGTTAAACACACGGGGAATGTATGTATTTGTATACATAAGCATGTTGATGATAGACCATACACATGAAGGAACACGTAAATGAGGGTACATAGGTAGACATACCTATGCACACTTACGGGTTGCTTATGCGCATGAAACTATCAAATGGACCTTACGACATGTATATGTATATGTATAGATATATCACACGTAGAAACCTATCAATACAATAGTAATTGTGTATGAGTGTGGTGTACAATCGAATGTTTATATATGTGTGTGTGTATGTATATATGATATATACATATATCCATATGTATACGTGTATCGATACACATGTATGTGTGGTAAACGGACATGCCCGTATGAATGTATCGATATATGTACACATACGTATACATGTACATAGAAGAATATATATATATATATACATATACATATATATATA
>VDFB02058242.1:30163883-30270833 GCA_007258455.2 Sequoia sempervirens
CCAAGGAAACGAGATAAAGAAGCAATAAAATAAAGAGAATACAAACACTACAAAGCAGTACTATGCTACTCAACCAAGTGATAGAGGAGAGGGAAGCTTACCACCTCCACCAAGAGCACTCAAGGCTGCTTGGGGGAGAAATGAGAGGAACTCAAGCCTCTGCTGCAATGGCATGATCCCAAATGTGCTCTACTAAAGTGACGGAGTGAGGCTTCTGTTGCAATGGAATGCTTGGAGGTTTGGAGTGAGTGAAAGTGAGCTTGGAAGTGATTGTGAGAGTGCAAGAATGAAAGCTTGATTTGATGAAGAGTTTTGAAGAAGTTGGATTGAATGTTGAAGAGATTAATATGAAGAAGAAATGGAAGAAAATGGCCATATTCTGCTCATTTACCAAAGGGGGCATTATAACTTCACCCGCCAATGGAAGAGTAACGCCTCGGGTGTTTAGCCGCAGGAATCTGCTAAGGATTTAAGCACGTCGCGTGGACATCTGCACGTCACGCGAGCATCCCCAATAGAAATGCCTCCACTGACACTCAAAATAGGCACCAAGTGTGATGCAAGCAGTAGGCTTAGGTGGAATTAAGCCTCTGAACTTGATTTTCTAAGGTGGATAAAGGAAAAAAGGGGATTTGCATAGGGATGCAAATTCTCTCTTATACATCTTGATAAAGTTCATGCAAAAACAAGAATTCCTTGGTGATCACATTCTCTACACATAGAAGATCAATGAGTATCCCAGTTGTAGGCTTATCTTTAATTCATCCAGCGATATAGAGAGGACCATCAGTTGCATGTATAGATGCATCAATATGTGTAAAAGGGTAAACCCACAAAAGTCGTTTACAATTTGAATGAGGAAGGAAAACTTGTTAAAAATGACCCCATGGAAAAAAAAAATATTTTGGGGGTTCGAACGAACCAAAAAAGGGTTCACTCGAACCAAGGTTCGAATGAACCCAATAAATGCATGCACGGACAAAAAAATTTGAAAACCCCTTTTGGGAAGGTGGTTTGCTCAAACCCCCCTTTTCCCTCATTCTTCCCCTTAGGCACTTTGAAAGTCTAGTTTTTTACGCTTCAAAGCTCAGGTTGAGGATGAAAATGGAGGAGATCATACAAACCCAATCGAATCAAGTAGTCCCCGTAACGAGCTATCCAAAGGACTATAAAAATTTTAATATGTTTTGGTTTTATTATGTATTTGTTTTTTTAGTTTTATTAACATAGATTTTCACCAAAAATCAAGCTTCCTTTGTTCTCACACATGTGGAAAAATAGAAGATTATCAAAAACTGAAAAATATGAGTGCACCATATATTGAAGTCCTGATCCAACAAAAAAATTGAATTTCATATATACAAAAAAAGTTATGTGTTATACAGTTGCCCTGTGTCTGAATTGTAATTCGTTTGACTTAAAACTTGATTAAGGAAAAAATATTCAATAAAAAACTATCTAACCAAGTGGAAGCACTAGATATCAGAGTTACAAATCTAAATTTGAAAGAATTAGAATTTTATCCTTCACGGAAAAAAAGTTATGCGTTATACGAGCATCACTTTTAAAAATGTTGTTTTCTGAAAAAACTAGTTTTCGAGGGAGATGGGAAAAGAAGTGCAATCTAATTCCAAAAATTTTGAAAAAATTCTATTTAGAATCTATAGACAAAATTTCACAAAACTCTAGTTTTCATCATCTTCAAATTCCTCATGGTTTAGCCGCTATAGGTGCCCGAAAGTGAAGATTTAGTTAAAAAAATAATTTCACTGTCCAGTTTGGCCAAAAAATGTAAACCACTATTGTGGGATCACCCAAAAGAAATGTCAAGTAACAAAGTGGTTTGGCCCTTACAAAGTTGAACGTCTATGAGAGCAACCATGTCATGTAGATCATCCTCATTATCACTCTTATCATCATCATTATCATCATTCATATCCTCGATCTTATCAACATCCATCACATCATCCTTGGCTTCACTAGCTTTCACAAAGTTAGTGGAATGATCTGGCATTGGGTTGGTGAAAATTTCCAAATTTTGGTTAGGTGGGGTGACTGACTTATTTCCTTTGTCATTAACACCTCCCAACTAGATATGATTGGAATCGATGAGGTCTTGTACGTGATGTTTAAGATGCATGCATCGTTCTATGTCATGTCCACTTTGTTGATGATAATGGAAAAAGGCATTTGGATTATAATTTGGAGGAAAGGGTTTGGTTGTGTCCATAGGTTTGACCGGAGGTAAATGAATTAGGTTCTTATTCAAAATTTGTAACATGATTGAGTGGAGGGAATCAGGTAATGGAGTAAATTTCCTATCCCTATGTCTAAATTGGTATGGTGTAGAACTTGTGGCAGCCACTTGAGGTTCAACATGGTTTACTTGGGATGGATTTATCTTTAAAATTTTCTTGTTCAGTTTCTCAAATTATTGATAATTGTTGTGATTTGCAAACTTAGACTTCTCAGTATGTTTTGATGAAGATGCCTCTTCATGTTTATTAATCGAATTATGATAATCATGAAGCATCATGCACAAACTTATAAAGGATGGAAATTTTGGTAATAGGACTTTTTCTCTTATGTTCATTTCCAAGTTGTCAATGAACATTCTTTGGATTTCCACATCAAGGAGAGTTAGATTGACTTTTGATAGTATCAATCGATAGCGTCTTATGAAATCTATAACCTTTTCACCTTCTCTTTGTTTACATCATATTAAATTAGTTATATTGATCTTGGGACCAATGTGCACTTGGAAATGGTTGAGGAAAGGATCCATAAGCTCAATAAATGAGTGAATTGAGTTATTTGGTAATGAACAAAACCACTCCAAGGCCATGTATTTTAATAACCTAGGAAATTGTTTAGCCAAGAGCTTATCTTCAAAAATGAAGTCACTACATAAGGTTGTGTATGTTGATATATGGTTGATAGGGTCTCCTTTACCATTGTATTTCTCAAAGCAGGGTACATCTACGTTTTGTGGCATTTGTGCTTTCAATATATCCAATGACAATGGCTTTATTTTAACATATTTTTATGGTTTTCCATTTTGAGTTTGGTTCAATGTTGATATTTGTTGTTAAAGGGATGTCACATTTTGCAGGAGTTAGTTTATGAAAAAATCATTGCTTTTCGTGTTTTAGGAATGAGGTGAATATGATGGAAGTGTATATGTATTAGGTGGACTACTATATTGCAAGTTTGTGAAGGGTGATGGGTTTGGAGATATGATGTTTTATTTGACAAAACTATAAGGATTCCCAATGGAAATATCAAAAGTTGGAGCTATATTGTTTCTTGGTTTCATCATTGTGGTAATAGTTGGATTTATATATTTGGGAATAGAGGCCATAGTTGTAGGGAGGGAAACTTGACTTCCTCCTCTTCAACAATCCTTTTGATGACTATTTCCTAAGTTTTCTTCCTCTTGTCTCATGTCTCTCCAATTATCTTCATGATTGTTATAGAGGTTGAAACTTATGTAATATTGGATAGAATCTTTTGCAAGTCTAACTATCACCTACCTTCATAGCCCTTGTCTTCCACTACAAATCATTATTATACCCCTCTTAGTATAGTGTTAGGCTCAGATAGAGGGTTCAGATAAAGCTTATGATTTTTCATGTAATAGTGTGGGATTTCATGGCTCTATTCTTTGATGTCCTCCATAGATTTTACACCATTTTGATTTCATTTGTATACTTTTCCTCATTTGTCTCCATATACCTATCACACTATATCAACATTTAGTGGTATTATTCTAGTTGTCTTAGACCTTTCATGTTTTAAGACCTATCCATAGGTCCTACCACCTTATATTTATTAGGATATATGTGAATTTAATGAATTTTCTTCCTATTTCATGAGTTTCATGACAATGATTATTCAAAAAACTTGGTCTTGGATGGTTTATATATGTTTAGGACTTTACACTCCTCAAAATTCATGACTATCTTATGTTTCCAATCTCTTATTGTTGTCATCCTTTCTTTAGGTTTAGAAATATTATCAACAACATATTAAAGCTCCACACTTTCCTTAAAATCATCCTTCTCACTATGAGCCTTTTAACTATTCACATGGCATCTATATATGCATCAAACATATTAATGTAGATGGAACCTTTGTTGGGGTCAATAGGACCATCATTGGGTTTCAATAGAGCATAGTCAAGAGATGCCTAGTGAGGGTTATCTTTGTAGGAATCATACTAGTAGACATTTACCATGAAGGGAAACTTGTTTCACTAAGAAATTCTAACATATGCTTCAAGAAAAGGAATACTTATTGTTTAGTGCCCTTGCTAAGGGTGGAAAACCTTTTTACACAGTTTACTAACCCTTACACCTACTCTATCTTATAGGGTTTGGCATGGCCTTAGGTCTTTTATTGTTTACTACATTATTGTATTGGTCTATGGACAATGATGACTCTACAAATTCACTGATGGTAGATATTTTCATGGGTAAATGAAAAACCCTAATGCTATTTAGGACCCCCCTTATCATACTACAAACATCTTATGGTTGAGAAGACTCATTACATAAGGTTTTTTATGAGATCACTATTTGACAACCTTGAAATGTGTATGTAGAGGCATATAACCTTTTATAAGATTCAAAGGATTTAGATAGAGGTTTTGACCCTCTGCTCTATCTTGATGGTGATAAGATGGAATGGGTGGATATTAGGGCATAAATTTTTTTGAGAACATAATAGATATCAACAATACTCTCTTCTTTTTCCTTGATAAGTAAGTCTCTACCTCATAACCATTTGATCTCCATACCTCTTGAGCATTGTTGACCTTGAGGGTCTTTGTGACTAACTGTAACTACTCTTGCCTAATGGAATATTCCACTAAACATCTCTTGATAGACCCATGAATGATTCTTACAACCTCTTTACCATCTCTATAAGGTTTTGGCTTGCTTGATAGACCTCTATACATTTGCAGATCTATATGAGCTATATGGAATTTTCGAAAACCCTACACATACTTATACATATTTTGTCAAATCTTTCATATGAAATAATATACTTAATAATATTTAGGGTGATATCCATGTAGAATATACATGTTGGATATGTTTAAAAGTGTGGGAAAGATATATATGAGTCCTTGAATCCTCTCCTTCTTCTGAAATGTGGCATGCATCTTCTTTTTGTCTTTACAATGTACCATATGTAGGAGTAGAAAGGTTATCCTCAAGTATTCAATGAGATTGTTTTTTTTAATAGAAAAAAAGGAAACCTAACCTAACACTCTCATAAAACCTTGATTTTTTTCAAAATGGGATTCCCTCATTAGCTACACATAAGCCTTTTGGAAAAATCAATGTTCATGACAACTTTTGGATCCTCAAAACTTTCTTGACCAAAAGAAGGGAACCCCTATAAGATTTACCACATGAATGATACTTGGAAAATTAATATATGACCTCTTAATGTACCTAAATACCCTTCTGACTTATTAGGACCAAGAGGATTCAAATTAGTCAATATTATTATTCAATAAAATTTGTAGCAAATTATTGAGAGGTTCACTTAGCTTTATAAATTTATTAGTTAATTTTGATGCTTGAAGGTGGAGCATTAGAACTAGTAACCACATGAGAAGTATTTGGTTTTCTATATTTATTATCATTACCCTTTTGTAATGTATTAAAAAACTTAAGATTTGAAGAATAATAATATTAATAAGGTGTATGGTAGAATCCATACTTCAACCAATCAAAATAAACTAATATAAATTCAACATTCTTAACATGAGTGCAAACATCCATGAAATAATTTTATCTATTCAAACAAACACTATCCCAAAGTGGAGTTCATAATATATAAACAGAAATCCTTTGTAGCTCATCATTAGGGAGTTAATGTTTAATCTTAGCATGAAGGGATTGAAACTAAATGATATAGTCATTAATGTATTCATTAATGATATAGGTCTAAAATAGTGTTCTTTGGTCCATATTCCCTTAGAAATAGTAGAGATAAGATGTGGCTAAATAATAAAAGGAATGGATACAACTTTTCAATTTTGTAACATGTGTGGGGTATTTTATTTTGTGTGGGGTTTTCTTTGGGACCTGTGTTGTTGAGATGATTGTCTTCATGGTAGCATCTGGTGATTTGGGCGAGCTTTCCGCCCTTCCCCCTCATTTTCTTTCAAAGATGCAATTTGGAGCGATGACCCTTCATCCTTTGGCCATGAAAATGTTGTCTAGTTTTTATTGCATGCAACTACAGAGGTTAAACATTGAAAATAGTGTTAGTAATCATGTTAGTGTTCACATTGGTTAGTATAATAATATGTGTGAAGTTAAAATAAAAGTGAGTTATAGTAACAACTCATGAAACTAGTCTAGGTGAGAAAATAATTATTTGAGTATTTGTTTGTATGTTTGAGTTATTGAAACAACTCAATATAGTAAGAAGTTGTTTCCTAAAAAATAGGATATGAGAATCCTATAAATATATAATGTATTTGATTGAAGGTGAAGAGAAGCATGGATTATTTTGTGTTTAACTTTTTGCAGCTTCTTTACATGGCATCAGAGCAATAATCATCTTGGTGCCTGGTAAAATCCATGGAGCTTCCTTCAAGGAAGATTAAATTCCAATGCAAGAATGAAAAATATTATTTGAACCAAATTGATGCATAGGAAAGTTGGTAAGAGCGATGGTATATTGTTTTGATTTTAAAATCACTTTTTTTTTTATCAATATAATGTAGTCTCAGTAAGATGATGATATCCCATTCATTTCTCAACAAAATTTAAAAGTTCAAAGTTTTTTGGAAAGTCGGTAAAGAGGGGAAAAAACCTAGAAATCATTTGAAGAAATTCTCAATGGTTCACAAGCAATTTAAGCAAAAAATAGTGTTGTGAGTTTTTATGTGAGCTACCAATTGTAGATAATTTGCATTGTGGTAAAATCATTGTAGTGAAAAATACAAAGAAAGGACAACATTTATGCTAAATGAAATGAAGGAAGATGTCAAAATAAAAGAATAGGAAAGGAGGATTTTATTGTTGATTCATGGTTTTTAAATTCTTGATCTACATCTTTGAACATTAGAATTTATGAAGGGTTTTTTGTTGCAAAGATGGTTGTTGTTGCACCAAAAGATCAACTTGTTAATCATTGATACAACCGCCAAATTTAATGAATCCACAGGAGTTGGTTAATCCATGTCACAAACCCAAGCATTGTGTTGCACAACATAAGGAGACCAAGGGCACACACCATGCAACAATCCCCCCCAGTGCAAGCGAGGGGTTTGGACCCTTGATCTAGGCTCTGATACCAATTATTGCAAAGATGATTGTTGTTGCACCAAAAGATTGACATGTCAATGCCTAATACAACCTAATGAATCCACAGGAGGCAGTTAATCCATTTCACGAACCTGAGCACTACCCTACAACGATACCAATGACACACACCTTGCAACATTTTGAGCTCATACATTCTTCTAGCAAGAAGTTCACATTATCTATGGGAAGAATATTCTTTCCTTACATGAAGTGTTTTCCAATCATAGTCATTGGGCTCAGCATATCATATTTTGGATTGTGTCGGTCATAGGATCTTTTTCAACTCTAGAAGGTTGATTTTCTCAAGCCACAACCACTCACAAAAAAAAAATTGCAACTATTTTGAACTATGTGATAATGGAATCCCAAATAAGACCTATGTGGATGTGTGAATGAATAGTGGCATGGATAGCAAGATCTAAGCCAATGCAAGCAGAGTCTACATGGAGGAGATGAGTACATTCTAATATTTTAAAATTGAGCTTCAAAACCAAATTTTATAATTAAGTAGAAAATAAATTAGAGGATGGAGGCACAGGAGGTTGGAGGACAATCTGCATCCTCTCACCAGTCACCAACGGTGAGGATGCTTATCAAATTTGGTGGCATTTTATTTTTTATTGTGTGGTATTGACATATTTCTATATTTTTGGAGATCAAGTGGCACAATCAACAATAGTGGATATTTCTATTCATGTATGTTATTTTCTTATGTATCCTCCTAGAGTAAAATATTATAATAAAAAAAGCACCAGTGTAATGCAATTCATGGGTCTTGAAAAGGTTAGTGGTGATCCAGAAAACCATATGAGGTGAACAGATGAGTGTGGTCCTATTTATGTCAAGGTTTGTGGTAAACCTGTGTGAAAACCATGAAAGGTTGGTGAGAGGTGTCTTTCATTTGAATCAAGATCATGAGCCATAAGAGTTGACTTACTAAAATTGGAAGTGTTAAGCCTAAAAGGAGGAGAATGTGGACATAATTTTTGTTGTAAACAATTGTATAGGATAGCAGTTGACTATAGAGATCCTCTAAATTTCAGACTTCTTGGAAGTATGGTTGGGTAGTGATGAGTTCAACGGAAGTGAAAGCGGGATAAATTCTTGTATGTACGTGATCATGTGCAAAAATATCACATTTTTTCTAGTTCATGTGGTGTACATTCTCGCCATGTTCACACTAAGGAGGGTGTTAGAAATCATGTTAGTGTTCACATTGGTTAGTATAATAATGTGTGTGAAGTTAAAATAAAGGTGACTTATAGTAACAACTCACGAAATTATTCTAGGTGAGAAAATAATTATTTAAGGAGTATTTGTTTATAGATTTGACTTGTTTCCTACAAAATAGGATATGAGAATCCTATAAATATGTAATGTTTTTGATTGAAGGTGAAGAGAAGCACGATTTTTTTTTTGTTTATTTTTTTGCAACTTTTTTACAAAGAGAGATGTTTGACCCAAATTGAATGGTTGTTTTGAACGTAGAACTATCCTGGTCATTAATCCAGATGTGATTGTGAAGGATGTGATGTATCTATCGGAGCATCCTTTGATATGTAAATTCATGGGTATTAGGGTTTTATTTCCTTTTTTAGAAACCTAGAGTCATAAGAACTAGCAACTTGAGGGAGATATGAAGATCATAATGCAATTTTTGAAGGTGTCCCATACTTTTACAACCAATTGGTTCTTTTCATCAAACCTTGGCATGTGCATTTTGACCTAATGGAGGATCTTTCATCTAGATTTCCTATTTGGATTCAATTTCCTTGCATCCCAATAGGATTGTGGAGGCCTAATATCATTCAATCAATTATAGTTTTTCTAGGAAATCCCTTGGGTCCTTCTCACCAAACGTTGGAAAGGGAGGTAAAAAAAATTACATGCATTTGTGTTGAAATTGATTTGAATAACCCTTTCCATGACTCTGGAGAAATTAGATTGGACAACATGCATTGGGTCCAACAACTAGATTATGAAACTCACCCTTTTTGATGAAATTCCTATCTCACACATGGACATTTACTAAGGAATTTCTTGAATAAGATTCCTAAGGAGTCTCATCCCTTCTTAGAGTCCTAGATTATTAGAGATAAGGAAAAATTGAAAGCCCCAATGCATGCAGCTAAACTAGACCCAAATGGATTTACTTTGGTGAAACCTTGAAACAAGGGAAGAAATATGAATTCACAAAAAGAAGATATTCTAAGGGGAAACTCCAATAATAGGTTTGATGTTCTTGAAAAACATTAGGATCCTATTTCCCTTATACAAGAAAACTACATGTGGTGAATGATTTGATCCCTCCTAGAATTCTAATGCTTTCCACACTATAGTTGAAGTCAATGAATCAACTAACACTCAAAAATATTCAAATTAAGATCTAACTCTCTTCATTCTAGTTACCCTAAATATCAATATTTAATTGTGGTATGTGGATATTTAGTTATGGTGGATGTCATCCTTGTCATGAAGGATGCTCATTTGAAAAAAAAATTGATAGTGGAATAATTGAGGTTTCTCAAGGAATAGAGGCAATGGATGAAGGTAAAATTAAGGAACCTACTCATCTTGGACTCCAACGAAAGAACACCAAAAAAGTAAATCTAAAGAAGATTTCAAAATTTGGGAGAAAATAAGATCAAGAAAAAGTACAGATGATGGGGGAATCCTTGGTGGAGTATGGGATTATTCAAAAAAATTATACCTTTTTCATAACCCCCAAAAATAATTGTGGTCTCATGAAATGCTAGGGGTTTGGGTAGCACCCCTTATTAAAAAGCGGTTTGAGATCTTATTAGGGATAATAAGTCTGATATGATCTTTATTTAGGAAACTAAAATTTCAATGGAAGAAATTAATACCCTTTCTTCCAAGATTTGGAGATACAATCATTCTCAGTGTATCAAAACCCAAGGTGTGACTAGAGGGATTTCTTGTCTTTGGGATCCTCAAAGACTATCTCTAGCTTGTTGGTTTGCAAATAAACATCCTCTTTCTATTGTTATTTCTTTCTTTGAGTTAGTCAGATCCATCTTTCTTTCCAATATGTATGCTCTTGACGTGGTCTCATATTAGATTTGTTAAATATAAGTTTTCTCTTATTCCATGGATCCTTGCCAGAGATTTTAATGTTATTCTTAGCTCTGATGAAAAATTGGGTGAATCTAATAGCCTAGACCCATCTTCTACCTTATTGAGTGATAACTCGTATTTTTTTAATTTGGTGGATGTAAAATCAAGGAATCAATTTTTTTACCTATAATAATAAAAGATGTGGGCCAAATTCGATTTTGGAGAGGCTTGATAGATTTTTTATTTCAAATCACTAGATTGGAGATGGGTGGGATTCTTCTTTAGTATCTTTTTTCATGGAAGGGATTTGATAATTGGCCTATCAGGCTCTCTTCTTCTATATTCTCGTTGCCTAAAAAGCTTCAATTAAAATTATATATTATGTGGCTCTGAGATCCAAATATTCATGATTGTATAGCTTCTTGGTAATTGGAAAGTAATCCTTCTTTTGGTGTGTTGCTATGTACTCTTTCTTCAAAAGACTCCAATTTAAGTTCATGTTGAAGCAACGGAATAGAAGTTCATTTGGAAATATTTTTAAGTAAAATGCCCAGGCTTAAGAGAAATTAGATGTTATTAGTTCTCAAATTAAGGAACAAGAATTGTCTAAGGAGCTCCTATTAGAGCAATTGACTTGTTCCAAAGTGTTAAATGAATGTAAGCTTAGGGAGAAAAAATTTTGGAAACAAAAATCAAGAATTCTTTGACTTCAGGAAGGAGATAGAATTCCTCATTTTTCATAATTTTGTCAAATAAATATGGGGTTGCAATGTTCTTCATTCTATTACCTCATCTCTGGGTTTCCCCCTTTCTTCCTTCCATGACATTTCTTCAATGGCTATCAGACACTTATCCAATTTATTTATGGAGAGTGGCTATCATGCTCTTGAAGAGGAAGAGATTATCTTGAATTGTATTCCATCCTTAGTCTTAAGAGATATGAATAATCATCTAATGAGTCCAATTTCTTTAAGGGAATTGGAGAAGGTAATTTTTCAAATGAAGAAAGGTAAATCCCTTGATCCTAATAGTTTTCCAATTTATTTTTTATAGGAATTATGGGACATTTTAAAAGATGATTTATTTAAGATGGTTCAAGAATCTTAATCTAACAAGCAAATGCTAAAAGCTATCAATTCTACCCTTATTTTTTTTATTCCTAAGAAGGATGATGCTACTTCTTTTGATTAATTTCATCTTATTGCATTATGAAATGTCACTTATAAGATCATCTCCAAGCTCATTTTTGAACAACTGAAGTAGGTTTTGGCCAATCTCAATTCTCAAAAACAAGGAGATTTTATGAAATTTTGTCAAATTCTTATGGTGTTATTTTTATTTCAAAGACAATTCACCACATGTCTAGTTTTAAGAAAAATTTATGTTTATTAAGTTGGTTATGCATAAATATTATGACAAAGTTTGTTGGTCTTTTCTTAGGAGCATGCTATTATCCTTTAGATTTTGAGGCCTGGTTGAAATGATTGGATGATGAGTTGTGTGAGTTCATCCTTTTTCTCAACCCTTATCAATGGTATCCCTTCCCCAAAATTTTAGCTTCTTGTGAAATAAATCAAGTTGATACATTTTTACCTTATTTGTTTATCCTTATGGTTGAAAGTCTTGGTAGATTGCTTAACTTCCAAAGAGATAAAGGTTGCATCCAAGGTTTTTCATGATCTAGGGACTTGGATTCTCAATCCCACCTTCAATTTGTGGATGATACAACTTTATTGGGGGCTACTTCAATTAGGGAAGTGACAATTTTTAGAAAGGTGTTGGGCATTTATCTAACTACTTCTAGTCAGCAAATTAATGAGGACTAGTCTAATATTTTCTTCTTTAATACTTTGGAGATGATTCAACAATGAATTGTAGGTATCCTTCATTTTAGGATAGGTAGGCTTCCTTTTTTATTATATTGGCATCTCCTTATCTTCAAGTAAACTCAAAAGAGAGAAATGAAGGAAGACTTTAAAAAAAATTGAATTAAGGTTAGTCCTTAGACCTTCAAATGGTTATCCTTTGTAGGGAGGTTGATTCTATTAAAATATTTATTCCAATCCCTTCCTATTTACCAATACCTTGTGTTATTTTCTCGTAAAATCTTTCTAAAGAAATTTAATATGCTTTCTAGAAATTTTCTCTGGGAAGGGAATCTAGAGGCCCACAAATGGAGTTTGGTTAACTAGGACCAAGTTTGCAAGTCAAAAAAAAAATGGTGGTCTTGGCCTTTTCCATGTAGGGCCTAATTGTCAGGCCGTTTCTGTAAAACTTTTTTAGAAGTGGTGTAAGAATTGTCAAAAACACGAGCCACTAGATCAAACAACAAACAAGGAAACCTTTCACACAAGAGATCTGCAAACAATATATGCAATATTCCTCAACAAGAAAAAGCTACAAAAAGCAAGAGACTATCAATGATATGAAGGCTTGAGAGATAATAAAATGAGGTTTGAGTGCTTTATAAGAGCAAACCTAAATGGTAAATGGATTAGATCATGAAAAGTGTCAACATCTCATGCAATGAGAGAAAATGATCTAATAATAGCTCTCTAGTTAACATAGTAAATCACTCCTAAGTTTATCATAAGTTCATGAGAATAAATTAGACTAATAATTAATTAAATATTAATTAATTATTAGCTAATCCATGATTACTCTAAAACCCTCCCTTAAGATGAACCTAGGGAGTAGCTAAAAACCCTAAAAAGAGAATGCATGATGGGTCTCATCAAACAAGGCCTATTGAGGTACCCATATAAATAAAATATCTCTCAAAAATAGAGAAAAGGAGAAAACTCATGGGAAAATCTCCTCTCCAAAAGAGAGGTGAATTAAGGATTGAAAAAGCCTCATGTAACAATGGAAATAGGGTGCCCCATCTTTTAGGAGATGGAGCACAAGGATAGGGTTCCTATTTCACTCTTATTGCATTCAAGAAACCTTAGAGATCTCAATCTGAAGGTAGCAAAGGGGAAAGAGATCTTGCAATAAGGTATCCTAGGGTGTGATTAAGGACTAAAAGAGGATTCCCCTCCAAGATAGGGCTTGGAAAGAAAAGTAACATGCAAAACCTAATAATCAAATCTAATGATAGCAAGACTTGAATAGATGACCTAGAAATGAATGTAAAACAAAACAAAAAATTGGAAAAGTACAAAGGAGCACCTAGAAACCTATAGAAGCTTGAATGAGGACCTAAAATTCTGAAAATACTAAATTTAAAGCACACTAGGACTCATACACCAGGTTGGGTGATTTAGTCCCAGATTAGGGTTTCTGGGTAGGAACTAAAATATGGTGATGACAAGTTTGGAACTCTTGAAATCTAGAAAATCTGTTGTACTAGGACTCATATGCTAGAAGTGGTGTATTATTCTTGCTTGGCTTTTTCAGAGGATCAAGATCTAAATCTTCTCTTCTCTCTCTACTCTATCTTCTCAACCTGATTTCTAGATCTAAAATGCTAAATTTTGCTCTGTAAATTCCTTTTTGTGATCTTGTAAACAAGGTGACAACTTTGCAAACTTGACAACTTTTCTCCAACCTTGCTCTTCAAAGTGTCTTCAACCTAGGTCTTCAAATCACACACTAAAGAGAGGGAAAAAAATTGATTTGTTAGTAGAAAGGGTTTTTCCTTGGTCAAACCCCGTAGGTAGTCAAATCTTGAAATAAAATGAAATGAAAAGGAGGAATGATGAATGAACAAAATGATATTTTGCAACTCACCAAACCTTAGGAATAAAGTGTTGCAAACATGTATGAAATGGCTCCAAAAGATGTAAATCTTGACTCTTGCTTGAATGATATAGATCTTTACTTGAAAGCTTGCTTGAATCATGAAACCCTACATCACAAATGTTAGCTCAAAAACAAACATGATGCATGATGACTTTGACATGATGATTGATACTTTGAATAATTCTCTAAAACACTTGATAATCAGCTCTTGAATGCTCTTGTAAACTCTTGTAAACACCAATTTTCTATTAGGAATGATCTCATGAAAGTTTTAGGTCACTTGATTGCTTACTGGGTGAAAAATGACTGAAATAACCTTGTATTTATACTTGTTTATGCCAAATTCCTCAAAATTACAACACTACAAGCCAACATCAGATCTAGGAGAATAAAATCCTGCCAAGAATTTGAATTTAATTTAGGTTTAAGCCACACGAGACTCATACACCAGAAGTGGTGTATGAGTCCCATTAGGGTAAGCTTTGGGACACATTTTTCAAGATATACTTATATTGATGTGAAATCCAGATCGAGGCCTTGAAACTTAGGTGGGACCCATACGCCCAAGGTGAAGTATGAGTCCCAGATCGTTGAGCCATATGTAATCCAAAAACACGTGAATTATGATTGGATGTTGGTTTATGTTGGTATTATCCTCAAAAAGATGCATTAATTAAGGCTTGTGGATGCAAAATAAGGCCAAATAAGGCACAAAGAATCCCAATTTATTAATGAAACCCTAGATTAGTGTGAAAGTGTGAGGGTACACTTTACAACACCCTAAATAAGGCACAACTAGGTTCATTTAGTTTATAAGGGCCCAAGACCTAATGTGAATGTGTTAAACACATTACAACACTAAATCAAGGCAACTTTATGCTCAATTTAACGAGGGCCCAAAAAAATGCGAAAATATAGAGGGATACATTTTCCATCATTACACCACCAAATCAAGGTGATGGAATAAGAAGCCTTCAACTGAAACAATGTCCCAAAAAAGAGGAACATGTAGAACACTGCTAAAGCACGAAGAAGTTGTAGATTGTTGTCGAATGATGACTAATATATTGTTGAAATGAAGAACCTCCAAAAATAGGAATGCAAGAGTTTCCATATGGTAAATGATCCATCTCACCAAAATGCATGTAACTAGCCACTAATGTATATTGCATCTTAAAGTACATAGGAACAAGAACTAGATACATAGATCACTCCAACACAAAACCAAGGAAGCATCAGCACCAAGAGTAGAAACCCACCCATAATGTTGAAAAGGGAGAGCCAAGATAGGTACATTGAAACTATGTGAAACCAAGAAGTGCATGTAGGAGAAACAACCTGCAAATAAAAGGGTGTGCACACTAAAGCACGCATGCATGAGGCAAGAATCACTAGGATTCACTATTTTCGTGGAAGGGACACTCACTTGATAAAGTTGTGATGGAAAACCAAAGGCAAACATCAACACCCCATGGCACTTTATATCATAGTTTGAATACAAAAGGCACAACAGGATGTGCGGAATCCCCAAAAAGTATGCACCAAAATGACACTTTATCTCAGTGTGTCTACAAAAGAGAATGTACATGCAAAAGATGTCTAAAATTCCCAAATAAGATAGAATACTAGAAGTACATGAAGGAAAACCAAAAACAATTCATCCCACACAAACAAGTTTCCAAGAGCTAAGACATCCAAGTAATTCACCAGAGTGCAAAAACACAAAAAATTGATTAAAATATACCTAGAGAGAAATTTGGAAAAAGTGCATGGATGGATGTGAAGAGCTTTGAAAAACCATCCTAACATCACTAGAATCATAAAAAATAGAGAAACATGTCAAAATTTATGAGCTCAAGACTGAAAGCAACACCTCTTAATTCAACAGGCTATAGAATGCACCAATGGCAAAAAAAAATTATGATACCCACACCATTGGAAAGTTGACAAAATTAGTTTTTTGACAATATCTTATTTTCTAAAGATGACATTGTATGCCCAAGTTATGGCCAAATGAAAAAAAACACCTCCTTTAGGCTACAAAGAGGTGTCAAAGGGGATATGATAGGTGTTTGTACTGTTGACGTCATGATGATGTCAGTAGAATATTCGCAAGAATATTCCCCTTCATCGGAAAAAAATTTGGCCCCTATTGGAAAATGCGTTGATGGAATATGCTTGTCTACTAATGGAATATGTGGGAATTTGGAAAAATATTCCATGGTTTCGTTGGGTTGTACAGTTGGTGCCAAAAAACTGGCACAGTTGAATAATATTTTTTCCCTTTTTTTGAAACTCGTGCAGAGCCATACAGGGGCTGTATGACCCCCAGAGCAAAAAACAAATGCCTCAAAAGCTCCTGACGATAAATATCAACAAATTTATAGTCAAAATTTGTTAATTCAGCCTCTTGAATGCAACCGAGGTCCTTTTCGACTCAAAATGCTCCAAAATTGTAAATACACTTCAGATCTAGAAAAAAGAAAGTACTTCAAACCCTTGTAGATCTAACCTCAAGAATCCAAATCAGGCCAAAAGAAAGAAAAAACTAACTTTCTCGATAGCTCTAAATCCAATGGAAGACTCTATTTTGGTTCCAAGTGCACCAAAAATTCACCCACCTCCAAAATTTCCAAAAAAAATGAAGGGGATTCCAGATCTAAAGCTTCTAACCCTTGTTGAAGAAAAAACCTCATAAATTGAGAAGGTGTTCGTTGAATCCACACTCTAATACCATGTTAGAATTGTGAAAAACATGAGCCACAAGATCAAATAGAAAACAAAGACACCTTCCACACAAGATATCTATAAACAATAGATGCAATATTCCTCAACAAGAAAAAGCTATAGAAAGCAAGAGACTATCAAATGGTATGAATTCTCAAGAGTTAATACAATGAGGGTTGAGTTCTATATAGGAGAAACCCTAAATGGTAAATGGATTAGATCATGACAAGTGTCACATCTCATGCAATGAGACAAAATGATCTAATAATAGCTCTCTAGTTAACATAGTAAATCACTCCTAAGTTTAGCTTAAGTGCATGAGAATAAATTAGACTAATAATTAATTAAAGATCAATTAATTATTAGCTAATGCATGATTACTCTAACAAGAATCAAATGCAACCTTGGGAAAAAATTCTCAACTTCAAATTTTTAGCGGGGCTTGTAGACAAGGATGTTCCTAGAATGGGCTTTCTTGGAAAAGAGTCTATGACTTGGGACACAATTAAGAGGGGTGCTTCAATTGTTAAAGAATACCTTTTCTAGATTATTAAAATTGGGGAAATTTTTCTATTCTAGAATTACTCTTGAGAAGTTTGCATTCTTGAATTTTGGCTTCCTTTCATTCCCTGATTCTTTTAATTAAAAATTTTCTTGAAGCAGGGTGGTCAAAAGTGGTTGAATTCAAAAATACAATGGAAGGAGCCTAGTAGTTAGCCTAGTGAGGGAATTGGAATGATGCTCTCAATTCTCTTACCTCCATTTTGGTCCAAATATCTTATTGTTCTTTAGATGGTCATGATTCTTTAGCTTGGGACATGATTCAAAAGGGAATATTTGGTTTCTCTTGGCTATCAAGTTCTTGAGGAAAAGAAAGGAGAGAGAATGGAAGACCCCCGGTGGAAGAGAATTTGGAATAAGTATTGTTGGCAGAAATTTAAAAAAAATATCTGGCTTGTGTATCAAAACAAGTGTCTCACATGGGATAATTTCAAGAAGAGAGGTATTCAAGGACCTTCTAGTTGTGTCTAATGTGACAAAAATGGAGAAAATTTAGCCCATCTCTTATTTCACTACCCCTTTTCACTAACAATTTGGCAGTCCAATAGTTGAGTAAGTGGAATTAGCTAATAATTCATGCTTTCGTTGTTTGAGAATTTTGGGCTAGTCTGGGAAAGTCGCATGTGTATGCTTTCTTCTTGACTATTACATGGGAGATTGGTCCTATTTTTATTCTCTAGAAAATATGGTTAGAGTGAAATTGTCAAATTTTTCAAGGGTGCCAAAAAATAGTTGCTCAAGTGTGGAAAAAGATCGTCAGGGATTTAATTAATAAAAATATTATAGAAAATTGTTATCATGAGGGGCCACTCTCTTCTTTAGATATTTTTTTGTCTAATTGTTTGGAGTTATCTTTTCCAACTAAGTTTCCTAGCTGCCCAAGTTATAGAGGTAAAATCTCTAAGAAGGTGAATAGGACTAGTAAGTGGTTTTGCCCACCTCTAGGTTTTTTTTAAATTAACACATATGGTTCTTCAAGAGGCAACCTAGGTCCAATAGGGGTTGGAGGAATTGGGCATGATAGCAAGGGTTCTACTATATTTTTTTGCACTAATAATCAAATGGAGGCTAGGGAACTTCTTATTGCACTTGAAAAAGCCTATAAATTGGGTTGGAGGAAAATAATATGTGAAATGGACTCCATGATCCCAGTGTCACTTTTGAACAAAGATGCGGTGAGTGATTCTTCTTAGACTATTGCCTCTCTGGTGGAGTAGATTCTTCATCTCACCCCTAATTTCAATGATATTTCCTTCTCTCATATTCCTTGAGAATGGAATGGTGTGCTGGATTGCCTAGCTAAGTGGGTCTTGAATGGTGACACTAACTGGAATGCTAAGGATTGGAGTTCCCTTCCTCAAGATAATTTGAAGCAACTTCAAAATTATCAAATGTAATTGTATCCCTTTGTGGGTTTGGGAGAAGGCATGCATTGTGGGAATTTTGGATTTTGAGATTCTCTTGATTTGGTGGATTCTGAGTAAATCCCCTTGGATTTTCCTTATTCTAGCCCTAATAGTGGCTTTGACTATCTAGAATTCATCTTGTTGTAAACTTCTTTAATGGTTCTTTAATAAAATTTTATCCTTTTTTCCCCAAAAAAAACTAATAAAAATAATGGATGGATATAGACTCAAAAGAATAAAAATCGTTGAATAGCATAGTCTATAAGAGTGTGAGGGGATAACTTAGTGAAGATCTTGTCATCAAAAATGTATTCTAAAAATATTTTCTTAAATGCCTATAAATGAGTATTGTTATCACATTTACCATGGTATAATTCAAAATAAAGTGTCATATAAACCCAATTAATGGATATGATAGAACTTGAAATATTAGAGGTTTTGATGTTTGTGGGTATTTGTGATAACATCCTAATTATGGGATTGGAATCAATGTTATTTATAACTATTAACAATCAAATATGCACCCTATGCTAAGCTTACAAAAGACTTAGCTATCTGTTGAAACATGGAAACCTTCTTCAGATGTGGGTGATCTGTGTGAAGAAGGAATCTCCAAAGTGAGCTAGTTCTCTGAATGAATCTCCTATTCTAAATGACTTTCTGAAGTAAAGGGGAGAAAGATAATTGAAAGTAAAACTTAAATCTAACAAATGATTCACTAAAACTTATGAAATTCAGACACTATCACTCACAACAATCTCTCTATCACAATAGCCCTCACAATCTCATTGGCGCATACTTCCATCAGTAGTTTGTATGAAGATCTATAACTAAATACAACATACAACCTGAAACTATGCAAATCTGAACACAAATTCACAACAGCAAGACATATAAGATTCAAATTTGAATCACAAAGACATAAAATTGTCATTACAAAATTGAGAGAAGAAATGAGAAGAACTCTACTGCTTTATTGAAACTAAAAGAGTGTTTCTATCTAAAAAATTGAGTACAAAATGCTTACAAGCTCTCAGAATGTGTATAAGAGCAAGAAGCAAAAATCTGAACTACTAAGCTAAACTCAATTTTACAATATATATATATCAAAACCCTATTTTCGAGCTCAAAAGAAACGATGGAAAAAAGATCCTAAAACTTGCATCAAATTGCATGAGAAAAGTGGAAACTTTCTCTTTCCAAGATGTCTATCCAAAAAAGCCTTGAAAACAGGCTCAATCTGCTCCAGAACTAGAAAAACAACCTCAATTTATCTGCCTTTTTCTGACTTCGCCCAAGAGGAAAAAAATTTCCTCTAGTACACTGCTAAAAATAGCAAAATAAAAGCAATTTATAAAACATTGCTTTATTTTTTTCTTTTACAAGATTTGTAGCTCTTTTTTTACAAATCAAGGCTTATCCTTATCCTGATTTTTGCAACTCAATATTTTGGAAAAAATCTTTGCAAAAAATAATATCCTTGATATCTCTTATCACAATTGATTTTTCTCAATAAAAAAAAAAAATCATAAAAAATATAGGACAATATTTATTTTTTTGAATTTTAAATTAATTTCTACAAAATCAATAAAAAAAAGAAATACTTAAGCATATCCTATGAATGCTTTTATTTCACTAAGGCAAGGCATTGAAAATAATTAAAAACCCTAAGGTTTTTTTTAGACTTTGAAATACTATTCAAATGCCTAACCTAAAAACTTAGGCAAATAATATCAAATTAAGTTTTGAATATGGTCGACCTAAATAATGTAAAGGGCCCTTCACATATTGAACAACGCATAACATTAGAAAAAATGAGGCCGAACTAGGGTAAAAAGGAAAACCATAGAAGCAAAAACATCTCACTCCACTTCTTTCACATTATTTTCACTCCAAATTTTAAGGAGAATCCTCTGCGCCAATGCCGCCATGACTCAGGGTTTTTAAGCAGAAACAAAGTGGAATCTTGGCCCATCGACCTTTCTGTGGGTCGAATCTACATCAACACCTGCAAGAGTAAGTTATTCTCAGGCCATTTTGTGGCTTCTCTTCTTCATTTTTTGACAATCTTTTGGCATCCAATCCGCGGCATGATACATTCCCTGATGTTTTTTGGTTGCTTTACTTTCAATGTTGATCTTCCATTTATTCGAGGCCGCCATCGAAGGATTCTTTTGAGCTTTTATAGAACTGATTGAAATGTATTCTCCCTTTGCAAACCTAGGTAAGCTTTCCAATATTCGAGCCCTGTATTCTCACTTTATTTCTTGTCGATAAGAAACTCAAAGATGAGCTTGATAAAAGAAAAAGAATAGACGTTTGTTTCTATTACACTTTGGGGGTAGTATTTCATTATCTCTACAGAAAGAAATATCTCGGCACATTAGGGTCGCGGCCATGAATATGCACTTCATTATATCTGAGCATTTTCTTATTTCAAAAGCCGAATATTAAACTTTCATCTAACTTTCCACGATGATGATAAAGCAAACTGAGTTTTGTTCACTTTTCATTTCCAAAAAAAATGTGAGGTTCTCCTATAGACCCTTAAAGGTTCAGCCACTTTGTATTTATGGGTGCTTTATCTTCCCTACCCTGGCTCGAAAGCTTTGCTTATCATCTGGGTGTTGCAAGCTTAGGGTTTCAATATTTACGGGTGTTTGGTCTCTTCTCCTTTAAATGATGAAAAGCTTGATTGAACTCGACCTTCAGCAATAAATGATGAAACTCAACAAAACCGTACATATAATGTATTACCGAGCTACGACTCGACACACTATGAAACTCTTGTTATTTACTGCATTTTCCTTATATTTGTATTTGCATTCAAAAAAAATTGAAATGAGCATTGTGATTTTTGAAGGAGAAAATTGTCTTCCCATGTTGTACGTATGAGAGCATGAATTAGGGTTTTCTCCATTGTTTGAAAGAAGCGAGCTCTGCCATTTGAAATTCCATCACAGAGAATTATGTGGCTTTCTTCTTTCTATCTCAGAATGGGTTCTGTTGCATTCGTTTCACTTTGAAACTTTAGCTTGTTCGACATTGGATTATCATGGCATAATTACATTGGTTTTGAAAGAACAAGAAAATTGTTGTAGCTCCACTTACTTGCTTTCAGAATGCAGATTTTACTCCACTTAGCATTCTTCTTTACTGATGCAAATTGATATGTTGCTCAAATGGTATCATGTATATGTCAACAATTTCTTTATTTGTGCTCCTTATAACTGTTCTTGTAGCAAAAGGCATCATGTAGCTCCATACTTGATAGAAGCTAAAGTTTTATGCTACTCTTCATGCATTTTTATAATTAAATGAAGCAGTTGTAAATGGCTTTAACCTTCAATCTTGCATAGAAAACTGAAACATGCAAACTTCACCATGATCCTATTGAAGGTGCCCAAACTTCTTCCATCTGCAGTTTGATTTGTGGATTCCATATGTATGCCTATTCACTATCTTTAATCAATGAAACACTTGTAGCACTAGTTAATAAACAACTCAAAACAGCATAAACATAATGAGCAAAGCATATGTGGCAGCAAAAAATGCACTCAAATTTGACAATATTAAAAGCTTTTCAATTGATGAATTCATTTGGCTCTATATCTGAATTGAGCTCCTTGTTCACTCATGATTTCATTTCATCGCTTCTCAAACTTGACTGTTATGAGTGGCCAATGGGATCAATGCTTTCATAGTTGATAAATGTGTTTACATTCCTTCTTGACTGGCTCATACAAGTGTGATGATTGTATCTCTTTACTTAGCCCCATTTGTATGTTAAGGGGCAGCATGCCGAGATCTACCCTTGTGGGAGCCCATTTTAATCCACATGTTGTTATGTCTTCATGAAATGATCAGCTACATAGCTTTTCCTATACCTGCACAGGAAACAAACAATGTTAGCATAAAACAATGAAGTTTAAAAGGTTCCATGATGTGACATTTCATTTTCAGGCTCTTATTACTGCACTCTTCATTCTTAGTTGATTCCATGCATTTCAAGGAATGAATTATATCTCTATTGGTAGAGCATGTAGTGTAACTCATATCCGGAGCTCTAAAAGGACTTTCCCAATTTTCTACAGGTACACTCGAAATCGGAAGCAGAACAGAGCAAGCTGCAAGAACATCAACTGAAGATCGAGAAACAGGAAATGATGGATATGTCTTACATTATTTGCTTCTTTCTTTTTTAAACCTTCAGTTGTATAATTCATTTCTTGCAATGAATTGTTTTGGCTATCTCCACGGCTTGTGCGGAACCTTTAATTTCTCTTTTCATTTCCATTCATAAGAAATGTATCAAAATGCAATCTTGTACAATCATTTGTATTTGCAAAACAAATGAAATATTGTAATGTGAATAAACATTGTGAAATAAATGAAAGAAATGATTATGCTTAATCATGTATGAATTTTATTTTATACTTCATTTATGTTGCAAAGCACTGAGCAAACTTTTGAAATTTTGTTCACTGAAACATTTGCATAACTGAACTTGATAAATCTAATGCAAACATCAACTTAAGCAATGCAGAAATTAACTGATCTTTTCACTTTAAAATAAATCCAAACTAATCAGCTCCACCAATTGAGATGTAGTGAAAATTGGTAACAATATCTTCATCTAGATTTTTTAATAGTGCATCAATGATGGAGATCAATGTAACTTGATGGTAGCATTGCTACAAGTAATAGTAGAATTCAAGTATAAATTTGATGGGAAATAAGAGGTGAAGCTATGGATTTATGAGGATGGGATTAAATTATATGAAGAAAAGTGGTAGCATGACACTAGTTAGTGAGGTGAGAAGTAGGAATAACTATAGTGAATGAAGGGAACTATTGGAAGAAGAGTTAAAGGGAATAGTAATGGAAGGAGAGGTATTAATGATATTAGAGATAAAAACAAGAGGTAGTAATGATATTAGAGATAGAAACATGAGAGGTAGTGGGCACACTTGAAGTGATAACATGATAGACGAGTACAATGAGAGAATCCACCTTAGGATGGGAAGAAGAGGGTTCACTAGGAGAGGAAAGGATGGTGGATGAAGGGGAATATACACCATGAAAAGAGTTAGAGGAAGTTATCATAGTATGAATACCATGAATAATTTTTGTGCCAAAGGGTGAACCAATCAATAAATTATGAAGAGATACAACTAACCATATAGGAGAAATAACATTAGTAGGTTCTTAGAAAATGGATTGGTGATAGTAGAAAGATCTTTGTTGACCACATATTTATCATGATGAAAATTGTATTCGCTCAACATGACCAACAAAAAAATTTGGGACTTTCCTGATTGGAAAAATGAGAAGTCGTGTGAGGAATTAAGCAATTTCCTTTGCTCAAAACCAAAAATTGGGATTTTGAAGTTAGATCTTGGCATAAACAATGACAAAAGGTTAATCAATTATAAATCAATTTTGTAGTTATGAATCAAAATCTCATGAATATCAATCAAATTGAAATAAAAAATCAACACTAAAAATTAAAGATTAAATCCAAAGGAGGTGTAATAACAAATGGGTTCATCAAAATATAAAGGATAAATTAACTCCTTTTCATAAACCTAGGGTAAGTAGCACAAATATTCATAATTACCCTAGATTAAATAATATTGTTGCTAATGTTGGCAAAATAATAAATGGAACATAATTAAATGCATTTAAAAATTGAATAATAAAATAATTATACTTAGTTGGAAACTTGTAGATAGGTCAAGTGATAGATGTCAAGAAGTGATTTATTTAGGTGTGGAAAAATCAATAAAAGCATAGGCAAATGCTCTAGAATTAGAATAGCTTATTTATGTCACTTTAGGTCACCTCGACAATTGTAGTATTGATTGTGTAGTTATGAATCCAACCTATATAAATATGGATATGACTAGGATGTATGAATTTGATCTCTATAAATCTCTAAATGTTTGTTTTCATTTTATTGTAAATTTTTATATATGTCACCATATAAGAACTTGATTGTTTAATCAAGTGACAAGATAGTATATCTCTCGTGTACATAAATAATATATCTCTTATGCCAATACTATAAGAATACCAAGTCAATAACTTAGAAAATGGTCTAACACAATAAACATGTCATGGAAATGTACTCTAATTTATGAACTCTAATTTATGAAGTCTGAAAAGAGAGTAGTTAAATATAAGTATGTGGAGATTTCATTTTATTATCCATATAGTTAAATATAAGTATGTGGAGATTTCATTTTATTATCCATATAATTAATATATGATGTATACAAACAGCGAACTGAGACAGCTATCATGGACGAGAGAGCCCGATCTGCATAGAATGCACTTCATGCAGGGAAATCTTAAAGGCCTTGGCCAGAACAGTATCGGGAACACTAGGTTTTGATGCGAAGAGAGTTTTAGCGAGCAGGACGGCCCCAGGATTCTGGCTATTCAAGCTCGACAAACTCACGGCCGGTCCGTCACCCGCATTCATAATAAAATGCACCATTCCTTGCGGAAAAACAAACAATTCCCCTTCCTTCACAGTTTCTTCGAACATCCGGTTCTGAGTATCGATGAATCCGGCGCGCAGAGTGCCCTTCATTACATACAAAACCTCCGAAGCCCTAGGGTGGAAATGCGGCTGCACAATTCCTCCCCTGCTGTAGTCAATTCTGGCAAAGGACAGCCCCTGCGTATTCAGGCCCGGGAAAGTTGAGGCCGTGGCGATTGTGAGAGCCGATCCCAATGAATTTGACGTGTTCCCGGCCTTCGTCAGCAGGGAGCTTTTGAAATCTGCGGCGACTGTCTTTGCCGGATCTTTGCAGGGCACTCCATTTATTGCCATGCCGGAGGCCTTGCTAGGGTTTGCCACGCACAGGTCTTGGAGAGGACTAGGGTCTGAGGCAGAGGAAATGTATATGCTTAGCAGAAGGGGGAGAATGCGGAGGATTTTAACGGAATGATTGGCCATTGTGTTGGAATTGGTTTCTTTTTGGGGGATTTGATAGCAACTCTTGTGTTTTTTTATAGAGGGACAGAGTGAATTGGATGTGAAGCAAAGCAAGCAAAGAAATGGAGTGTTGTCTGGTTTATACACTAATTAAGACTGGTGGTGTAGTGCAGTCAAAGCCGGTGAAGATTGGCCACGGTTCACCAAAAATTGAAGCTTGGAGTTCAATTGGTGAGAGGAGTACATCGTCCGAAAAGCCTGGTCTGGTCTGGAGATTGTGGTAAAATGTGGGGTCGGTAGTTGGCTTCGTTGGGCTTCAAGATGACAGCGCTCCGTGGCTTACGCCTATGGTTTTTCCTTACAATTTTACTTGGATTGCAATTCCTGGAAAAGTGATCTAGGTATAGTTGTTTTATGTTTTTAAGTTTTTTACTTGGAAACTTTGGATGATTAAATTAGCAGATTATGCTTTGATGAATGATTATATGTTCAAGTTAAAAGTTGTTTTTTATTAAGGAATCATAAGGAGGGATATCATCCATCAAAGTGATTCAATTGTTGAATATGGTTCAATTGTACCTCCAAGAGTCTAAACCTTGGATGAGGTCAGGATTGTGCCCCAGGGAAATTTGGCGGAATGGATACCCCTAGTCGAAGAGGTTTCAACCTAAAGGCTTGTGCTCTTAGTCCAAGAGGTTTCAACCTAAAGGCTCGTGATCTTGTATCGAGTAGTTGTAGATGATATAAAATCCTCCACCAAAAAAAATATACCTAATTGTACCTCCAAGAGTTTGAACCTCTATAGATAAGGTAATAAAAAGATGCACTTTTATCTTCACCAATTGAACTCAATCAATTGACCTATAACTATTTAATAATATGAAAACTTTTACATTTAGAAACAACTCTGTAAAATAAAATAAAATACTAAGAACAACATATAATTTGTAATGGTTATTGCAATTTTGTATAATAAAATTAAATATATATGTTTATGAATTTTAAGTAAATGATCTTAATAAAGGTGTTAATAAAGCAAAAACTTTGCAAAAATGTTCGGATGTCACTTTAACTTTTTGTGGGAAGTTTAATATAATTAAGTAGGTTGTGTGTAACTAGAGTACATGAACTTTATAGGGATTTAGAGGGAATTCCTATGTTTTGCTTTTGAAGGGAATTGGAGATTATTTTAAACAATGTTATTGAAGTGTTTTCAATTTTGAAGGGTGTCATTTTAGTCTTATAATGTAAGTGGAAGAATATAGTATTTGAATCAATTCTCATGGTTTGGTCTTTTTATTTGTCTTTGTTTTATAAGAATATATATTTAATTGAAAAATTAAGAAAATTTTAAGTGATACTTGTCATTTTATTAATAAATGTTAATATCTTAAGTTTATTACATATATTATGAACTATATGATGTATCAAATATTTTTATCAGAAGGTAGAAACACATTGGTGAGTTTCACTTCTAGATAAAAATTGAAAAACCATGCCTAACAATCTACAACAAACTCATTAGATTATGATTGAATCTAGTCAATAGCTACACGTTGCTATATAGTGCCCCATGACAAGACCAGGTTTAATCAAATCCCTCTTAGATCTAATAGAAAGGGACTCAAGTGTAAATAGTAGAGCTAGCCAACTTTTTGGCACTTCTACTTACAAATCTAGAAAAAGACCTCCTTGACATAAAGTCATTTACTTTAATTGCATTCCTAAATATTCTTCTCTTTTTTTCTTAGTTTTCATGTTTCTTCTTTTCTTTTTCTTTTTTTAATATTTTATAAATTAAGTTTTTTTATATTCTTGAAAAAAGTGTTATTAACATTTCTTATAAGTTTATATATATAATTTATTTTTTCTAGTTAAATTTATAAAATTATAAAAATAGTATATAAAATAAGATTAATAAATTAATAAAATTATAAATATATATAGGTAACAAATTATAAAACTAGACAAAGGGGTCATGGACAATTGGTAGGACCAATTGTTTCTCATGTTGGAGACCAAGGTTAAATTATGTCCGAGGATATATCAATATCAATATGGTGTGCAAGAGCGATATTCCCACTTTAGTGATAGCATGTAGTGGACTTGCAACTGACAATGATAGAAAGCAAAGAGGAATAAGGAGTAGTGATGCTAGACCATCCCAAGGTGTAAGAGTAATCTTACATCAACCAAAAGTATTTTACTTTCACTTTGTTTATTTATTTGTAGGTTTCTAATCATCAATCAATTATCGCATATCTTACCGTATTTTACCACAATTGCATATCTCACCTTGCAATTTGAGATATATGTTCTATAATCATCCTTCAATGTCATATTTACTTTTTAAAATATTTTGATCACCACAAAGGCATATATTGGATTTTTATATTTACTAATTTTGGCAGTTGACACTCAATTACATTATTTAAGGCTTGTGGCAACTTTTTAAAGTTTATAGTAGCAAAGAAATACATCACATGATACATTGGACCCAAGAGTTATTTTAGTATTCACCACATTGATTTTCACATCACTACATTCAATCTAGGAGATCCTAACTACACATTTATCCAAATACATGCTTCATTGAGATTTTGGAATCTATGCCACCTTCTAGCCAACTAAGATCATTTACAAGCCTTGAGGATGATATATAAATGAAATTCACAATAATTTGGAAAGGGGGGGCATGAGATCAAGAGATTGTTAGAGTTGTAATATAATATCATTTGAATTATGTATATACATGTTTGTAATCAAATGGCTGAGGCCTTTAAACATATTGGAAGCCTGTGAATCAATAAAGACCTTATCATTTCGATATGTCATTAATTTTTCCATTATGTAATTATGAGTCATTTTATTTCTTCACACAATTGGACAATCCTTAACTCAATCATTTTTTCATGACTACATCAAAGTGGTATCAAAGTATAAGTTTTTTATTCTAATGAGAGATTGAAATTGAGTTGGTATCCTAATATTTTTACTTGTGAATAAATCATCAAATTGAGGCAACCTACAAGAATCTTGACAATAGATCATTGATTGAAACCTATAGTTGCAAGGAGTGATTGTAGAATATCACTCACTTTAGATATTTCACACTAGATCCTAGGGAGAGATACCACCATGAAGAGCTCAAGGTGTTGTTAACATTGTTGAAGAATGGAGGAAATATTTAAAATCATGAGGACAACAAAAGTCTTAATGGATAGCAATATCACAATTTGGCACGATGTGGAAAATACCTCCTACTTATCAATTGATGAGCTAAAGGGGCTTTATAATGAATGGTTCATAAGGCACCACACTTGTTGAAGGTTTTGCAAATGGGGTTACAAGCTGAGTGGGCTTAACCTTGGGGAAAAACTCTGTGGTTAAGCACACTTGAGCTGGAGTGGTACTGGGATGGGTGACCTCCTGGGAAGGCCCAATGCTTCACCTCTGTGAGCATCAACTAGATGCAATGAGTGCTAAGTGGACCATTCATAGTCATGAGATATGGGTTCTTGTGAATCACAACTCATGAATCACCTAGATGCAATCCGCAAGATACTAGGTATGAAGGTTTTCATTTTGAACCTAATGGACTACTTAGATATAAGGGGAGAATGTATGTACCTGACATAGAAGAGTTAAGGAATCTGGTATGGAAGGAAGTACATGAAGCAGCATACTCTGGACACCCTAGTGTGACCAAAATCATGACATATGTAAAACCATTATACTTTTGGAATGGGATGAAAGGAGATGTTGCTATATTTTTAGCTAGGTGTTTTGAATGTCAAAGGGTGAAAGCAGAGCACCATCATCCTGCAAGCTTGTTATACCCACATGATATACTAGAGAGGAGGTAGCAAGTCATAAGTATGGACTTTGTGCAAGAATTTTCCATGTCAAGGAATAAGCAAAATGCCATTCTTGTGGTTGTAGATAAGCTTATCAAAGTAGCACATTTCATACTCAAGAATCTAACTGATGGAGCACCTGTCACAACAAGGAAATTCATGCAAGAAGTGTTTAGGTTGCATGGGATTCTTGAGAAGATTATCTCGGATAGGGATGCACGCGTCACTTCTAGGTTTTGGCAAACCTTGTTTTCTGCACTAGGGACTCAACTAAATATTAGCTCAACATATCATCCAAAAAAGGATGGACAAACCAAAAGGGTGAATCAAGTATTGGAAGACCTATTTAGAATGTATTGCATGGATCAACAGTACAAGTGGGAAGACTACTTGCCTTTAGTGGAATTTTCTTACAACAATTCTTACCATTATGTGATAAAGATGGCTCCTTTTGAAACGTTATATGGTTGAAAGTGTCAAACTCCTATAAGTTGAGATAAACTTGAGGACAGAGTGAGTCTTGGGCCAGAAATGTTGGTTGAAATGGAAGAGCAAGTGAAAGTTGTTAAGCAAAGGTTGGCTGAAGCTA
The DNA here is from genome assembly GCA_007258455.2 of Sequoia sempervirens. Classification (NCBI taxonomy): domain Eukaryota; kingdom Viridiplantae; phylum Streptophyta; class Pinopsida; order Cupressales; family Cupressaceae; genus Sequoia; species Sequoia sempervirens. The sequence goes on from VDFB02058242.1 coordinate 30,194,123, forward strand.
ACAACCGATAGAAAAGTTATGTTGATGCTAAAAGAGTGTCCTATAATTTTGTTGTAGGTGATAAGGTGTTGTTGAGAGTGAAACCTCACAAAAGCTCCATTAAATTTTGAAATTCTTCCAAGTTATCCCTACGCTATGTAGGACCTTTTGAGATCTAGAGGAAGTGAATTTGGTAGCTTATCGAATTGCATTGCCACCTACTCTTGCTAGAATGCATAATGTCTTCCATGTGTCCTACCTTAAGAAGTATATACCAGGTGACAATCATGTGCTTGATTGTCCATGCTTTACAGGTACAAGACCCCAGAGTGGCAACTCTCGAGCCCATCAAGATGCTCAGAACACGTAAGCTTCGCTTGCGTAATAGAGAAGTCTTGCAATGCAAAGTCTAGTGGGACCAGTATGCAGAGACTCGGCCACTTGGGAAGACTATACTGACATTCGGCAAAAGTTTCCTCATGTTTTAGATGCATGTACTTGAAAAACAATATGTTGTTTGTATGTTTGTTTTATGTGGCTACATAAAATCATCGGGGATGATGATTTAGAAGGGGGGAGTATGTTACACCCCAATTGTGTACTTACTATAAATACTATTACTATGTAGGGTAAATGTGAATATAATTTGAATTGTGAAGATGAATAATTTGTGCTTGCACTTTCTTATCCATGAATTATGAATGAATGTTATCTCATTTAATGATGTGTGAAGAAATGCGTATATGTGAAATGGATGGTTATTGAATTGATATTCTAACTATGGAGATGTATTATGTGTAATGCATATTTTGTGAACAGTTGACTACCATGGGCATGTGTTAGTGGATGTAGGTATATGTTCATTCCTCCAGGCGGAGGAGAAGTATCACTCAGGAGAAGATCTTGGTCAGGTAACCAATAACGTAACCTATCTGAGCTTACACACACTCACAGTAGAATGGTTGAGTCAAGTTATTATGTTGGGAGTTGGTAATTCATCCTTAGTTTGATGTGTCTGCATTAGTAAGTGTCTTAATTACTATCGAGTGCATTATTGGGTGATGTTTATCTATGTTCTTCCCTATATTACTATGCTTGTATTGATAAGTTAAACACACGGGGAATGTATGTATTTGTATACATAAGCATGTTGATGATAGACCATACACATGAAGGAACACGTAAATGAGGGTACATAGGTAGACATACCTATGCACACTTACGGGTTGCTTATGCGCATGAAACTATCAAATGGACCTTACGACATGTATATGTATATGTATAGATATATCACACGTAGAAACCTATCAATACAATAGTAATTGTGTATGAGTGTGGTGTACAATCGAATGTTTATATATGTGTGTGTGTATGTATATATGATATATACATATATCCATATGTATACGTGTATCGATACACATGTATGTGTGGTAAACGGACATGCCCGTATGAATGTATCGATATATGTACACATACGTATACATGTACATAGAAGAATATATATATATATATACATATACATATATATATATATATATATGTATATATGTATATATGTATATATGTATATATGTATATGTATATATATATATATGTATATGTATATATATATATATATGTATATGTATATATATAGATATATATATGTACACAATCGATGTAATTATTATTACTATGAGAATGTTAACTTGGTTGTATTCATTTGTCTATCGAATGTATACATACTTTATTGGCATAGGATATATATAAATATATATATTAACATATATACATATGCATATATATATATATATGTGTGTGTGTGTGTGTGTGTGTGTGTGTGTTGATATATATATATATATACATTATATATATAATGTATATGAATATATATTTAAATATGTTTATATGCTTAGAGATTGATTTATGTAAGCAATGCTTAGAGGTTGATTTATTACATGGACATAGGATGATTTGTATGCAACATATACAAGCATTATAAAGGCCGAATATAATGTATATTGGCAATGAATTAAGATTGAACTATATACAATATATAGTGCAATAAATAAGTCGATATGGAGAGTTTGACTTAGTCAATGCTTTGAGATAGAACATCCTTGAATTAGTAAACAATAATTACTTGGGACACCTTATCATATGGCAATGGAATAATTACCAAACAACAAATAAAGTGAAACACATGATAATAGGATAAGTGATAGCAAGATAAGGAAATGGTCAAGCGTAATTTATGAGCAAGGTGTTGGATGTTGTGGTTGTGTTGCTAATATTTGGTTGTCATTGATGTCAACACTATTAGCATTAATTCATTTGAAGTTGTATATGTCGAGGATATTGAGAAAATTGTAATAAATGAGTTGCAAGTTGACAGTAGTGAAGTGAAGTTCAGTATGTCGGTAAGTTTTGTATGTTGATGATCAAAGGTTGTGGACTAAAGGGTTTGTTGTTGAGTGTATCTAGTTTATCCACATCAAGTTTCAAAGATCCACGTGAAGATTTGATCGAGTTATGAAGATTTTCATTCTAACAATTTTTTTGTTGGTTAAGTTAGTGTTTCTGATTAAAGATGAGGCTATTTAAGTTAGTCCAGTTGTTGTGGATGCTTCTCTAATGTTTCATAATGTTTTTGGATGTTTCTAGATCATGCTCTATCTTTGTTGCACGTCTGCATTGTTCATTGTGCTCGTGGTTGACGATTTTCTCTTACGTGTTCATGTCTTTCTTGTTCTTGGCCGACATGGTGTTTGTAGCATGTCGTGGATCTTCAAGGAGTAATTAATTGATGTTTTTTTGTGTTGGAGATGTTAATTTGGGTCTTCACTAAGTTGTGGCCAACCTGTTAGAAGTATTGTCATTGATGTCAAATATCAAAGCAAATTATAAAGACATTGATATATTCATATTTTTGCTTAGCTTTGAAGAAATGGATATATTCAGATTTTTCGCTCAGATTTGAAGTTCGGGTATGAACATTTAAATTGATATATTCAGATTTTTTTGCTCAAACTTGAATTTGTCTATATTCAGATTTTATCTATATTCAGTTTTTTCGCTCAGACTTGAACTTGTCGTCTTGTAAAAAGACATGTTAACAAAAGCTTGTTAAATGCGTATAAATTGGACTAAGTCATGAAAAAGTTCGAACCAAGTATAATACGCATTTGTTAAGGAATATAATACGTATTTGTTAAAAATAATGGCTGCTCAGCAAATGCGAATAAAGAGATACATCATAACTAAAATATCAATTTATAAAGAGATATGGCGTGGCATGAAGAAAAATGCTTTTTCAAAGGACGCATTATCTATGAATCTCTTTCAAAAGACAGCGCTTAATCACTCAACTTGTTTATTGATTCAAAATATTTTTGTTTATCAAGAGGATTCGAATATGTAAAGGTGTCTCTTACCAAGATATGCGAATAAAAGATATGACATTTTTTTAAAAGAGACGTGTTGTCTCAACAAATCATTTATGCCTGAAGAGATACGCTCTTGGTGAAAAGGCGAATCTATTTTTTAAAAAAGGAGAGACGTGTTCATGTGAAGGGACATGTTCATGTGAAGGAATGCACACATGATAGTGTTAAGAGAGTGCGATTATTTCTAAATGGAGATCTAAAAAGAAAAAAAAGGGAATCTAGTTCTGTGTGTAAACATAAAATTAACTAAATCAAACAAAAATCAATTTTATTATGAAGATAAAAAGAATCCAATTCTGTGTGTATACAGAAAATTAACTAAATCAAGTAGAAATAGATTATGTTATGAAGAGGCAGATCAAAAGGTATAAATACAGACGTGTTCTTTCATGAAAAGGTGTGCAATCATTGAACAACATATATATGTGATATCCAAATCAAAACTAGAGGTGTGGTTGTGTAATTGAAGACTTGCAGTTCAGTCAGAATCCTACCTCCTTGTGTGGGCTGAAGGTGATATCTTGGATCACATAGAGCAGATTGGAGAGTTGGGCTTGTGCAGATCAGATTGAAGGCAGTCTCACTTCCATCAAGTCAAGGTTTGGTGCCTTGCATTAGGGGTTGGTGCTCCTTGTAGGCAGGTGTCTACTAAATTTTGTAGAGGTCTAGGTGTTCCTTGTGGAATTCATTCTACTAAATCATCTTATTGTAAATTTGTAGGTTGGTGCCTACTTGAAAAAGAAATTACTTCAATAAAGTTGTGTCAACTTGTGGAAATTGGTTCATATCAAAAAGTTGATTGTAATAAAGTTTGAAAAGATTAAGGAATAAAAGTTTGTGATTGATTTACTGATTCACCCCCCTACTAAAGGGTTTGTTGTTGAGTGTATCTAGTTTATCCACATCAAGTTTCAAAGATCCACGTGAAGATTTGATCGAGTTATGAAGATTTTCATTCTGACAATTTTTTTGTTGGTTCAATTAGTGTTTCTGATTAAAGATGAGGCTATTTAAGTTAGTTCAGTTGTTGTGGATGCTTCTCTAATGTTTCATAATGTTTTTGGATGTTTCTAGATCATGCTCTATCTTTGTTGCACGTCTGCATTGTTCATTGTGCTCGTGGTTGACGATTTTCTCTTACGTGTTCATGTCTTTCTTGTTCTTGGCCGACATGGTGTTTGTAGCATGTCGTGGATCTTCGAGGAGTAATTAATTGATGTTTTTTTGTGTTGGAGATGTTAATTTGGGTCTTCACTAAGTTGTGGCCGACCTTGGTTGATTCTCATTGTTAATCTTAAATGATTTGGGCCGACAGTTTATATTCATTTTATTATTTTATTGAAGCCGACATGAAGGGATGAAATCTCTTGTTGCAGATATATAAGAGCGATTGTTTATTCAAATTGAAAGGTGTGAGTGGATGCCAGAGTGTGCTTATGTGTGTGTATGTGCAAATATCATTCGAAGGTAGAGCAAAGTATGAAGAAGAGTGAAGAAGAGTGAAGAAGTGTTCATGTGCTTAACTGGAACTATGATCAAGCATTAACAGATGCTATTTTATCAGTTCAAATCCCTACGGATGTAATCCGACTCTTTCTGTAAGACAGTGTGTCTTCCTTTGGGCAATTAGCCTTGTTGTAATTGAGCAATGAGCTCTAGGCAGTGTGCCTGAATGCATGTGCATTCACCATATTTCATTCTCATTATACTTTTAATAGGGTATAATCTTGTGGACTGACCTCCACCATGGTTTTTCCCCTAACAGGGTTTCCATGTAAAAAATATTGGTGTTATGTGTGTTTTGTGTATTGATGATTTATGCTTTCATGGTTAATTATCAAATCTGAGAATAAGGTTAATAAGTTGAATAAGTTTTGAATTTCTATGACAATTGATTCACCCCCCCTCTCAGTTGTCTACCCTTGTGTTGCCAACAATTGGTATTAGATCAAGTTCCTTGGAAGAAGTTTAACAGCTTAAGGTGATCTAGGATGGCAAGTTACAAGAAGGATAGTATGATATTTGATGGAACAAATTATTCTCTATGGAAAACTCGAATGGAGTGTCATTTGAGATGCATTGGTGAACCCTACTGGAGCATTACATATATTAGGTAATTCCTTAGAATGGTCCTACTACTACTGTTGAGATTAGAGATGTTGAGTATAATATATGGGCTAAGGAAGCTTTGTTGATTGCTTTGATTGATTCTGAGATGACAAATGCTATGGATTTGAAAACTGCTCATGAGATTTGGAAAAAGTTGGAAACCTTGTATGAAGGTGATACTAATGTGAAGATTGCTAAGTTGTAGAGTTTGAAAGGGAAATATGAAAGGTTAAGAATGGGTGATGATGAGAACATTAATACCTTCATGTAAAGAGTGAATGAACTCGTGTGTGGTATTAGATATGTTGGCAGATAGATAGATGAATCTAAGATTGTTGCTAAAGTGCTTAGATCCCTACTTGATTCTTACAAAGTCAAAGCTAGTGCTATTAAAGAGCTCCAAACTGTAACAAATATAACCAGAGATATGTTGGTTGGTAAGCTGACTAGTTTTGAGTTGAGTGAATTTGGTGATACCCTTCCTAAGGTTGAATTTGCATTTAAGGCTACTACTTCTGGAAGAGATAGACAGAGATATGATCCGAGTGAGAGTTCATCTAGAAAGACATTCAAGTATGAGGATGAAATTAGACAGATTGAAGAAGAAAGAGAGTTGGAAGAGTCAGAAGCACTTATTGTCAAAAGAGTACCGAGAGGAAAAGGTAAGTATGAAGGAAAATTGCCTCTTAAATGTTTTTCTTGCAATAAGATAGATCATTTTGCATCAAGGTGTCTGAAAAGAGCTCCTAAACCAAGACATAACAATCCTAGATTTCAGAAGAAGTGTTATTATGTTGTTGATGATGGTGTGACAGATGATGAATCTAATAAAGGAAATAGAAGTGATGATGAATGGGTATTTATTGCTATCAAGGAAAATAATCTTGTATCTATTGAATCTGTTGGTTGTACAAATGTGGAGAAATCCCTAGCTACTCGAGTTGAAGAGAAAGATGAATGGGTGATTGACAGTGGATGTTCACATCATATGACAGGAGACAAAAGTAAGTTTGTAAGTTTGGATAAGTATGATGGTGGTGTTGTGAGATTTGGTGATAATACAGCTGGTGTGATCCATGGAAGAGGATGCATTTCTCTTGATGGTAAGCATAATACTGATGATGTCCTGTATGTGGAAGGCTTGAAGCATAATCTTTTAAGTGTTGGTCAGATGGTTGATAAGGGATACAATCTTCAGTTCAAGGATGGAAAGTGCAAAATATTGAATTCCAGAAATGAAATTGCATCAAGTACAAAAACAAAAGGTAATATCTTTCACTTAAGTGCTACTAGTAAAAGTTGTTTGATTGCTCAAGTTGATGAAAGTTGGTTATGGCATAGGAGAATGTGTCATGTTAACTTTGATAATATTTTTAAGATAAGTTCGACTAAGGCTATGAGAGATCTACCTAAGTTGGTGAAACCTACTAATGCCATATGCAAGGAATGTTAGTTAGGAAAGCAAACTAGAATTTCATTTCGAAGGAAAAAGCATTGTTCAAATGAATTGTTAGAGCTTGTGTATACTGATTTGTGTGGTCCCTCTAAGGTCAAAAGTCTATAAGGTTACAGGTATTTCATGTTACTCATTGATGATTATTCTAGAATGGTATGGGTTACTTTCTTAAGGGAGAAATATGAAGCACTAGAAAAGTTCAAGATCTTTAAAGCTATGGTTAAGACAGAGAAAAGTTTGAAGATTCAGTGTCTAAGATCAAATAGAGGTGGTGAATTCACTTCCGGTGAATTTAATTCTTTTTGTGAAGAACATGGAATAAAGAGACAATTATCTGCACCGTAGACCCTTCAATAAAATGGAGTTGTGGAAAGAAAGAACAAAACAATTGAAGATGATGCTAGAACAATGATGTTGGAAGGAAATTTCCCTCATATCTACTAGAGAGAAGTTGTGAGTGCTATTGTGTACACACTCAACCGGGTACAAATCAAAGGTGATATTGGTAAGACCCCTTTTGAGCTATGGACTGGTCAGAAGCCTATTGTTAAATACTTCAAGATATTTGGAAGCAAATGTTATATCAAGAGAGATGAAGACATAGGAAAGTTTGATGCAAGGAGTGATGAAGGTATCTTTCTAGGTTATTCTACTAAAAATAAGGCCTACCGGTGTTACAATAAAATATTGAGGAAAATGGTTGAAAGTGAAAATGTCAGGGTTGATGAAGACTTAGGTACACCATCCAGAACCTATGGATATGACTTTGATGATCAAGATGACAATACAAACAAAGGAAAGCAAGTTCAGACTACAAATCAAGTGCAAATCAATCTAGTGAATTAGGAGAATGAAGAAGAAGGAGAAACTAGTGGAAGCACAAAAGAGAGAACACAAGAGTCTGAAGTTGAAGAACATCCTAAGAAGACTCTGAGGTATGTAAGATTGAATCATTCAAAAGATCAGATTATAGGTGATAAGAACAAAGGTGTCCAGACTAGGAGAAAGATTGCAGAAGAATATTGCTTGATCTCAAAGACTGAGCCTACTAGTGTAAATGAAGCATGTAAAGATGAGCATTGGGTTGAAGCAATGAAAGAGGAACTAAAACAAATTGAGAAGAATGATACATGGATTCTTGTTCCCATACCTAAGGATAAGAATGTCATTGAAACCAAATGGGTCTTTAGAAATAAACGAAATGAGCAAGGTGAAGTGGTTAGAAACAAAGCAAGACCGGTATGTAAAGGATATTCTTAGATGGAAGGAATTGATTTTGAAGAGACCTTTGCCCCTGTTGCTAGAATTGAAGTTGTAAGATTATTTCTTGTCTATGTTGCTCACAAGAACTACAAAGTTTATCAGATGGATGTCAAATCAGTTTTTCTAAATGGTGAATTGGAAGAAGTGTATGTTGAGCAACCTAATGGATTCCAGTTGACTGATAAGGAAGATATGGTGTGTCAGTTGAAGAAAGCATTGTATGGACTCAAGCAAGCCCCTAGAGCATGGTATGCAAGATTGGACAAGTATTTGTTGAAGCTTGGATTTAACAAAGGTACCGTTGATAGTAATTTGTATTTCAAGATTGATCATAATAAAGATTTGATTGTTGAAGTCTTTGTTGATGATATCATTTTTGGAGGAGATGATGGTTTGTGCCTGAATTTTTCTAATGAGATGAAAAATGAATTTGAGATGTCTATGATTGGTGAGATGAAATTATTTTTGGGATTGCAAATTACTCAATTAGATAAAGGGATTGTTATATCTCAGTCCAAGTATGTGAAAGAATTACTGAAGAAATTCGATATGGAAGATTCAAAGCTAGTCGATACACCATGGTGATTGGATGCAAGTTGACAACAGAAGATGATTCTCCAAAGGAAAATAGGACTAGATACAAATCTATGATTGGTGGATTATTGTATTTAACTCAAAATAGGCTTGATATCATGAATGTTGTATGTATTGTTGCAAGATTTCAAGTTGATTTGAAGGAATCTCATGTGACTGTTGTGAAGAGAATTTTTAGATACTTGAAGGGAAAAGTTGACTTTTTCCTATGGTATCCTAAAGATGATGATCTTACCTTGAGTTCCTTTACAGATGCTAATTGGGCAGGAAATGTAAATGACAGAAAAAGTACTAGTGGTGGAGCATTTTTCTTGGGTAAGAAGCTAATTTCATGATTAAGTAAGAAGCAAAATGCCATTTCTTTATCTACTATAGAGGCTAAATACATTGTTGCTGCTAACAATTGTACTCAAGTCCTGTGGATGAAAAAGATGTTGAAGGATGTTAGAGTTGTATATAATGAGCCTATTTCTATATTCTATGATAATTCAAGTGTTATTAACATTTCCAAGAATCCGGTGTTGCTTTCAAAGACAAAGCATATATCTATTAAGTTTCACTTTTTGAGGGAGAAGTTAAGTGAAAAGGAAGTTAGACTAGAGTATGTGCCTACTAAGGAGCAGATTGCAGACATCTTTACCAAGTCGTTGCCTAAGGATACTTTTGAGTATCTCATAGGGAAGTTAGGGGTGATTACCCCTCCTAATCAGAACTAAGGATGCATTGCATTGCATCATTCCATGCATTTCATGGTCATGTATTGTTTCAGATTGATGTTGTCATGGCTACTACTCAGGCGGAGTAGTCAGATGTTTGGATGTTTAGATATGTGGTTTAGAGTTTGTGTGGAGCTTAGAGATATTTTTCATTGATGTCAAAGGGGGAGAAGAGTCATGTGAAAAACTGGTGATTATCTGGGGAGAAGAGCCTTGTGGGGAAAAGATCATGTGAAAGTGTTGAGAAGAAAATGAGTCAGATCCTAAGGGGAGTAAGTGTCAAGAGTTAGTTGCATTGATGGTGTTTTTCACATCATATGTTGCCATCAATTCCAAAGGGGGATATTGTTGGAGGTTGCAGTTGTGTTGCTGATATGCGGTTGTCATTGATGTCAACACTTTTAGCATTAATTCATTTGAAGTTGTATATGTCAAGGATATTGAGAAAATGCTAATAAATGAGTTGTAGGTTGACAGTAGTGAAGTGAAGTTTAGTATGTCGGTAAGTTTTGTATGTTGATGATCAGAGGTTGTGGACTAAAGGGTTTTTTGTTGAGTGTATCTATTTTGTCCATGTCGAGTTTTAGAGATCCACGTGAAGATTTGATCGAGTTATGAAGATTTTCATTCTGACAATTTTTTTGTTGCTTCAGTTGTGTTTCTGATTGAAGATGAGGCTATTTCAGTTAGTTCAGTTGTTGCGGATGCTTCTCTGATGTTTTGTAATGTTTTTGGATGTTTCTAGATCATGCTTTATCTTTGTTGCACGTCCACATTGTTCGTTGTGCTCATGGTTGGTGATTTTCTCTTGCGTGTTCATGTTTTTCTAGTTCTTGGCCGACATGGTGTTTGTAGCATGTTGTGGATCTTCGAGGAGTAATTCATATGTTAAGTTGGGTCTTCACTAAGTTTCAGCCAACCTTGGTTGATTCACATTGTTAATCTTAAATGATTTGGGCCGACAATTTATATTCATTTTATTATTTTTTTGAAGTTGACATGAAGGGATGAAATTTCTTGTTGCAGATATATAAAAGCGATTGTTTATTCGAATTGAAAGGTGCGAGTGGATGCCAGAGTGTGCTTCTATGTGTGTATGTGTGAATATCATTTGAAGGTAGAGCAGAGTATGAAGAAGAGTGAAGAAGAGTGAAGAAGTGTTCATGTGCTTAACCGAAACTGTGATCAGGCATTAACAAATGTTATTTTATCAGTTCAAATCCTTGCGGATGTAATCCGATTCTTTCTATAAGATAGTGTGTCTTCCTTTGGGCGGTTATCCTTTTTGTAATTGAGCAGTGAGCTCTAGGTAGTGTGCCTGAATGCATGTGCATTCCCCATATTTAATTTTCATTATACTTTTAACAGGGTATAATCTTGTGGACTAACCTCCACCGTGGCTTTTCCCCTAATAGGGTTTCCACATAAAAAATCTTGGTGTTATGTATGTTTATGTGTATTGATGATTTATGCTTTCATGGTTAATTATCAGATCTGAGAATAAGGTTAATAAGTTGAATAAGTTTTGAATTTCTGTGACAACTGATTCACCCCCCCTCTTAGATGTCTACCCTTGTTTTGCCAACACAAGGTGACTCATCATTCCTTTATTCTTCGTTGAGCATAGACTTAGTCGACTATATGCAAGTGTTACATTTTAAATGTTGACTGGTTCAATAAGTAAAAGTTGTGCTAAACTGTAGGGAGATGGATGCTTTCTTGACCTCATGTTATGAAGTTCTCAATGTTGTAGAAGTCCATTCTGGGAACAATTTGAATGTCACCATTTGATAATGTACAGATTGAAAGTATTTTGTTGTTTTCAAAGCTTAGAGGTCGACCTATAGCTTAATGTGTTGAGTAAACTCTTTATTTGCTGCCACCTTTTTGCCAAGTGAAGTGAGTCAACTTGAATAGAGTTTTTTGTCAATATACATGCCTTTTCTATAGGTTGTGAAGTCTCCATCTTGCTGTATAAATAGAGAGGCTTATGCTCTCATTTGGGATGCATTATATTCCATCCTACTCTACATTTTCTAATCTACAATATTCTACTATATTTCTAAGTGAGCTTTGAGTATTTTGTGAGAGCATTTCATCATTTTGAGAGAAGTGTATTATTCATCTGTGAGAGAGGTTATTGAGGCATTGCTTATGAGGTCAAGTAAAGCTAGTTGTTGTTATTGGAAAGTTGTGCAACAAAGAATGAACTAGACAAGCATATTATAGGCATGAGTATAATCTTCCTTATTTGTCTTTGTTTATAAAAGATTGATTCTTGAGTGTTTAATTGATCTATTGAGATTACTTGCATTAGGGAAAGATAGCATTTGCTTGGAAAGGTAAATAAAATCTGATTATGTTGTTTTTAAAGTGTTTGTAATTACTCCATATTAGGAGAGTTTTTTGTCATAGGTATTGTTATACTAGATATTATTAAACAAGGGTAGTGTAAGGGTTACTCATAACTAGGTTATTTGATTATACTAGATAGCTAGTGGGTTACTCCTGGGATTGGTTGTCCATTGAAAGGAGGGAACTTTTACATATGTTTTATGAATAGAAATACCCTAGAGTATGTAAGATAAATGATGGTTTAATTCTAGGGTTAAATATTTCCCATGGGAGGGATTACCTATGCATAGATTATAGTGGCCTTAAGTCAAAACGAGCTTAAGAAGTGTAAATGAATAGATGACCATCACTCAAAGTACTAAGTGAGAACACTTTTGCCAAAGTAGTGTGATTTCCTTTGGCTCCACTGTCAATTCACTGTGTCTATGTAGTGCATGCTAGTTGCAGATTGTAGGGTTACAAGTTCTAGTCATGTAGGGAACAACACTAAGCTCAGTGTGGTTGTTGTACGAGGTTACTCCACCAATCTCTTCATTGAAGAGTAGGACCATCTATCATATGATAGATGTGTGTGGAACAACATATGAGTCTATGGTTGGTGAAAAAGTGCTTAAGTGATGCTTCTCCTCCTCAACAAGGGACAAAAGACCAAGGTTTTGAAAGGCGGATCTTGGACCATCTATATATATTACTTTGAATCCTTGTTGAGCTATGTATGTACTTGTACACATTCTTGGAATATTGTAATTTGTGAAATTATTATATTGAAATGGAATCCTTGTTGTATATTGTTATGGCATATGTGTTCATTTATTCCCAATAAAGAAAAGAAAATTTTTATTGCAATGGCTTGTTACATAGTTATTTACTCACAAAGTGAAAACTTAGGAAAAATTACATAAGTGAATGGTTGGAATGTTACACTCCTCTATATATACAAGGGAGTTTCTTTGTATTATGGACCTTTTTTCTTTTGAAGTGAAGTGCCACCCATTTGAAAAACATATTGAGACTTTTTGTTTAATGTGCATATCAAATTTCAATCAATAAAAGAGGTGAATTTTGCATCCAACCTTTGCTTTGGATCCTCTTTGTCATGTGTGAGATTGTTCTTATGTCCTCACTATATTTTATTTCAATTGATTGATTAAGTGGTGTTATATCTTATTTATGAAAGGGAATTTAAGTTTGATCTTGATAGTCTTTTTGCTATAATATTATATTTGGAGTTTATGTTCTAGTGTGTGAACTTTGCTAATAATTTGGAGACTTTGGGCTGTGGGTTATTTGCAATGTTTTGTGGATTTTTTGGTGGCATCTGTTGAAGTCTTTGACCTATAACGTACTTCACTTTTTATCTGTAAGAATCATCATTGGAAACAACAAAAGTCTTTGAGCTTTTGTGGGTTTTCTAGCTACATAACTCGTTGGCATCTCTTTGATTACTCTTACATTTAGTCAAGTTGGATATTGGTTATTATTGCTCATAATAATACTCTGAAGTGAGTTACATATCATAATAGTATTGTTGTAAGAAGAAAACATCTTTTTTGAAATAAGATAAAAGGATGAATGTAACACCCATGGATAAATTTAGTGTACATAATCTAAGTTAGTTGCTAGTTGTTTTAGTGAGCAGTAAGAAGGGAGCCTCCCCTTTTTGAGAGGAGAGATTTAAATCTCATCATAGTTGTGGTTGAAATTATCATTTTGTAATTAATTAAGTGATTACAAAATATTCACCCAACACCTTAGAAGAGGAAGAAGAGAACTCAAAGGTATCATGTGAATGAGATTCCTTTTCTTTCTCATTATTCTTAGAATCCTTTTGTTTATGTTTCTTTCCTTTGCTATTTGAAGTCTTGTGGTATTTTCCTTGTGTTGCAATAAGAGCCTATGATTTGAAAGACTTCAATGTGCCCATATGTACCAACTTTATTTTCACCCTAGTGAGTAATGTAGAAAAAACATCAAGTCAAGGCATAGTAAATCTAGTACAAAGTGCATATCTCGTAGCATAGAAGGTGGAAACAAAAATTAAATAATCAGGACCAAACTTGGAAAGTATGGAAATAATCAATTGGGATTCATATTTCTCAATACAACAATTTTTCAATCATAATTTGAGAGACTTAAATTCAGTGAATAAGTCTTAGATTTTGTGAAAATCTTTAGGATTATAACTAATAAGTTTATTCTCTATCTGAAATCCGCTCAAGGTATCTTTCTTCCTAACCAAGGATTCCAATCGAGTCCACATCTGATTGGGTGGAGTGTAAGATTCAATATGAAAAAGTAGGTCAAGAGACATAGACATTCATAAGGTCCCAAAAGCCTCATCACACTTATTAAACCATAAGACACTCATACATATAATATAATATACAAATTTGATATATACAACCTATGCATATTAAATTATTAAAATCAAATATACATGTACATTTATATAAATATATAATTTATATGCATATATTTTTGTATATATATTAATATACAAATATATTTATTATATTTGATTAACGATAATTTTGGGTTTAATGTTGTACAAAATTTCATTGAATTTTTCCTCTAATCTAGATTGTAGAAATAATTATCACTAATTGAAACTAATTAAAGATTATAATTTAAGTCCCTAATTTATTTTGAAATTAAATTTCATAACTACAACTATTGATTTTGATGTAAATAGGATAAGTACCTTCCAAACCATCATTTTCCATTGATTAGTTTTTTTTAACTATTTCCCAAAACTAACAATATGTTTCCCATGCATTGAATATCAATTCCTAAATAGACCTTTTTGCATTTGAAAAGAATAAAATATTGGTTTTTTTTATGCACATGTGATATCAATAATGAGAAAACAAACATTTCTTCTTTGATTTTTCTCCAACAAGATGGGTATATGTATTCAATAGAAAAAATGGAAACTATAGTCACATATCATCCATGGGTTCCTAAAATTTTACACATCCCACAAGAAACAACATGTATGCTTCTTTGAGATCCATATATATATAATAGTCTTCATCTCTTAACATATGTACCTGAAAAGAAGAATCAACAAGAAGAAACCACATAGGTCAATGGGCTCTCCACCCAACCATAGGGTTGATAACTCAACCCACTCCCGAGCTAGGGGTCACATAGATTTCCAAGGTGCACTCACCCATCACATTTCAAAAAAAAAAATAACATTTAGATTCTTTCACAATACAAGTTTCTCCACATTACAACAATCTTATTAAAATCCACACAAATACAAAGGATACCTTCTTGGAAACCTTCAAAGGGGAAGTGAAAAATCAACCTCCAAGGGGAAAAATATTTTCTCACATATATAAATATATCACATTTTCATAATCACACATTTTTACTTTTCTAGCAATATCAACACACAACTTGGACCCTTTCTTAAATCCTTTATCACCCCATAATAAACACATAAATGAATACTTCACACAAAAATACTAACAAGAATCATACTACCAATGAATAAATTTTTCCCAAACAAAACACCACATATTAACACAAGATTTAACATCTTCTTTCCACATAGATTTCACAAATATGCAAACATTCATTCACAAAAACATTGCAAGAGGGTTAGACCCTATCTTAACAAAGCTATCCAAGAAATGGTAGAATTTGATGAGACTCTCCAAGCCTCCTCCTTCCAACTCTCCCCATCTATTCTCTTATTTTCCTCCCTCCTATAAATTCTCTACAGAATGAAATTCCAAAAGAAAACCAAGAAAACAACAAGATGAAAAAGCCCCCTCTCCACTCAAGAAGAAAGCATAAATAGAAAAAGGGAGGAGAAACTACCTTTCCTAACTCCCAAACCACCAACTAACTCCCATTTTTGGCACCCTTTTTAAATGGGAATTTCATGGAGGTTAAAAAAAAATAAAAATGTATTTTAAAGGTTGAATAAACCCCTTACCCCTATACCTAACACCCAAAGACATTTTCAAACCATAAAACTTAATTAATTCACAATAAAGCCACACAAACTTCCAAAAAGGAAAATACTATTAAATAACTCACAAGGATATGAAAATAAAACCTACTCACAATTAAATGACATCAAAACACATTAAACCACACCAACAACATATTCACAATATTACAACACACACACAACACATGATCTTAATTTGTCCATACAAGTTAAGATCTATAATTATGTAAAATAATATAGAAGGAAGTAGCTATATGACCCTTGAATTCCATTGGCGATTTTACCTACTCACTCAACCATAGGTGTTAGTATATCATAAAATTAATAATAGCCAAAGCATTAATAACAAATCCTAACATATATCAATAATAACATTTTGAAACAATTATCACTTTCAAAAAATCTTTATCTTCAATGGTTATCTACAAGATCACATAAAAATTGTATAATTAGATAAACCATTACAAGTGAACATTTTACTTATTAAATCTCACCTAAATAATATTTACTTGGACATTCACATAAGGTAACCATCCAATAATCAAAATATAACTAAAACTAGCAATAATGGATTTTTATCTTATCAATATCCAATGATACCAAAATAAATTCATGTAAGCATAAGAACTTCAATTATGACTATGAAACACAACCATCATCCACAATACTCTTGTATAATTTCCAAAGATAGGAACAAGAAAATAACGAGAAAGAGTCATAATATCAACAAAGAAACATAGAGTCAATGGGATCACAAAAGGCGAGGTCTCACAATTTCACATTCAACCCCTTTGTTAATTTTGAATTTTCCTTGAGGAGACAACACACATTCTTGCTCAATCCATGAAAATTTCCAAGATGAAAGTTAGGCAAAGCTTCTACTTGGTTCTCAACACCACAAATGTCATTGTGAAGAAGGTACATGCAAACATTTGAGGACAGAATTGAAGCATAACTTATTGCCTAAGCAACCTCAAAAACATTGCATGATCCACATACTATTTAGGGTTGAATAGCATTTGCATTATTGCAATCGTAATCCAACCCTTGGTGAGTGATCCACCTCCTTGATCGATTCCCAAATTATCATAACCCATAATTTGAAATTTGGATTCCACATCTCTACAAAAGTAGAGAAATTATCTAACATGTTCTTCCCATATATTTTTTCCTTTTCCTTTTGCCTCTCCTTTCCAATCCTACCACACTCATTTGTTACTTTTTTTAACCCTTCCCTAAATTCAAAGAAGCAACCATATTCTTTGAAGAACATTACCACAACAAGCCCAAAAACAAGGGCCAAGCACTAAAACCAAATAAACAACAAACTCTAGAATGCTCCAAACATTTTTCTTTCACAAAATCATATGAATTAAACTAGGGAGAAATACAAAATCAACTGCCACTCTATGTCATCATCATACCCTACACCTCTTACACTTATTTTTCTCACACCAAAATCAACTGCCACCCTATGTCATCATCATACCAATTGCATGAATGCCACTCTATCACCAAATCACTACTTTGTGTTCTCGCCTCTTATTGGACCACCCTAAATAAAACATTTTAGTTCTAGAATGTTTATACAAATTATTTAATATATTTTTACTATTAGTATATATTTCTATATATATCTTCTAGTATAAAAATGATTACAAATGTAATTTTGTTCATTATTTTTTGATTTTATAATGAAAATCAATTTGCATGAACAATATAATTAAAGTTAGGATAATTATATTGATATGTGTTCTATAATGACATAAAAGAGCTTCATGTCATGAATGTGTAAATTTATTTATCTATTCATTTTAAATTTGACAACCATTTAATATCAAAATATTAATAAATATTTTAAAATAAACATAATATTAACAAGTGACGTAGTGCATCGGGTTCCTATCATGTAGCAAAGAGCTTTTAGGTTTCAGTATTTTCCTTTGTAGTATTGTAATTAAAGTTTAGTAGAGTTGGAATAAAATATATAAAGTTTAAATTAGTCAAAAAAAAATTAATGGAATTTTTGTTAATTATTATATTCTAGTTTTATTTTTATTTTTTATTTTTTTGTTGAGTAGTGAGTTGTTTTTATTTGTTTTGGTTCTTTAGATTAGGCATGCAAAAAATAATTGATTATTATTGTGAATGTTGTTATAATATGATATAATATTACTTAAAAACCATACAAATATTGAATTGGAGCGATGATTTAACATTGAAAATTAATATGTGGCTCTATAAATATTGTGATCGAATTCATATTGAATGGAAATATGTAGAAACAAGAATGAATGGAACAGAAGAGTATTTGATTTGGGAAGTGAAATATAAAGCGTAGAGTTAGGTCTTGATTAGTAGAACTTGTTGGAACAATTGTGTAATAAAGTTGATCAAATATGATTCGTAAGGGAATAGTGATTATATTATATGCATTTCCAAAATAGAAAATTAATTAACTAGTGGTAGTAAAGCATATATTTAAATTAAACAAAATCAACTTATTGTTTTCAAATATAGTAACTAGGATTGAATAATTTAGAAAATAAATTATATGCTCATTACTTCGCAAGAATATGTTAATTAAAATGAATTTTCTTTTGAACATAAATTAAATAATATATAATACTAATTACTATGATTCGTAAATGAAGATTGCCTTTAGTAAAGTAATTTAGACTATTGCAAAAAATTAGATGCATTTTGAAATTAGAAAATTAATTATGTTGTGGTAGAAAACTAATTACTTATATTAAATAAAATTAACTAATTGTTTCAAAATATAGTAAGTAGTACTAAATACGTGCTTGTTAGTTTGCATAAATGTTTTAAATAATAATGCTAATTTTCTTTTGAATATAAACTAATTGATTACTAATTATTTAGGAAAAAAAGTTACAAGTTGATAATATTTGTAAATAATTACAAATTTTAGTTTGCGTGAATAAATGATATTAATTAGTTTTTATAATTACAAATTGAAATACTTTTGTGAAAGAATTTGCAAATGAGATAAATTATTTAGTAGTAATCACAAACTATCTTATGATTTGACTAACATTAATAAGTTAAATTAATTGAAAATGCTGAAAACTAAATTTCCTTTGCAAAAAGTATATTTTTTGTAACTTAAAATTTGCTAAATATTAATCAATGACAAATAGGCCATAAAAAATCAACTTTATGCAAATATTAGTTGACTTTAAGCACAAACAAAACCCAACAATTGGTTAATATTTCATGAATTAACTATGTAGTCACTGTGTGTGTACCCACCAACCCTCCAACACATCTCACACTGACAGTCCATAAGACCTTTCTCAAACCGTTGAGTTTCCCCTCTAACACTTGTACTTATAAAGTATGGAAAACAAACAAACGACCCGAGAAGTCGCACCAAAAATAGTACGTTGAGGCTAGTGGTTTGGAGCATTTCCAATACCTTATAATGTGTAAATAATGAACAATTGTAAATGGGAATGGTTTTCTATGCCTCGGTGCAGTGGATAGCTTCCAAGCATCGACTGTGTGCATAGATAGTGAAAATGGAAAAGGTCTTAGATGTATACGTGTAAGAATATAGACCGAGAAGAATTTTGTCCTTTGATAAATGCATAAGATTATGGTCTCCAAGTTTTGTGATGAACCTTGAGGTAGAAAGAAATGTTTTATTGTTTAAAAGGAAGAGGAAATTTGTTGACGAAGAATTGAGTTTTGGAGGATGTGATAGAGGTGAGTTGTTATTGGTTTGTAAAGTATTAGAGATTCAATCTAGAAGAACTTATCTAGTATTTGGTAAAACCTAATTCAGAAGCATATAGAAACAAACAACATGTGGAAAACTAATTTGCCTAGGCAAGGTCTTGTTAAGTGTGAATGCATTGACTACATTTTGTTAATATTGTCCTTGTAATAGGAACCATTTTTTAGGATTGGAGTGGAGACAAAGATCTGTAGAGCTGCAAAGAAATTTGATTCTTGAGGCAGAGAGTGGAAGGTCAGAGTATCAAATATTTTTGCACGTTTGTTTGCAAGGATGTTTGATTCTTGAAATGTATGGTAAAATTGTGCAAATTGTTTGAATTTGTCTTGTTTTTTCCCATTGCAAAAATGTCGTAGTCAAACTACAAAAATAGCTAAAAAACTCACAAGCTTTTCAACAAACTATAATGAAATGAGAATAAGCAAAAACAAAACCTAGTACTTTCCTAAGATTTAATGAATTAGGTATGCGTTCATTAAATGTGTACCCACAAAGATATCAAGTTTCATAAACACACAACCAAGCCATTCACCAGCAGTGCACTTTTTCAAAATAACGAACATGCAAAAGTGCAACCAAGAGGTAGAAAACCCACAAGGTTTTTAACAATTGAGATCGAGCACAAACAAAACCCAACACTCTTTTGCGATTTCATGAATTAAGCATGCGCATACCAACATGCAATAAAGCAACTCAAACAGAACTTAATCAAGTATCAACTTAATCTTTCATGTCTCAAATATATCATCTATCTCTCTCTCCATTGCATATAGTAGGAGTTCCATTCCTCTTTGTATAATCAAATAAGCGAAATAGAAACACATTATAAAATTTGTTAAATAAATTTCATTGGCCAACTAAGTATGACGAATTGAAATGCAATATATGCAATAGCAACTTGCCCTTTAAAAACATGCATGTTTTGTATTGCTAATATATTGCATACTAAAAAGTTGCAACACCAGAATTTAATCCATTTAAACTGAAACATAAGAAAGTAAAGTATTGTCTAGCATATAAAGGGAAAAGATGTCAACTGCAAAACAAAAAAAACAAAAAGTTTTTAAGTCACAGAACATGAGATATAGTTATATAGACGAAAGAGCTAGCAACAAAAGCATAACAAAAAAGAGAAGACTAGATTGATGCAAATATTTGATGTCTAAATGCAAATTGTGCCAGCTTTGCCAACAAAATGATACATACTGAAGTGAAATAGAACAACACAATGGATTTTTACAAACATCTAGTCATTAAATCCAAATTTTATAGGCTTTGCTATTAGGCTAGTGCCTATCCAAGCAATCAAGCCAGAGTTAATGCATTGTAAGTCTCTATAGTGGAGTAGATCTAAAACAATATTGCTCTATATAGCAACAACATACTACTATTCTAATGCATCAATCAACGGACAAATTTGTTCCAAGTCTATATTCTCACATGTTTGAACATGTAACACTCTTTCCATTCTCACCATCCGTGCACTCATTTGACATTCACAACATGTGCAAAGCAACAAAGCATACACAACATTGCTATTTACAGTTGTTCACAATTCACATACTACAAGGTATTGGGATTGCTCCAAAACGGATAAATAATGCTTTTCAAACATCAAAAATATGTTCATAAATGCCAAGTATACAATGTTCCCATATTTTTCTAATTTACTGAAACAAAAATCAATAGTAGACCTACTGCAAGACAATCAAATTCCATTGGCCTTTTACAAATGAAAATTCTAAAATTAATAATTGAATGCAAATTGTCAGCTTTTCTGCCATCATGCACTTCATGTGCATGGCATTTTGCTCAGAGGCAAGTCACTGTTGTGATCAAAGTAGTTCACTATTGAAATTGTATAATGTACATTGGAAATGACAGGCTTGTCAATCAATCTACAAATAATGCATTAAATGCCAGCTAGTCTACCACCCATTTTTGTTTAAGTAAATTAGCAAGATAGAACTGTATGTATTTTCACAAATATTTAATAGCTAACAAACTCCAGTGAGCCATAACAATTAATTTACAAAACTTTGAAAAGGGGAACCCACAACCAAAAACATCTAAGCTTCTCAACAAACAATCAACAAACAATAAGCACAAACCAACACGCCTCATATTTCATGAATTAACTATGCATTGTCTGCTTCTGTTTGTGTCAACTGTTTATGACATATCAGCAGGAGAGAAGTACTCATACAAGGACAAGGGTTGTTACTCAAGTGACTTTGTAGAATGTATATAGTTGCAACAAGTTACTATTGCAAGAGCTAATAGCATATTTAATAAGAGGTAACAAAGCTTGGGTAAATTGTTGAAAATCAAATTCAATAAATGCAATTGTGAACATGCCTATTATGCTATTGCTTATTGATTTATCCACAAAAACTTAGTAACTGCAAAAGTAGCCAAAAGAGAACTTAATCAAGTTATCAACTAAATTCATGCCTTTTTCTATTGCATGGAATAGGCCTACTACTATTCTTTGTGTAAGCAAATAAGAAAAATAGAAACACATTATAAAATTTGTCAAATAAATTTGAGTGGCCAACCAAGTATGTCAAATTGAAATGCAATTTTTGCAATAGTGACTTTCCCTTTAAAAACATGTATGTTTTATATTGCTAATATGTTGCATAGTAAAAACGTGTAACAGTAGATTTTAATCTATTTAAATGGTAACATAAGAAGTTAAAGTATTGTCCAAAATATAATGTAATACATAGAGAAAACGTGTAACAGTAGAGTTTGATCTATTTAAACAATAACATAAGAAAGTAAAGTATTGTCTAGCATATAATGGAGAGACATGTCAGCTGTAAAATAAAAGTAGGAAGAATTTTTGAGTCACAAGAACATGAAATATAGTAATATAGGTAGAAGAACCAAGAAGAAAAGCATAAAAAAAAGGAGGAATGCAGGTTCGTGCAATGGCAGTGGTGTAGGAGCACCCTTGCACATTTTGGTTTGTTTTTGCATTTTTGGAGTTTAGGTTAGATTTGATTCATTCTACGATGTAATAAGGTCAATTTTACCAATATGTTATGTAATTCAAGTTGTCTAGGGTCCTAGAGGGGTGGCATCAAAATGTTGTCAATAAGGTTGCAATTTTGCAAATGTTGTATTATGCATTTTTGTCAATTTTGGGGTTAGCTGGAATGTGAATGGCCATCTTTTTAAATTATGGTTGTAAACCATTTTCATGACATCTAAACATGTTTTAAATAGCCTCTATCATCATCGAGGCTAGTTGGTTGCTTGAAAAATTGAAGGAATAAAGCTCTATTGCTTTGGTTTTGTGTGAATTTTTATGTTTTCCCATAAATTCTAACTTTGTACGGCTCTGTACATTCAAATAATGATGTGAAACCTGTGTGGAAAGTTGTGGCAATGAAGTATCTTTCATTTGAATCCACTTGGAGTGTTTTTCATCAAGATTTGTAGGAGAAAAAATAGATTTTCTAAAAGTTGCATAGTTGCTTAGGGTTTCTAGGGTTTTGTTGAAAAACATGGAAAATTAGGCCATTCCACCGTAGGAAAATCTTGAAGATTGTTGGAATGGGCCTCTTAGGTGTGTGATTTATGATTCTTAGAGTTGTAGGGCAAGGTGATAGTGTTGGAGGAGAATTTGCATGTGCCCTAGTCTAACAAGTTTGTATGTTAGGCTTGAATTGGCTAGTTTTGGCTTAGGATAGCAAATAATTGATGTGTTATGTAGAATCCAAAGGTGGAATTGTGATTTTGGTGACTGGTTAAGGTTTTTGGTGAAGTCTTATAGGTTTTTTGTGAAGAATATCAAGGACCTCCTTTGGAAAAGAGGCCTAATTAGGCCTACAAACAGTGTTGAAGGGCATATTTTGGCATGATGTTCCAAAATAACCCATGAAAAGGGTTTGATATGTTGAATGGTACGAAATTGGGTTTCTGAAAGTGTTTGTGATAAGTCCCTAAACAACCTTCTTTGAAATTTATAGTTGGATAAGTGTGTCAGCTAACCTACAAGCAAGTAGGTGTGATTGTGAGGGAACCAACCCTAGATTAGGTTTGAGACTTTGAAGACATGTTGGAATTTGATTGGTTGAAGCAAATATCACCTTTCCTTGCATCAGGGGTAGTCTTTCACTTTATTTTGCTTCTTTGTCACTTGCAATATCATTATTATGGTTAGTATGAAAGCTAGTTTTTTTATATAATTCTAAACAATTTTAGGAGTTTGAAAAGCAAGAAGACTATTTGAATTAATATTGCTTTATACCTTGTTGTGGCATATACTATTTACTTAGTTAGGCATATGGCCTCCATGATAACGTTGTTTTGATTGAGGTTGAAATTCCCTTTGGTGACAAAGTCCTATAGTGCAAATATGACTGCTATCTTGTCCTTGATGTAGTTTTCATATTTAATGTCTTGAAGGACGGGCAAGAGTTGTCACAAGACATTGCTTCAAATTGAGCAATGAACTGTTTCCTTGTCATTTGTTTTGATGATTACTTTAGGATGAAGTGCGTATACATAGCTCACCTCCTTGTCACAATTATTGCAATGAGTAGTTTCCTATTGGAGCGCATTGCAAGTATTGAATTTGTATTTGCAACTTGGGCAAAAAACTTCAAATGGATTTGACAGCGCGTTTGCTGCTTTTAATGTCCCTAAAACCTGAAACATTTGAAAATAGATAGTTAGAAGTAGTAGTTTCATAAATTTTAAATGAAAGTGCATAAATATTTTTAAAGAGTCACCTTAAATGTTGATTGCAACAAAGCAGCTAACTTATCCAATGTTCTTTTGTTATTCAATTTGCAAATAAATGTTGATCGACCCATGTGGAACATGTTCTTTTGATCAGTGCTTTTTAAGATATTTTTGAAAAGAAAGGTTGGGGTTTTGTTCTTATGTAGCAGTTCCTCTATTTGCAAGTATTGCTTTTCATGAGCTCAACGTAGCTACAGTTGTGTGGTAATGACAAAGTTAGTCTTTGTTACAAAGAAATTTAATTAAAGCGGAGAATGCTATAAAAAAATATTAGAATGGATTAGTGGCATATGCTGGTGAGACATTTGCACCTGTGCTCTGTCTGATTATGTTATGCCATCTTTGATATCAATTGCATATTGGCTACCGAATTTTTTAGCACCAACAACCAAAGCACCTTTTGTTCCAATTGGATATTGATTTGTGGCTGCTAGTAGTTGGCTAATAGTAGTATCTGGAATGAAGTAGTAGTTTGTTAAAAAGTGAGGTAGGCTTTCAACTATGCTTGTGTCTATCAATATTAGTATGTAATCATAGTCCCCTCTATCATAATTTATTCTAGGGGCAATTTGGAAGCCTGATATTGAAACTCCCATTCTTGGAACTATTTTTTGCTCATGTTCTTTCACAAGGTATCCACTGATATTTAGTGTAATTGTCATTTATGCTTTAAGGTCTATGAGATATGCACACAGTACTTCACATGTTCTATTGACTTTGTTCAATGTTGCCTTGTATACAACAAGGACGTCACCTTGGAATGTGTCACCAGCTTTTTTTTATTCAACTCTTCAATTGATATAGTCTTTTTTTATTTTTGTTCTGCAAACAGCAAGAGGAATGTAAATGTTATATTTGGACAATGCAAAAATGCATGTCATAGGAAAATAGGATAGGTTGTTTACCGTTTGCTTGTGTCTTCCTCCATTTCTTGTTCTTTTTGTTATGGTCTTTTTGTTTGATCCATGATTTTCCTGCAAGCTAGTGATTTAGTATTGCAGAATTAATTAGAAAATTTATTAGCAATATATGCTTATGTATACTATAATGTTGAACTAATTCAACCAATGAAGTGGAATTTTAGGAAAATAGGAAAGTGATTGGTCAAATATGCCTCTGATATGTAAATATTGCATACACTTGTGATTGAATTTGACCAGATATGGTCAATTAGCGGCTTGTGTAGACTATGCGATTTGTTCAACAAAAAATGAATTTTGTTAGTTTGCATGAAATTTTGAAGTATTGTTTTGCTTTTGTTTTCCGAACACATGTCAACATTAAAGTCGCCCACAATGTATAGTATGCTTTTTGTATTTGTGTATGCAATTATAGATTGAAGAATTGAGATTATTTCTTGAATGGAAGTATAGGCCTTACATAAATATTACAGATATTAAGTTCATCAATGCATTGTAGTATTGTGACTATGATGGCTTCAATATTTGTAGAGCTATGTTCTTTTTTTTTTATACGAATAATTTTTTTTGGGTAAACTTTGTTATGCCATGTATTATGTTCATACCAAAGGTATTAAAATATTGCAATAATATATTAGGTTGTAAGGTATGCATATGTACTTCTTGCAAACACAAAATGTTTGATTGCATTGTGTCATAGTCAATGGCAATGTCATGTGCATGTGGATTTAATGAACGAGTGTTTAATGTGCATAGAAGTAGTTGCGGCACATCGTGTGTACATGTAGCCTGAATATCGAGCTGCCACTATGTAGTTGACTGCAAGCAATGCATTTCTTCATGTATCTTGCCCTTAACTTTGAATTTTTTGGTGGTTAAAGGTTTTAGCAAAAATAATGAGTCTATTGTCTTTGTCTTTGTCTTTGTCTTTGATAGTGTTGTGTAAGTTAAGCCATGTTGTCTTATGACTGTTGGGTCAAAATCCAAAGCTTGCATTGTTATTCCTTGTGATCAGTGAATGTTTCTTACACATGCTAGTTGTATTGAGAATTTTTTTCTAATTGTAATTTTCTTGTTCAATGAAATATTTTGAATGGCTCTAGCAATACGCAATATAGGAACCCATTCCTTGTCAATGAGATTAGTGTAAAATTGTGCTAGTTTTGTGCATTGTTGTTGTCCAATTGTTGGATCAAAAAATTTAAGCCAAACAATATCAATGTCATTATTTGTTGTATATGCTTTAAATATTCCATCGAACCCATTGACTAGGCCATCTTGTGTATTGTAGTTGCCTGCATAAATTTCAACAAGGATATCCTGTTTCAAGTATATTTGAGGTGGAAGAGTAGTTTTATGGCTATAAAGTCATATTGCATTATAGTTTTCCTCATACTCGTCTATTGCATTTAGCACTATCATTTCACTGGAAATAAACAATAGCATTTTATGGTTGTGCGCCTCTACATCAACTTTCCTATAGAACAAGTATGGAAGTGTTGGGTCTAAAGTTGCAGGACAAAAGCAAAGTTGGTTAAGATAGTCTATGCCATCATTTGTTTGTAAGCCTACTCGTATTCTGTTAAGGATTGCAATAAACTTTTCATCCTTTTGTCTCATAGTTGTGACCAATGAGTAGCATTTTACATTGTTTTTTCAAAAATTGTACAGGATCAATTCAATTACAGTAGGTCTATTCTCAAATACAATGGATTCAAGGACAGGTTGTGCTTGGTAAAGATCACCACAAAAAATTGTATCAAGGTTTGCAAAGTACATTGTAGGCATTTGCATTATGTCTCGTATTCATCTATCAATGTAGCGTGGAAATGTTGAGCCT
The DNA here is from genome assembly GCA_007258455.2 of Sequoia sempervirens. Taxonomy (NCBI): domain Eukaryota; kingdom Viridiplantae; phylum Streptophyta; class Pinopsida; order Cupressales; family Cupressaceae; genus Sequoia; species Sequoia sempervirens. The sequence continues at coordinate 30,221,271 of VDFB02058242.1, forward strand.
ACTAGTGAGATTTCATCTATATGGAGCACACACAATTGATTGTAGTGCTTGGACATATTGTCCAATTCCTCAAATGCTAAGGGAAAAAATATGATGTATGAAATGGTATGTGAAATGTTGAATGTAATGTGACTCCACCTAAGTTGTAAGTTGCTTTACTTGTATATGCAGTTAATAAGCCTTTTGATTTGTCTGGATTGTTGTCGATTGAATTGCTATAAATGTGAATTAGAGCTTGGTATATAGCTTTTGTTGTGAAAGTCTTTCCAGTTCCAACTCCTCTAGTCAAGAACAAAAGCAAAGGCCTATCAATGTTATTCATCTTTTTCATTATAACATATTTAACAATTGATTGTTGTTCTTTGTTTAACATTTGTCTTAGTTTGTAGTATTCATTGTTGTCAATTATTTGTGGGTGTTTGGAAATTTCAAATGCATTGTGTGATATTATATTTGGTTTTATGTGCTCTATGTTTGAAAGGTTTGATTGAATGTCATATTGTTCTAGTTGGCTAGTTTTTCTTGTTGTGAATGATTTATTGTTGTTGCCATCATCAAGGGACTCAACATCTTTAAGTTCTTTTTCTATGTCACCCCATGCAGCACTTGTGTTCCATGTGAACTTTGCATGATTTTTTATAATGGTTTTATCATTGTGCATGTATGCATGTTCCCATGAGTCAAAGTTATGTTTTAATGTATTCTCATCTATTGTAAATGGTACATAGAGCATCAATTGTTCTCTAAAATGATTTTGTAGGTCTAAGTGCTTGTTGAAGTTAATAAAGCGTATTACTCTTGATTTAGTTCTTGGGATAAATGTAGTTCCATTTTTATTATAACTTGAAACAAATTCTGCAAGCCATATGTTTATCAATGTTTGATGACAAATTAATAATAGTCCACTATAGATTTTGAGAGAATGTTTTCTGAATCATTTGGTTCATTGTTTAATTGTTTGATAGATTTTTGAATGAATGTACGATCACTATAGGACCATGTGTCAATGAAAATGCATTTTCTTGAACTAAAGTTTAGTGGAAGTGATAAAACAATGTGAGCAACTTGTTGTGCTGACATTTGTTGCAAGTTCAACAATGCATTTCCAAGTTTACCAATCATTTTTATTGCATCAATATTTGTTTGGTGGTGGTCCTTACATATTCTTTTGAATGCATATGTCATTGATTTTTCTACTTTTGCAATGTAAGAGTTGTAGTACATTGTTGTGGCATATGCATTAAGCACAAACTGGGCATTTGTATTGGCCTTCCAAAGGTGTGGCATTCTCCTTGCAAAATTATCAAGTTCCATATTTGTGATGGTTTTCTTTGTAAAAAAAGTGTTGGCTTGTTTAGTGTAGAGCTCAAAGTTGTTATATAATTAGTTTTAGACATGTTTATGTCATTTAAAAACATGTCCAAGGTGTATTCATTGTCATAGTTTGCTTTTTTCAGTACAAAGTAAACGTTGACAGCATTTGAAGTTATTGTTTCAATCTTTTCTAGTATTGGTGAAAGTATTTGTGTCTTTCGCATTGGTGGTAAAGGGAAATTGTATCTGCAAACTGTTTTCCTTTGTCTTCTGTATCTCTTTGTGTGGTGATGCCTTTGTAAACTAGCCAAGTTAGCTTGCAAATGATTAGTGCTACAAGTAATGTACTTGTTGACAAAAGCTATGATCTCTGTGTTGTTGTTTTTTGTATAGATTGGTGCATTTTTCACCCATATTAGCATATGATCATGCTCATTTCCTCAATTTTGAAACTCAGACACTAAAAAGTAATCAATGACATTTCCAAACATAGAGTCATCTATAAGCGTCAACTTTTTCATTGCATTTATTCTGTCTATAGTATCGTACATAAGTAATAGGATCCTTCTTGATCAACTCAAATTTGTCAATGTTCATTTGAGCAATCGACTCTTGTTGTTTTTGACCTAATTGATGTTGATTGTGTAATTCTTGTAGTGTGTTTATTAAAGGATCCCAATTTTGTTTGGCGCTACTAAAATTGAGGAAGAATGTTGGTGGTCCTAGCTATCGTATCATTGCAAAAACATTTTTCTTAAGTTGTGTATAATCTGGAGATATTCTTATGCTTTTGAAGTCAACATATCTAATATTTGATTTTAGAATTCTTTCAAGGTTTGGTTCATGTTTCACGTCCTCTACAACTAGCTTGTGTACTTTTAGTTGACCCTTTCGCATTCTTATGGACATTGTAGACAAGACTTATAGTATTAGTATCTTGATAGTTTTGAAAAATATGTTTGTCATGTGATATGCAAATTTTCTGTTTGATCGTAAAATTTCCCATTGTGCAATTTTGCATGATATGTAAAGTTTTTTAGAATTTCATCATCATGCAGCTTGCCAAAGAATAATGTTAAGAAATTCATTTCCTCAGCATATTTGTATTTAAAGATTTCAACGGGATAGTTTTGTTATGTAGGTGCAATTTCAATGATTTTGTCTTGCATGCTATGTATACTTCTAGATTCTATGAATCCATGGACCAAGGTTTTAGATCATGGATTGTCATGTTCCACGTCACTATGTGACTCGGTTTCAATTATGACAGGCCCAGTACTTTCTTCAAGTTCATCATTGGTATGCAAAAAATGTTCCCAATCTTTGTTTATCTGGACATTTTGCATTTTGTATAGTGTTGTTTTTGACAATTGCGCCAAACTTCCATGACAAGGTTGGGCCATACCATGCCCTTTTGAAATGCATTTTTGTATTCCAATCATCTTTAGATTGAAACGACAATCGTTTCTGTGTTATTGGTTGCTTGTGGTAATGCCCTTTGTATAATGCTAATGTCGACAAGGACATTAATGATAGATCTTGTTAGACCTATTTGAGATCTTTTGTACCCTAGTTCCCATATTTGTGTAAATGAAATTGTAAGTGATACAAGTCGTTCCTCTAATTGGGACAAAATTTGGACATATGACAATGGTTTATTAGTTCGGATTTTGTGTGGCACAACATACTTTGGTATAATGAGTTGTTTTAGTGCGGAGTAGCATATATGGCATATGCAATTTGTCAATGCTATGTATCTTGAATGTACTAGTTCATAATATATTTCCTTTTGCTTGTCTTTGAATTTTCTAGTATCTTTGCTAAAACATAGCATTTGGCAGATTGTGCATGTGTATTTTGGTGTATCTTGAATTGTTGTTTTGTAAAGCTCTACTGCTGACATTTTTTACCCTTATTTGATCTGATAGGCATAGGCAGGTTTTCTTTATTATTATTTCTAATAAAGCGTTTAAGGTGTTGTAGTCTTACAATAGAGTTATGATTGAGATACTCGTGTTTGATTGTATGAATAGAATTGCTCTTGTCATTCTCTAGCTTTTGCTTTTTGTTAGAATTTGTAGTTTGGTATTGTATATTATTTCTAATGAGATTTTTAAGTTGATTTAACCTAATTGGCTATTGGGCATTTGGATTATGTGGTTGAATTCTTATAAGTACTTCAAAATGCTCACTTTGAGGGGTTGCATCATGGAACAAAATGAAATATTCTAATAAATTGGGCACGTTGTTAAAGTGCAAGTACTTTATCCCTAATGTTGTTGACCAACAGATATTTGTATATTCAGCCATTTGGATAGCCACTGAATATAAAATACGTCTCCCCACAAGCCGCTCTTGTCGTTAGTGGTTGTTGTTTTCATAGAAAGGCACATCCTACGTAGATATGTGTCTTAGTCATGCACTTTGTGCAGTCTATAGAGACTTTCGGGGTCTAGTGCAAGGTCATATGATCTAATTGCATCTTTATCTTATTTTGCTAAAGAATTCAAAAAGTAATAAGTTGTTCCTCTCCATATCTCAATCAATGTATACTGATTGTTTAGCAATGTTTCTAACGAATCAAACAAGCAATCTCCAACATTGTACTTAAATGTACCTACTCTACATAGTCCATTTTCTTTTAGTACATTGTTTATATTGCAAACTTGTGAGCACTTTGCATATTCATATCTATCAACGTCTATTGTTTCCATACTTTGATATCTTGTTTCTATTCAGAATGCATATAATATTAGGTTGTTGAATATGCTAATAGGCCTTAATATGCACATATGTTGAACCTTACGTACCATGCACATAAATGGGGGCAATAAAGTTGATTTTTTGTATAAACATTAATTTTTGCACTGCAAACAAAAAAGCAACAGTGATCTAAGAATCATGGTGTTCCAACGGCTACTTTTCTAACACTGACTGGAAATCCTGCAAGCCTCTTGGCTATGGCGGGCAATCGTCGGCACTGAAAAGGCATCTACAATATGGATATGATAAAAAAACCCATTTAGGTTTTGTCGGGCATAGGTTTTCTAAACCTAATTGGGTTCCGCTCCACTCTCAGAGACATTTGCTTTGAAATAAGCAACCAAGTTTGGACATATGTGAAGCAGATACTCAATATAATGTGCCAAGAACTGATCAGCGAGGCTTTGTTCAATGCTCTATTGGGAATGACTCACATTTTCTGGATAGACATTACAAAGATGCAGAGGCTAACTTCAGGACATCTAAACATGCAGTGAATCAATATTATTCTGGCAGGCAAAATCCACAAGGGCATCAATCTAGAGAAGTACAAAAGTCAAATAATGTTATCAACAAGAGAGGTCCCTTCAATCCAAAAGAGAAAGAGCAAGGTAGAGGTAGGGTTTCTGATCTTCAAGGTCATGAAAATCTGCCAAAAAGAGACTCGTGGGTTAATAAAGTTTTCCAAAATAATGCGGGAAACATTAAGCATGGACAAAGATATCATCCAAAAAAGGATTCTCGAGTTGATTTGGGATTCCTAAGGTGCTGGAAACATTAATCGTGGACAAATAAATCATCCAAAAAGGGATTCTCAAGGTGATTCAGATTTTCAAAATCTTGTGGGAAATACTCATCATGGGATTGTTCAAAAGGAAGGTTCTAAAAAGGTAGAGCATGCAGCTGTCTAGAATGATCAAGAAAAGATCAAGCCTTAGAATGTGGGGCTCCAAAACCATCAACAAAGGAAAAAAGAGATTTCCCAAAGGAGTAATGAAAACCCCAATGCAGATCAGCAAAGAAGCACTCTGCATATCTCCAAACGTAGAAGGAAAGCAAGGAAGAGAGTAAAGAAAGATTAGAGGAAGAAACTAGTCCTGCAGTGGAAGTGCAAAGAGAAGCAAGAGGCTCTGGAGAATACGTTTCTGGAAGGAGGTAGACAGACAGAAGAACAGATTCATAATTTGTTGTCTATTACTTTTTTTGAGGAAATGTTGTTCCCACAAATCCAAGATCTGCGAATCAGGCCTTGATTTGTAAGTTTTGACACCTTTCTCTTGAAATTGATAAGCTACAAGATCTAATTTTTGGTGATTGGGAAGGGGTTAGCAAAGTTTTCTATCTAGATAAAGTAAGAGGAATCTTTATAGTGATTTTCAAAAATAAAGCTCAGAGAGATAGAATATATAAGGTTAAATCATGGATTTATCAAGGTTCAAGTTTATTCCTACAACCTTGGGTTCCTAATTTCAAACTTGAGCAATTTGAAGTTAAGTTTGTTCCTTCGTGGATTCAATTGCAAGATCTTGCCCTAGAATACAGAGAGCTAGATTTAATTGAAGTTATAGCAAATAAGTTAGGGATCTTTCTTAAACATGATAAATCCTTTTTAAAAAACCCTTTAAAGCCAGTTAGAGTATGTGTCTTGTTGGATGTCACAAAAGTGACTCCTAAACATCTTATTCTAAAATCCAAATATGGGGAGTGGGATCAGAATATTTTAGTTAAAACACCTGAAATGTATGTTCTAAATGTTACGACACTCCACATTCAAGTTTTGTTTGTCAAGTAATGGATGAGTCCATGATGTCCTCATTGGCTGAAGGTAGAGAAAATGGAGATCTTAATCAGGCATGCTCCTCAATTACTGATGGAAATTACTTATCAAAGTTGGATGAAATATGCAATCATAATTAGAAAAATAAAGATCAAGAGATTCTACATGCTTATGTCATAATTGATTTGGTAACCTAAAAACAAACGTGCTCTAAAAAGGGGAATAGCATGAATGGTACTTCCAAGTTGGTTTCGCAGCGTGATTATTTTTCCTCTGATTCTGAGGTTATTTTGTTCTTTAAGCTTCCTTAGGGTGGGTTTTCAATCTCATTAAATAAGGCATTCCAGCGAAGCTCGTGGATATCCCTAAACAACAATATTGTAAGTGGTCTGAATCTTTACACTTGAAGTCAAACCTGTCTCATATTTTCAAGTGGATGATATAGTAAACCGTTTGCTATATAAGGATGTATCATCAACCAACAATCAAGAAGATGGCCACTGTAATGAATATGGGAACCAAGTAGGGGACTTTGTTCAAATTAAGGGTCCTTTAACCATTCATGATGAATTGGAAGACTTCATTGATAAGATTTTATACTCAGTTGGTTGTGAATTGATAGAAAAAATTGTTGAAGAAGTGCTAAATGAGAAGGATACTCCTAATGACAATAAAGAAGAAGCTTTTGAATTAGAAAGTAACAGTCAACTATCTGGCAAGATGTCCTGCTTGAATAGTGATGTGGCCAGGGTAAATGACTCATTACAAAAAGATCAAGTGAATGGGCAGTTGCAGGATGGGAATTTCCATTTGAAAGTTGAGGGTATGGACATAGACAAAATAAAAGACAAGAGCCCTGTTGGGGATTTTGATTACTCCCAGCCCCTTTCTATAGTGCAAACCCCAAGTCTAAATCTTGTGTTGATCAAAACTCTAGGTAAACGTGGAAGAAAGTATCATGTTACTAAAATGAAGGAAGAAATTGTTGTTGGTGTGCAAACTACTCTAGATTCTAGCCTGGTTGCATCCACAAATAAGCATCTGAGGAGAGCATGCTACTCTCCCTAGCCACAATGAAGATACTTTCATGGAATGTCATGGGTGTCAATGCCCTTGACAAAAAAACTCAAATCAAGCAACAATTGGATGCTTGTGGAGTAGATATAATTGTGTTGCAAGAAACAAAAACTTCAGAGTTAGTTTATGGATCATCAATTCAAAAATGGAAAAAATGGCAATATGTGCATTCTCTAGTGCAGGGTACTTCGAGAGGTCTCTTAATTCTGTGGAATCCAAAATCAGTAGTTGTTGAGTCGATTCAAAATGAGAAGAACTGGCAACTGGTCAAAGTTAAGGATTTTGAACTTCAGTTTTGGCTAGTTAATATTTATGCTCCAACTGTTATAGGAGATAAAAAACAATTGTGGGAAATTTTGACAGACATGTTGGATGAACTTTTAGATAAGAAAGTACTACTTGTTTGGAATTTTAATGCAATCACCAATTTAGAAGAGAAGAAAGGTGGCATTCTCCCCCCTCAAAGGGTGATGGATGACTTTGCTTCATTCATTAAAGATAATGTGCTAATTAACATCATTCTAAGAAATGGTAGCTTCATGTGGACAAATAAAAGGAAAGGTTTTCTGCAGATTGTAGAAAGATTGGATAGGTTTTTAGCATCATCAAATTGGTTTATGGTTAGGCAGTCTTTGACTTCCCAAATTCCTCCCTTAGCAGGTTCAGATCATTTTGCTATTGACTTATGCATTGAAGGAGAGGGGCAAAAGGGTAAAAGAAAATCTTCTTTTAATTTTTAGGGGATGTGGTTTAGACACCCACAATTCTTGGCACTATTAAGCTAGTGGTGGTCAAGTGCTCCTTTTGTCAGGGGTTCTTGTATGTTTTAGTTAAATAAAAAATTATGCTACATCAGGAAACAGATTATATAGTGGAATAAACATTTGTTTAAAAACATCTTTCAAGAAAAAGAGCGGGTGTATAAGCAGTTGTCTAATATCAATGATTTAATAATTCAGAATGGGTTAGATGAAAATGCCTATGAACTTTAGAAAATCTTGTAGGTGGAATGGTTGTTAGCAAGGGAGGAAATATATTGGCGAGAAAAGTCGAGAGTTGTGGCTTAGAGAAGGGGATAAAAACACAAAAAAAATTCATGCATCAACTCAAGTAAAGAAGTCTTTGAATTATGTGTTCTCCATTCAATCTTCGTTATCAGGTGAAGTTTTGACAAAACAAAAAGATATTCAGGGGGAAGGGTTAATATTTTTCTCTAATCTATTGTCAGTGTCTATGAATAAGCCAGATTTTGCTCCTAAGGATGCTGAGGAGTTGCTTGGAAATATTCCTAAGCTCCTTCATCAAGAGGATAATGATCAATTACTGAAACTTTTTACTCTTGAGGAGATTAAGAAGGTTGGTTTTTCCTTTCCACCTGACAAAGCGCCTGGTCTAGATGGTTTCACTAGTCTATTCTTTCAAAAATGTTGGGATTTTGTTGGATTTGATGTCTTGTTAGCACTAGAAGAATCTAGGAAGTCAAGTTCAATGCTGAAACAATTTAACACAACTCACATTGCTGTTATTCCTAAAGTCAAAGAGCCGAAATTTTTTGCAGACTTTAGGCCAATCTCCTTGTGCAACACTATATACAAAATTTTCACCACAGCCATTTATCTTAGGTTGCAGCCTCTCATACCAACAATAATATCTCATGAATAAGGGGGTTTTGTTCCTGGAAGGGAGACACCTGAAGGGGCACTCATAGCCCATGAAGTGTTGCATACAATCAAAGACAATGCTTTGTCCTCTTTCATTATCAAGCTTGATATGATGAAGGCATATGACAGGGTTGATTGGGACTTTTTGATGCAAGTCCTACAAAGGTTTTTTTTTCTTTGAAATGGTGAACGTGGGTTTGCTCGTGCTTGTCAGGAGCTAATTTTTCAGTATTGATTAATGGAACTCCAGTTGGATTCTTTAGTTCTACTCAAAGAGTGAGGTAGGGAGACCCACTCTCCCCATTTCTTTTTATCATCATGGTAGAAGCATTAAGTAGAACAATCACAAAAGCTCATGAACAGGGGCTCTGGCAGGGAGTCATCATCCCAAATACTACAATATAGGCCACACATTCTTTATTTGCATATGATACCTTACTATTTGCTAAAACTTCTTTGTTGGAGGCAAAACAAGTTAAACAGGTGCTTGACAAATACACTTCTACTTTAGGACAAAAAATAAATGCCTCTAAATTGAAAATTTACATTTTCAATACTTCCCCATCTCTTTTAAGAAGACTAGTAAATTTGTTGGGATTCCAAGAAGCAAAGCTTCCAAGTGCATATCTAGGCATTCCTTTCTTTTCAGGGGCAGATAAGCTTCATCACTGGTAGAAGGTTATAAATAGGATAAAATCCAGGATCTTATCTTGGAAGGCAAGGTGGTTGTCTTTTTTGTGGCCAAATCCTTCTGATAAAATTAGTCCTAGCAACAATTCCTAACTATTTTATGGCTATACTGAAGGCTCCAAAAGGTATTCTGCAGTAGATTGAGAAGCTCATCAAGAACTTCCTGTGGAGAGGAAACATGGATGATAAAAGAAAGATCCCTTTGATCTCCTTGGAAAATTTGTGCACAAATAAAAATAATGGTGGAGCTAGCATGTAAACAATCTCTAAGGTAGTCAATGCTTACATTCAAAGGCATATGAATGTTTCTTCAGTATTTTCAAATTGGGATAACTAGACACTGCAAAATTGGGAATCAATATATCTTCCTTTTAAAGGATCTCAAAAGATTGTTCTGCAACTTAAAATTGATAGAAGTAAAGTCAAATGGTAGCCTCCTTCAAAAGAGTTTCTTAAGCTCAATTTTGATGGATCTTCAAGGGGCAGCCCAAGGTTGTCAGGTGCTAGCATAGCCATCAAAAATTGGAAAGGTTCTCTCCTAGCAGTTAAGGCATTCCATTTGTCCAATTGCACTAATACCATTGCAGAAAGTCTAGCTCTACTTTATGGTCTGCAAGTTACAAAGTCTATGGATATTCATAATCTACACATTGAGGGGGATTCTTTGATTATAATAAATGCTTGCAAGGAGAGATTCATACACAATTGAAAGCTTAGATATATTTTGTCTAAAGTTTGGCATATCCTAGATTCTTTTGAGGAAGTTCATATATCACACTCATACAAAGAAGGTAACAAACTAGCTGACAGAGTAGCAAATATGGGATGTGATGGGAAAATTTTTGAGATCATTGGGAATTGGGAGGTTACAAATAATTTTCCTCAATTGTTAGTCCTTGATAATGAGGATGGAATTCATAACAGTTGTTAAAGTTTATTCATTAGTGTGCAATGTCAAGGATTGAAGTGATGATTGTCAATACTTGCTTAGTTGGTATGACAACTAGGATGTGAGTTGTGAAGGAAGATTTGGTTTTGTTGGCTTGCCAACAAGGATAGGGGATGTGGGATTGATTTGTATGAGATGGCAAGTCTCGATTAAATAGAGTAGTTGGTTATCAGTTTGATGATGTATGATTAATGATTACTACCCTTCGTCATCAGGATGCCAGCGGATTTGAAAATCTCATCTCATGTTTTGGTTACGGCAGCTGTGTCCTTCCTCAAATAGGTGTTGGCCGAATAAATCTTCCTTAATTCTTGAAAGGCTCACCTTAAGTCTTGATTATGACAGCCGCGTCCTTCTTTGAATAGGTGTTGGTGCTTTTGAAATTGAAATTAGTGAAATAAGTTTCACACGCCTCATCTCAAGGAATAAATGTGTCGATATCAAAATTTGTAGCCACATTATAACATAATATTCTCCAATAAATGCACCAAAGATATGCACATGTTGTTTACTGGCTATAAAGGAAGGTGGGCGCTAAGTGGCATCATCCTGTAATGTTGTTTAATTAGTCTTTCAATATTTTTGTCTAGGTGTGGAGAATTTGCAACATGGATTTCAAGCCTTGGAATTTAAGGGTGTGCATGGAGGTTTAGCAATGGGAGCTTCCTTTCGAGGAATATCTCTCACATGACTATTTGAAGGTAGTGTTTAATTTGTCTTGCCCCACAGTGGAGGAAACTATTCACACCATCCTTAGAATGGAGGTCACAAGCCCGCGTGCTAGAAGGATCATATTTCCTTCATAGGTTCTTTCTATTTTCCTTTCTAATATAATGGATTTGCTACAGTCCTATAGGGAATTAGTGTTTATTGTTGAACTATTTGTCAAGCCCCATTTTCTTCAGCATAATGCCCTATTACTTGCTACTCAAAAATATAATGTGTTTGTTAGGGAAGGGGATATAGGTGGTGTATTCCCAAGAGAGTTTATCTTTTATTGCCAGGATTATGAGGAGATTTTTGAGTCCATTAGATTAGCCCTACAATATAAGAGTGATAGCTTGATGTTAAATGCTTTAAGGAAGAACTGTAGAAGGGTCTATGTGAACATGGATAGGGCAATAAAGGACAAATATTATGCTATATCTTTTCTCAGGGCTCATGATCCCCATTCCTCGATTAATTCTGTTGGAGGAGAAGGTCGAGGTTTCTTACCAGTCCCAAACGTGGGTCGGGTGGTAGGTCATGAAAATTCATTAGCTTCAAACACAGGTCAAGTGGAAGTTCAAGGGCTTTCACCAAATCCACTGGTGGGCCGTATGAAAACAGAGGTTGTGGGTCTGTATGGAAATGTTGCTAGCAGTGGAATGGGGATGATAATTCTCTTTTGGAAAATTTGGGGCCCTCAAATATCAAATGCTCCAGGTGCAGAACAAGGTTTCCATGTTTGTGGGTGGCATGTTCGTCATGCATCAGTTGCAGTAAATGCCATGTTTGATGGTCAAGGATCTAGTGTACATGGGTGGCCTGTCCAACGAGAACCAGTTGCAGACGATGCTCTTATGGGTCATGCAGTTGTAGATAATGCTCTTGTGGGTCATGATAGCCAAGCCGGGGGAAGTTCTAAGGCACAAGGGGAAAATTTCGTTCAGATGACTTCAATGGAGGAATAGCCAGTGATGGGTAGTGTAATTTTTTTTGAATTTTGGTTGGAACCTGGGTTTAATTTAATGTCAATCTTTAGAGGGTCAAAATGATATGGTATTTCTAAGTAGTAATAGGTAGAATGCTTCGAAAATTTTGCATTCCATGCACATTGTAATGTGATTTTTGAACTATCTAGGAAATCATGGAGTCAAAAAATCCACCTTCTATGTATAAACTTACTTTTACTATATATATAATATATGGGCTTAATGCCTTTGCTCTTAAAAAAAAACTGTGATCTAAGAATCTGACCTTGTATTTTCTTATTTAACAATCGACTGTATTTCCAACAATGTAGATTTTTGTCTCACGCTCAAATTGTAACCAACAGATCCTGTTAGAGGGGAAAATGAGACAAATAAGCATAGTCGATGACATCTTCTGTAATTAATAAGGACTTTATTGTAAAATTCAACAATGTTTTTAATAACAGATAAAAAAGTCTGTAAGTTTTAACAATTGATTTGGAAAATCCTGTTTATAGGATTTACATAATCAAAGAAAACTTAATCAAGTATGAACTAAATCTTTCATGGGTGAATTCTATTATTGACTTCTTTTTCTATTGTGTAAAGTATGTGTGCTACTCTTCTTTGTGTAAGCAAATGACCGAAATATTAATTTACTTACATCATTGAAAAGTACCAACAAAAACAATAAGTTGAGCCTAGTGGTATGCATCAATCTCAATACCTTGTAATCTATTAATGGTGAACAGTTGTATACGGGAATGATTCTCCATGTCTTGCTCGACTAAGTGCATAAATAGTGAGAATGGCAAGAGTGTTACATGTGAACGTGTGAGACTATAAAGTGGACAATTTTTTTCCCTTTGATTAATGCACAAGAATATGATTTGCAAATTCTGTAAAGAACATTGAGGCAGACATAAATGTTCTATTGTTTGCAAGGCAAGGAACATTTGTAGAAGAAATATTGCTTTAAGACAAATGTGAACAGTTTATTAATCCAATAACTTATGAGAAAATGGACAAATTGAATGTCATATTGCAATGGTTTCATTTGCAACTAAAAGACAATAAATAATTTATCTCTTTTTCTATTGGTTGGAGTACGCCTTTTATTCATTTTTGTTGAAGTAAATTGGTAGAATAGGAAGGCAATATTATTGATGTAGTCAATACATGTTTAATGCATTATGTGTTGTCCATAAGCATTAAACATAGAAACATATGATAAAATTTGCAAAAAAATAGACCAACACAATATTTTTTCCTAAACATTAAGGCATTAAATACAATTTTTGCAAGCTTTGTTGATAGGCTAATAGCCACTGGAGTATTGAATACATATTCAATGCATCAAATGCTTGCACAGTTTAAATCACGCTAGTCAACATATTTAGTTTTGATGCTTATTGATTTAGCTACAAAAAACTATGTTATTTGGAAAAATCGCTCAAAGAAAACTGTATAGCTTTTCCATGATTGGAGGGCTTGACAGACTTATCAAACATGGAATAGGGGAATGTAGAGCTAAAAACACACAAGTTTCTAAACACAAAATAAACACATGAAAATTAGCACAAACAAAAATGATCGGTGTGTGTTTAACAAACTATTGTATCTGAATCACCAGTCATACTGTTTAATACATTAAACATGTATTGAATTCTTCAATATGTACCAATCGACTGACAAAGGTGAGACAATTTCATTCAGTGATTAAATATTTGCAAAATATATAATGTTCTCCTATTTTTCGAAATTTACTTTAACAAAAATGAATAATAGACCTGCTCCAACCAATAGAAAAAAAATTATTTATTATCTATAAATTGCAATTGAGACTATTACAATAGCAACTTACTCTTTAGCTTTGCTAGTGATTGGATTGTCTATGTGTTTGTGATACTTGATAACTAGTAATATTGCTTCTTGCTAAAAAAGCTAATAAGGCAAGTGGGTACAATAAATGACATATGCTTTGAGCAAGGTCTTGTTGACTGTGGAGGCATTCAATGCATTAATTATGTGTTTACTGCCTGGGTGGCCAGTAGCCTATCAGCAAAGCATGAAAATTTTTATTTCATGTCTGAATCTTTGCAAAAATTTATGACGTTGGTCCATTTTTTTTGCAAATTTTATCATTGTTTTTGTGGTTTATGGTCCACTATTGCAATTGTTAGTTTTTGTCGATAGGCAAGCTTACATTTGCATTTGTTGAATTTTCTTTTGAAATAGTTGCTTATTGTGTTGGTTGGAATAGGTCTATTATTCATTTTTGTTTAGATAAATTAGCAAACTAAGGGTACATTATATATTCTGGCAAATATTTAATTGTGAACTAGTGAATACATGTTTAATCCATTCAATGCAATTTATGCAAGATGTGTTTAAGAGGTGGTGAGTATGCAAGCATTAAATGCAAATTTAATTCATGAAATCTTAGGCGACTGTTGCCTTTAATTTGTGTCAATTCTTGTTTGTTCATTGTTTCCTGAAAAGCTTTATCCTGGGAACAGTAGATTGTTGGTAAGCAGATTGTGCGTATGTTTATGATACTTCAAGCGATTCATCAACAGTGCACTTTTGCATAAGAACGAACACACAAAAACACAATGAAGAGCTTAAAAACCTATGAGCTTTTGAACAAATAATAGACAAACAAGAATAAGCAAAAAAAAAACCCAACACTCATACGATATTTCATGAATTAACTATGGATTCTTTGCATACGCATTGACTAGCCCTCTAACACATTTGGCACCCATGGTCCAAGAGACCTTGTTCAAACTATACAGTTTTCCCTCTAACGCTTCTAGCTATCAAGTATTCAAAACAAATAGACGAGCCACTCAACAGTTACACACCGTTTGTACGGCTCCTGCCTTGTTCAAGAATTGTACAAAATGACAAATGTCGAAGACAGCAACCAATTGCCCAAAACACACAAGCTTTTCAACAAATAATAAGCAAAACAGAATGTGCAGGATCATCATGGAAAAAACAGGCCCTTAAGTGGCGAAAAATTCAAAAAAATTAGAGTTAGGCAACTTGACGTAAAAATTTGAATAAGTTATCTATATTATTTCAAAAATATGTAAGAATAGAATCTATAGCAAATTGATTGTAGTTTCTAAACTACTGCGTTTATTTTTTTTAAAATCCATTTGGTGAAAATTTGAAATTTCAATGCAGAGTACTTAAATTTTAGGGAAAAAATAAGTAGGTGTTTCTACCACCCTAACCACAATAAAACGATAATATTTTTTTATAATATTTTAGATATAAGTAGAGGACTCATGTCCCGATGTGATGCATATTTTTTTGTAATTTTTTTCCAAGTAAATAATTAATTATGAATTTTTTATTACAACTTTTAAAAATATATAAAAATTCATATGTCTAACCACCTTAACTCGGTCAAAACTTCATGATTTTTTTTAATCCTATAGTATACAAAGTATAAAATGTGATGCATGTTTTAGATTCAAAAAATGTGATACCGTTTGAAAGCTATAAATGTTTTTCAATCAACCTATCAATTAAGACTTTAGTCGTATTTCAAATAGAAAATGAATAATAAGTATTTATTAAATTCAAAGTAAAGCATAATTTATATTGGTGGAAAGATGAGAATCTCCTTTAAAAACCCTTTTCGTTTTATCAGTTTTGGGTAAAAAAGTCACCATCCACATACCCTACACATACCCATCATATCACCACTTTTTGGTCCATCATGATCCTACACATACCCAAAAACCAACACTTGTCTCATATTCCATGAATTAACTGTGCATTGTCTACTTCTATTCATGCTAGCTATTCATCACATATCGTGAAGTTTGCATTTAGTGCATTAAACATGCATTCTTTGTTTCCAAAACTCACACAATATGCATCCCTCAATTAAATATTTGCCACAATATATAATGTCCCCCTATCTTCCTAATTTGCTTAAAGGAAAATGAAAAATTGACCTACTCAAACTAATAGAAAAAGAGATAAACCATAATTTTCAAGTACGTTGGTTGTTGTTACAAAGGCCAGGGAAACAAATGGGTATAGTACATGGAATATGCTATGTAACCCATGAACATGCAGCAATTGAAGCAAAGGAGTAGCTGAGTATTGTAACAAACAACAATTATCAAAGGAAGATGTGAATGTTATAAGCAAATTCTTGTCTACCGTGGAGGCATTCAATGCATTCACTATCTATTCATTACTTGAGTAGCCATGAGCTCAGTAGAAAGACTCGAGAAATTTGCATTTAATGTCTGCATGTTTGCAAAAAAATATTGCATTGCTCTTTTCTTTTCTTTTTTTCTTTTGTGCATATTTTAACATGTGCTTCTTTGTTTCATGCTTATGAATGACATAGTATCTTGCACAATTTGCATTTAAAAGACTATTGTTTTTTATGTGTGAGCCATACTATCTAATGCATTAAGCATTCATTTCCTGTTTCAACTTCTACTATCTTGCTCTTGAAGGTTGCACAAATTGCATTTACACATTAATTGTTTGTAAAATATATAATTTGCTTCTATTTTTGCAATTTTCTTTAACAAAAATGAATATTAGGCCTAGTGTAAGCAAAAGAGAAGAAAAATAATTGTCTATTATCGCTCAATTGCAAATGAGACCATTGCAATTGTAACCTACTTGTTGGCTCTAGCAATGCACAATATAGCAACCCATTCATGTCGTTTGTTATCTATTGTACCTATTTGTACACTTAGGCCTTATAATAGGAAATAAAATTTCTAGTCGCACTAGAACAGAAGTACTGGAACTAGGATAAGTGCAGTCACCTAAGTAAATTTCTACAATGAATATAGTTGCAACGAGTTACTATTGCAATTGTTTAATTGACTTTTCAAATAGTTGGTTGTTCAATGAAATTGTATTGTTTAAAATACTTTGACAATGACCTATTGTCTATCCATGCAATGAATTCAGAGTTAATGCATTGTATGCTTGTATGAGGAAAAAGACCTTGCTCAAATATCTAAAAAAATATTGCTTTATCTAGTAACAACAGGCTACAAGAAATTGGGATTGGTGCCTATGACTAATACTAACATATCATGTTTCTTAACAAGTTTGTTGATGTTGTTTGTATGCTTAAAATTTTTAATGCATTTCCTATGTTATTTCAATTTAATAGACTATTGTTTATGATATGTCTGTCATACCATTCAATGTATTTAACATGCATTGATTGCTTCAATATCTATTATCATGTTGTCAAAGGTGGCACGATTTGCATTTAGCGGTCAAATATTTGCAAAATATAGTGTCCTTTTATTTTGGTAATTTATTTTAACAAAAATGAATAATAGGCCTACTCCAACCAATAGAATAATTGTAACAAATGACAATGAAGACACGAAAAATTGAAAACTTTGACCAAGGTCTTGTTGACTATGCAGACATTGAATGCATTACCTATTTATTTGTTGCTTGAGTAGCTCTCTGCCTACTAACAAAGCTTGCAAGATTTGTATTTAATATCTAAATGTCTGTGAAAATTTATCTTGCACAATTTGCATTTAAAACACTATTATTTCTAATTTGATAGTTATACCATTTAGCACATGTTAAACATGCATTGATTGGTTCAGTGGCTATTGCCCTCTTGCAAAAGTTGGCACAATTTGCACGCAGTGATTGAATATTTTCCAAAAATATAATGCGCTCCTAATACCCTGATTTACTTTCACAAAAATCAATAATAGGCCTACTCCAACGAATAGGAAAAAGACATAAATTGTTTATTATCTCTTAATTGCAAATGAAGCCATTGCAATAGAAAATTGTTGCTTGGTTTTAACTGCTTCATCTCATATGTCATCTACTGTATCCATGTGTACAATTAGGCTTAATAACAACGAACAATGCCTATAGTTACAACAGAATAGAAGTATTGATACCAGGACAAGGGTTGTCACTCAAGTCACTTTGTAGAATGAATACAGTTGCAACAAGTTACCATTGCAATCGTTGAATTCACTTCTCAGATAGTTGCTTGTTGATTCAAAATATATTGTTTAAAATGTTTTTTAGGAGCTTGTAGCTTCCATTTTTTTGGGAGAGCTTGTTAGCAAGCATATGTTTCATGTTTACGAATAACATATTGTATGCATGGTAACAGTAAAACTGACACAATATGCATTCAATTCTTAATTTTTTCATTTGCAATTGTAATATTTGTTTGCCCAATCAAATTTAATTGTCTTGCACTAGCCCTACTATATATTTTTGTTTAAGTAATTTAGGAGAATAGGATACTATATATTTTGGAAAACATTTAATCACTAAATACAAATTGCATAAGATTTGCTAGTGTGCTGCTTGGCACTACAACAGTAAATGCATGATTAATGCAGTAGGTCTATTATTGATATTCATTTAAGAAAAATAGGAAACTATCAAGACACCATAAATTCTGGAAAATATTTAACAAGCAAATTGCATATCCCATAATTGCAACTATGCACATTTCTGATTGCAAAAGTAACGTGCTTTAAAGCAAAAAATAGTTTCATGTTTATGAATTACATGGCATGTCATTTATTATGCCCATTTGTTTATTTGGAAAGTTGGATTCTTGAACCAACATTCTCCTTTAAGGTTCACAACTCTTCCAATTCATATTTGTCACACACATTGGAAGAATTAAATTTCATTACAAACAAAGTAGGAGTATGATACAAGAATCTGACCTTGCAGATTGTTATTGAAGAACCAAGTCTAATAGCAACAATATGGATCTTTGTCCTACACTTCAATTGCAACTGATGGTTCCTGTGACAGGTACAATTCAGAGAGATGAGCACACTCCATGACATAGAACATGCTATTGATAAACATGTAACAAAAAAACACACAATAAATTTTGCCAAATACTGAAGAATTAAATCCAAACTGTATGAGCTTCGCCGCTGAAAATGGGCTCAGTGCAGTTTAATTTACTCATTTTCATTTGTAATATTCACATGGCTAATCAAATTTGATTGTTTTGCAGTTAGAAAATTAGTAAAATATGGAAACATTGTGTACTTGGGGTTCATGGACATATTTTTCATGTTTGAAAACCATGATTTATCTCTTTTGCTATTGGTTGTAGCACATATACTATTCATTTTTTATTAAGTAAATTAGAAAATTAGAGCATTATATATGTTAACAAATGTTTAATCACTAATGCAAATTGCATAAACTTTGCTAATGGACTCCTTGGTACTATAACAGTTAATGCATCATTAGTACACTAGGTTTATTATTGATTTTCTTTAGAAAAATTAGGACACTAGGAACACATCATAGTTTTTCACAAATATTTAACCAATGGAATCCATATCCCATGATTACAATTATGCATATCTTTGTTTGCAAAAGCAACATTCTTGTCAAGGGAAAATAGTTTCATGTTTATCAATTACATAACATGTCGCTAGGTATGCCCATCTATCTATTTCAAAAGTCAGATTCTTGAACAAGCGTTCTCCTTTATTGTTCACAACTCTTCCAATACATAATACTTAGATGAATTGCAAGATTTAAATTTCATTGCAAAGAGAGTGGGAGAATGATACAAGAATTTGACCTTAGAGCATGTTGTTTAAGAACCAAGTTCGCTCGCAACAATATGAATCTTTGGTCCCCAATTCAATTGCAACCAATGGTCCCTGTTACAACTACAATTTAGACAAATGAGCATAGTACATGACATATAAGATGCTATCCATAAACATGAAACAAAGAAGCACACAATAAATTTTGGAAAATATTTAAGAATTAAATTGAATCTGTATGAGCTTTCACACACAGAATGCGGTCAATGCAATTGATACATAACACTTGCAAACAAATCAAATTCTATAATCTAGATACTCATGGTTTTATTTCTATAGACAGTACTTTAGTTCTTAATTTTATCATTTGCATTTCAAATATTTACTTGGCCAATCTAATTTCATTTTTTTTGCAGTAGGTCTACTATTCATTTTAGCTTACAAAAATTAGTAAAACACCGTGAACATTATATAGTTGGGAGTGATGAACATATTTTTTGAAGCACCCGTGCTGAAGTAGACGTATACGCAACATGTTATGCACATAATCATCATGTCAAAAATCTCAGGCACACACATCAAAACACTCTTGCCCTCCAGTGCATGCAGTAAAAAATGCTATAAAATTCATGGCAACACCATGACTTGTAATTTATTGAAAAATGTCATGAATGTTAAAGTCATGAAAAATGCCACAAATTTTATACCATTTCCCTGCATTCTTTGCAAACCAAAATAGTTCCTTTATTTCTTTTTCCTCGCAATCTTAGAAGTGATACGTGTTTCACAAATATTTAACCGATGAACTGCATATCCCATGATTACAATTATATAGATTTCTATCTACAAAAGCAACATGCTCATCAGGAAAAAGTAGTTTCATGTCTATGAATTACATGGCATGTCATTTACTATGCTCATTTGTCTATCTGGAAAACTAGATTCTTGAGAGAATTAAATTTCATTACAAAGAAAGCGAGACAATGATACAAGAATCTGACCTTGCAACTTGTTGTTCGAGAACCAAGTCTATTTGTAGCGATATAAATCTTTGTCACCCACTTTGGTTACAACCAATGGTCCCTATTACAGCTACAAAATAGACAAATGAGCATAGTCCATGACATAGAATATGCTATCCATAAGCATGAAACACAAAAGCACATAATAAATTTTGACAAATATTTTAAAATTAAATCCAATAAGTATGAGCTTTGTCGCACAAAATGCAGTTGATGCAATTGATACATAACACTTGTAAACGAATCAAATTCTATAATCTAGACACTTGTGGTTTTATTTCCATTGAATGCAAAATGTACAAGGTGTCTTTGAAAGTTGACAAGTATGCAAGCAACAAATGCATAGTTAATTCTTGTTTATTTATTGCTTGTTCAAAAGGTTGTATGTTTTTATCTCTCCATGTTATCTATTCATATGTGAAACTTTTTAACCAAAACTATTGCTTACTGTTACAAGGGCTAAGGAGACAAATGTGTGCAATACATGACATATGACATGCTACTCATATACAACCCTTGCCAATGAATCAAATTCCATAAACTAAACATTTCTATAATCAAAATTTGTAATCAAATTCTATAATCTGAACATTGCATCAATTTGCTTCACTATAGTACTAGTGATAGGGACTAATCCCAATATCTCATAGTTTGTTGTTGCCAGATAAAGCAATACTCTTTTAGATCTTTGAGCTAGGTATTTTTCCTTGTACAAGCATGCAGTGCATTTACTCTGAATTCATTGCTTGGATAGACATTACCTTGCTAGCAAAGTATTTTAAACAATACAATTTCACTAGACAAGCGACTCTTTCAAAAGTGAATTGAACAATTGCAATAGTAACTTGTTTCAACTATATTAATTATACAAAGTCACTTAAGTAACTACCCTTGTCCTGAGATCAGTACGATGTTAAAGCATACACAAGCATTCCTGTTTAGGAATGGTTCCTTTGATTAAGACCAACATATCATGTTTGTCAGCAAAATTTTCAGTCTTGTTGTCTTGCACATATGGCATGCACTGATTAAATATTTGACACAATATATAATGTCTTCGTATTGTCCTAGTTTACTTAAACAAAAATGAATAATAGGCCTACTCGAACCAATAGAAAAAGAGATAAATTATAATTTTCAAACACAAAAAATATGTCCTTAAATCCCAACTGTAGGAAAAAGACCAAAATATTTTAACAATTCAATTTCATTGATCAAGTAATTATTTCAAAAGCAAAATTAGTAAATGCAATAGTAAACATGCCCTCTGCATTCACTATGTTTTTTTATAAAGTGGATGCTATTGCTCATTGATTTATCCACACAAACTAAGTAACTGGTAGAGAAACTCAAACATAACTCAAACAAGTATTAACTTAATCTTTCATGTCTCAAATATATCATCTATCTCTCTCTATTGCATACAGTAGGTCTACCATTCCTCGTTGTATAAGCAAATAAGCAAAATAGAAACACATTATACAATTTGTCAAATAAATTTCATTGGCCAACTAAGTATGACAATTTGAAATGTAATATATGCAATAGCAACTTGCCCTTTAAAAACATGCATGTTTTTTATTGCTAATATATTACATACTAAAAAGCTACAACACCATAATTTAATCCATTTAAACCGAAACATAAGAAAGTAAAGTATTGTCTAACATATAAAGGGAAAAGATGTCAATTGCAAAACAAAAACAACAAATTTTTTTAAGTCACAGAACATGAGATATAGTTATATAGATGAAAGAGCCAACAACAAAAGCATAACAAAAAAGAGAAGACTAGATTGATGCAAATATTTGATGTCTAAATGCAAATTGTGCCAGCTTTGCCAGCAAAATGATACATATTGAAGCGAAATAGAACAACACAATGGATTTTTACAAACATCTAATTATTAAATCCAAATTTTATAGGCCTTGCTATTAGGCTAGTGCCTATCCAAGCAATCAAGCCATAGTTAATGCATTGTAAGTCTCTATAGTGGAGTATATCTAAAACAATATTGCTCTATATAGCAACAACATACTACTATTCTAATGCATCAATCGACGGACAAATTTGTTCCAAGTCTATATTCTCACATGTTTGAACATGTAACACTCTTTCCATTCTCACCATCTGTGCACTCATTTGACATTCACATGTGCAAAATAGCAAAACATACACAAGCATTGCTATTACAGTTGTTCACAATTCACATACTACAAGGTATTAGGATTGCTCCATACCACTAGCAAAACAGATAAATAATGCTCTCCAAACATCAAAAATATGTTCATAAATGCCAAGTATATAATGTTCCCATATTTTTCTAATTTACTGAAACTAAAATCAATAGTAAACTTATTGCAAGACAATCAAATTTCATTGGCCAAGCAAGTATTACAAATGAAAATGCTAAAATTAATAATTGAATGCAAATTGTGTTAGCTTTACTGCCATCATGCACTTCATGTGCATGGCATTTTGCTCAAAGGCAAGTCACTGTTGTGATCAAAGCAGTTCACTATAGCAATTGTATAATGTACATTGGAAATGATAGGTTTGTCAATCAATCTACAACTAATGCATTAAATGCCAACAAGTCTACTACTCATTTTTGTTTAAGTAAATTAGCATAATAGAACTCTATGTATTTTCACAAATATTTAATAGTTAACAAAATCTAGTGAGCCATAACAATTAATTTACAAAATGTTCTTTATAGTATTTGCAAATCATAGCCCACATAACATAACAACTATGCAATGTAACCCTAGGCTTAGAAAACATAACAATTGTGCCACTATTGACATAGTATTTAATGCATTGACTATGCATTAGCTGCTCTACAATGCATTATAGTTATTTGCAAAAAAATTCATCTACTTCTACTTTGCTACTTTGCTTACAAGCAAATGAATATTAGAGGCACATGACAACTAAACAAATGAGCACAGTTCATGACAAATAATACACTATTCATAAACTTGAACCACAAAAACAACAATAAAATTTACAAAACAATAGACAAACATTATAATTTTTTGTAAGCATTCCCCATTATCCCTTCTAACAACAACCAAGCATCATGCTAAAAACACACAAACTTTTTAACAAACAACAAACCGACAAGAATAAGCACAAACAAAACCCAATACTTGCCTCACATTTCATGAATTAACTATCCATTCATTGCTTCTATACCCACCAACCCTCCAACACATCTCACACAATTTGATTTCTGAGTTTTGCTGATAGGGTAATAACCACTCAAGCAATAAACACATAATTAAAGCATTCACTGCCCCTACAACCCACAAGACCTTTCTCAAAGCATATGTAATTTAATGTACCCACTTGCCTCGTTAGCCCTTCTAACAACAAGTAATACTTCTAGTTTTCAAGTATCATAAATAGATAGCCAAGCCATTCGTGACCATTGCACTTTTATAGAATAACAAACATGCAAAAGCGTAACCAAGAGTTAAAAAACCCACAAGCTTTTCAACAAATGATAAACAAATGATAATGAGCACAAACAAAACCCAACACTTGCCTAAGATTTAATGAATTAACTATGCATTCATTGCTTCCATACTCACCAGCTCTCCAACACACCTCGCACAATTTGTATTTAATGGATTGAACATGCATTCACTGCTTCATAACCCATTACCCCACCGCTAAAGCACCCACAATTTGCATGCACTGATTAAATATTTTTTAGGATACATAATATCCTCCTATTTTCCTAATTTACTTAAACAAAAATATGTCCTTAAATCCAACGATAGAAAAAAGACAACAATATTTTAAACAATGCAATTTGACTAGAAAAACAAATAATTCAAAAGCGAATTCAACAATTGTAATAGCAGCCTGCTTCTCTGCATAAAAATAGCTTCATGTTTATGAATTACATGGAATTTCATTCACTATGCTCATTTGTCAGAATGATACAAGAATTTGACCTTCCAGTTCCTTGTTCAACAACCAACTATATGTACCCATTTGTCCCTGCAACCCTTCTAACATTAAGAACATAGAAAGCTAAAAACACACAAGCTCTTCAACAAACAATAAACAAACAAGAAAGAAATTTAAGAACAACAAGCAACTATTTGAAGAGCAAATTCAACAATGACAGTTGTAAAACTTCCTATCGACACAAACTAACAATTGCAATAGTGACCTACTTTTCAAAGAAAAAAAGTTTCATGTTTATGAATTACATGACATGTCATTCACTATGCTCATCTGTCTATTCACTAAGTCAGATTCCTGAACCAAGCCTCTCCTTTATTGTTCACAACTCTTCCAAAGCATAAATTTTATGCACATTGGAAGACTTAAAATTCATTGAAAACAAAGGAGAAGAATGATACAAGAATCTGACCTTCTAGTCCCTTGTTCAACAACCAAATATATTTGCGCTCATATACAAGTCTGCCTCCAACTCTAATTGCAAGTAATTATTCTTGTTACAGGGACAAATTAAACAAGTGACCACAGTCCATGCCAAATAATACACTATTCATAAACCTCAACCATAGAAACAATAGTATTATTGCAAAAAAATAGACCAACATGATAAAATTTTCCAAGCATTCCCCGTTAGCCCTTGTAACAACAACCAATCATCATAAACAGAGAGACAATCCACTCACCAATAGTGCATTGCCATAGAATATCAAGCATTGAAGAACATAACTAAAAACTAAAAACACACAAGCTTTTTAACAAACAACAAACAAACAAGAATAAGCACAAATAAAACCTAGCTCTCACCTCACATTTCATGAATTAACTATGCATTCACTACTTTTGTACCCACTAGCCCTCCAACACATCTCGCACAATTTTCTTTTCGAGCTTTGCTAATAGCGTACTAGCCACTCAAGCAATAAACACATAATTAACGCATTCACTGCCCCCACAGTCTAGAAGACTTTACTCAAAGCACATGTAATTTAATGTACCCACTTGCCTCGTTAGCCCTTCTAACAACAAGCAATACTTCTAGTTATCAAGTATCATAAACACACGATAAAGCCATTGACGACCACTGCACTTTTACAGAATAACGAACATGCAAAATCACAACCAACAGCTAAAAATCCACAAGCTTTTCAACGAATGATAATAAATATTGCAAAAAAATAGACCAACATGATAAATTTTTCCAAGCATTCCCCGTTAGCCCTTGTAATAGCAACGAAGCATCATAAACACAGAAACAAGCCACTCACCAATATTGCACTACCACAGAATAACAAACGTCGAAGAACAAAACTAAAAGCTAAAAACACACAAGTTTTTTAACAAACAACAAACAAATAATAATAAGCACAAATAAAACCCAACTCTTGCCTCACATTTCATGAATTAACTATGCATTCACTGCTTATATACCCGCCAACCCTCCAACACATCTCGCATAATTTGCTTTATGAGCTTTGTTGATAGCATACTAGCCACTAAAGCAATAAACACATAATTAACACATTCACTGCCCCCACAATCCATAAGACTTTGCTCAAAGCACATGTAATTTAATGTACCCACTTGCCTTGTTAGTCCTTTTAACAACAAGCAATACTTCTAGTTATCAAGTATCATAAACAGACAGTGAAGCCATTGATGACCACTGCACTTTTACAGAATAATGAACATGTAAAACTGCAACCAATAGGTAAAAAACCCACAAGCTTTTCAACGAACGATAATCAAATGATAATAAACACAAACAAAACCCAACACTTGCCTAAGATTTTACGAATTAACTATGCATTCACTATATATGTACCCACCAGCCCTCCAACACATCTCCCACCCATGGTCCAAAAGACCTTGCTCAAACCATTTAGTTTCCCTTGTAACACTTCTACTTATCAAGTATCAAAAACAAATAGACAACCCACTCACCAGTTGCACACCGTTCCTTCAACTCCTCCCTTGTTGAAGCATTACACAAAATCACAAGCGTCGAAAACGACATCTCACAACAAAAAACACACAAGCTTTTCAACAAACAATAAGCAAAAAACAAGCACTTGCCTCATATTTCATGGATTAACTATGCATTGTCTGCTTGCGTATGCACTGGCTGTCCAACACATATCGTAAAGTTTTCATTTAATGCATTAAACATGCATTCACTGCTTCAATACACACCAACCCATCGCCAAAACTCACATTATATGCATCCCTCGATTAAATATTTGCCACAATATATAATGTTTATAATGTCCCCATTTTTTTCCTAATTTACTTAAAGGAAAATGAAAAATCGACCTACTCAAACCAATAGAAAAAAAGATAAACCGTAATTTTCAAGCTCAAAAAATATTAACATAAATCTTGACTATAGGAAAAAAACAATTTTTTTTAAAACAACACAGTGTCATTGGCCAAACGACTAATTAAAAAGCAAATGCAACGATTGCAACACATATTGGTAGGAATTAATAATAATATCATTTAATAACAAAACAATTCTTAAATACTACCATATTTATCTTAGATAAATCTATATAAAATATAGATGAGATTTGACCTCCAAAAGAATATATCTCAACAGCTATGATATTTACGCTAATGTAAAGAAATGAAATTTGAGAACTTTTTTAATGGAATCAAAAATCAAATATATATAAACAATATTTTTTTCGACAGTGCTAGGGTTTATTGTAATTCCCGTAGTAGAAAGCCAGTTTGCGACCCTTTGGCTTAATAAGATCCGATAGTATTGAAATTATTTGCAGTTTTCTTGACGGGGAGAATTGAAAAATGTTTGGGTTAAAGGGACGTCAATGTAATGCGACATCTCTTGTACAGGGGGTGGCTGGGATGTTGAAGAATCTACATGAATTGCAACCGGGGTAACACATTTCTGTTTACATTCTTTGTGTTTCCTTAACCACTTGAATAATTGATTTCGAATGCCATCACTTGTTGAATTCTGATATTGTAAAAAATTGAATGAATTTGTAA
Organism: Sequoia sempervirens; assembly: GCA_007258455.2. Lineage (NCBI taxonomy): Eukaryota > Viridiplantae > Streptophyta > Pinopsida > Cupressales > Cupressaceae > Sequoia > Sequoia sempervirens. Next base: position 30,248,764 of record VDFB02058242.1, read on the forward strand.
ATTGCCCTCTCGTTAATCTTCAAGTTTAAAAACTGGTCTGACATTCCCCATTTTCATTTAACTATTTTCCAAGCATCTTTAGAGTTCCCGCATCATTTCTTTATCTACTATTAAAAAGCCCAGAAGTAATGTTTAGATAACTACTTTTTTCAATTGATGCGTTGATTAACTATGCAGCTTCCCAACGACCACTTTAGAAATGCTGGAAGAAAAATGTAGGTTGATGAAGAATATGTGGCAATAATAAATTTTGTATCTATTATTAGTTTATTGATTATTCTATGACAGAATGGTGTTTTGTATGCGTATATAATTTTCAAAGAAACTTATCATTTTTTTTCTCTGAGGATTATTGCCTAAGATTTTGTCGTCTCTAGTTGATTTAAATGGTAGATGAATTGGGAGATAGGTATTTTTCTATCCATAGCCCAAAACCAGAAAACTCTTCTAACTCAGATAAATCTCTATATCAACTAAAGTTATTCTTTTAATTTCACTCAGTTGTAAGTGACTGCTAGTTCTATGGAACTTTAAATGCCCAAAATGATTTCTGAGGGTGAACTTAAGCAGTTGATAAGAAACACCAGCACAGTAACAGAAAGAAGGGAATCCATTTGCTGAAGAAGCTCCTGAAAACTCATCCTTGATAATATTCCCTTGGTTCCATATTTTTGATCAAACAATACAAATTTTAACATGTTTCACAAAATTGAAAATCTTATAGCTTCAAGTGGTATGTTTTATTTCTCACTGAAGGCCAGTATGAAATGAAACTATGGTCTATCATATGAATTAATGAATGAATGAAAGATATTAATGATGTCCACAAGACTAAATGGTTCAAGGGACTGAGGGCAGCAACCAAGAAACAGCACTCAGACTCAACCCAGGAAAACAAAGAGCCCGCAGAAGCGTTAGCAGTTTTGAAACTTTTTTTGATGTCGGGTCGTTTACTGTGGATCTTGATCAAAAAGTTTGGCATTGATGAAGGCACTTATTACCATTTATAGTGTTATATCTTTGTGCATCACTCTAACACCCTCTCCATGTTATATGTAATTGTATTTACTGAAATATAAATAATCATATTAATATTTAAAAGTTAATAGTAATTAAGTTAAAAGAAATAAAATATAAACTAAAAAAAATTCGGCTTGTGCAAGCTGCCCATGGGGCCGCAGCCCATGAAGGTTGCAACTCCATGGGGATGGCCTCCGGAGGAGCTTCACCCCAATATACAAAGCACAAAGTTAAATAAAAATAAATAAATATTGAAACATTTAAACCATCAATGCCAATTTTTGGCATATAACAAGTTTAAAATATTATATGCAGTCTGAACTATCTCTGTAATCTGCAGTAAGGATTAATTGTAAACTTTTGTGTGTGTGTACAAAATATATTTCAACTTGCGATGTAATTACAAATTTGGAAAACCTTGGTAGTAGTCAACAATCTAAAATCAATAGATCTGTAATAGATTGGAAGGAAACAACATACAACCTGCAACAATTATCAAATTAAGAGCATTCAAATAATCAAATTGAAATTACAAATCAACATTGAAGAGAAGAATGAAACTTAACTTGATTTGCAAATTTTGAATGGCTACAAAAAGAAGGATTCAATATTTAAAAAAAAATCAAGTAGTCGAGGGTTAGTTATACTGTTATAGTATCAAATAATGTGAGCACTAGCACAAAACATTAAGATTCACTTTCCTAGAGCTAGCAAATTCCTTCCAAATTCCTCACCAGTCTTTGAACAAGAGACAAATTAGCCAATTATAGCTATCTTTGCCATTGTGGATGCGTGAAATAACTTGGGTTGTCTAAGATCCTGGCCTGATTTTTTTTGTTTGAAATGCTTTATTTGATGAGGAATCCATTTCTTATATTTCTCTTACTGATTTCCATTACCCCTCCTGTTGACATTTTGTTGTTTACGTAACAAAGTATCGAATATTTTGAGCGTATTATGGCTAATCTAAAGGTAATGGAATTATCTGGAAGAATACAAAAATTGCTGAAGCAAAGTTGAACTGAGTGTTCCTTGTAGCATTGCATACAAAGTAAATGAAACTCATAATTATGATCCTTCTTGCAGGAATGAACATTATTTGATGAGATTACAGACAATGAAACTATACACATATCATCAGGCAGGAAAGTTTGCTCTGATCACTCCCACTCGTGTTCCTGAAGGAACTTGTCATTATCCTTTAATGCTTGGATCAGTTTTGAAATTCAAAAAGTCTCTGTATGAAAATTCCAATTATAAAACTTCATTCAGGATGACACAACCTTGGAATTCATATAAAGTAGCTGCATTTAGTACTCAAAGGTCAGATACTATTAAAGGGTCGCAGAAGTTATCAGCAGGCCAAGCTGGGGGTAAGAAATCACAAGCTATGCTCCTGTATCTTCTTGCACTGGTCGTGGCGATGGTGGGTTCCACTTATGCTGCAGTTCCTCTGTATCGGAAGTTTTGCCAAGCTACAGGATACGGTGGCACCATTCAGAGACGCGAGGTAAGATATAGCATATATACCAGTATCTAGGTTTAATGCATTTGTAATTTCTGCACTGCATGAATGTTGTACATGGAAAGTTGGATGTTTTAATTTTACTAGTGGCAGCTTTCACAAAATGATCTGGGGAGGGATTCTTGTTGAATGGATTTCTTGTCTTCCTGAAGTATGTTCATTTGTTGTGACAAGGTCTGAGTCTCTGCAGACTGTTGAGGAAAAAATTGCTCGACATGCAGAAGGAGGCACCAAAACATCACGGTATGTGGAGAGTTGTTTGGATTTCAGTTTTTTAGTCATTAGAAAGCTTTGATGTTAGAGGCTTCTATTAATGAAAAAGTTATATGTATTTCCTGTGTGTTTTCCTCACTTTCAGCATGAAGCTGCTTTTGCTTTGTGAAATTTGCAAGTTCAGTTTAAAATCTAATGCTGTCATTTCTTTTTAGCAATTGCACTACAGAATACTATTAAAAAAATTGAAGTAAAACTGGAATTAATTTCTTATTAGACTGAATTGATTCTGAAGTTCAGAAAGGTCAATGCCACCCAATTTTAAGATAACTATTGCCAAAGCAATTTGAGCAGTGAGCACCAGTACTGACACCAATTTAAACACAGTCAGAATAACCAGCACACTCATAAAATCTTATAAACTGCCCTGCTACAGGGGTGAGCAGTACACAGCACCAACTATAATCCATTAGGCCAAGAATCCATTTTATCTGGAACTGAATCGACCTCTAGCAAAGCCCATTGCTTGTGTTGACGATGCTCAGAAAGGAATTTCACCCAAATAAATCATGTCCATCACGTTAATGAACAATTCTTTCAGTCTTGACCTTCTATGTTCTTCGATCATTGTAAGGGGCATCATGAACTTGTTGAAGCACATCACAAGTACCACAACAAAGACTTTTTGTCAAGATTTTTAATTTTCTCTAAGTTTTGTTTTTGGCCTTGCTGGAGTTTTTGTTCTTCGCTCCAACTCCCATTTTTGTTCAATATTCTTCATTTCCATTGCTTTGAATGACATTTTTGTCACCATGTCATTACTGTGTGCTGCATATGCCTGATTTGTGTGTCACCCACCTCATTGTGGCTTTTTTTTACAGGATCTTAGGAATAATCTATGTTGCTTGCCAAATCCTTTTCCAACTTCTTGTGACCTTACACAATGATGATTGAAATGTTTTGGAAAAAAACTGTGTAAATTTTGTTTGATCGAACCCAAATCCAATCTGGCAACTTAGAATAATTTGGAAAATTTCTTTTGTAAGCCTTAGGTCTGAAACTTCAAATCTAAACTTTACTGTTGAAAAGTGGAAAAACATTGGTGTTAATGAAAGAATTTTGAAATCTGAAATAACTATTGCAAAACCTAAAATCTGAGTCCTAAAAATATGAAGATCTTGAACTGCCAAACTAAAATATCACATTGCATAGGAGATGTTTTGTTGCCTCATGGTCAACTCATGTACTTATCCTCTAGTTTAAATACACCCATTGGGTAATGTTCTAGCTACAACAAAGTCATGTGAAAGTTGAGAGAGCTTAGAATAACTCAATTCTGAGACTTGATGATTTGTGATCTAATTCTTATCCTAGATAATGTGGCAATTGAAAGTTGTAGTTTATTGTCATGCATTCTTAGAATAACTAGATCATGCTTAGTCATGGAGTTCACTTTATGCACTGATACAACCATATTTCACATTACCATATTCATATTTTGCACGTAGCATTCCAGAATGTCCACCTGAATTTCCCATTCTTTCATGTCTACCCTCAATCTCTTTATCCAGTACCCTTTGTTAGTTTTTCAATCAGAAATGTCAACAAGCAGAAAATACAACACAATGAACAATGAACACAGTGATTACCCTGGGAAAACCCTCCTACTCGAGGGAGAAAAACCCAACAAAGAATATTCTCTTATATATCAGAATAATAAGTGCAGAAACTGCATACAACATCAGGCCCTCGAATAGGCCGAGCCACATACAATAAGATATGTAACTTCTCCTTGTATCGAATCTTGAAAGCACTAAATCTTGAATGATAACACTTCTTACAAAAATCTGATCTGCTGCTGCAAGGAGGCGAACTGCTGCTAGAGGTGCGAATTGGAGTGGTTGAATTGCTTGATCAAATGAGAGGACGTCATCCTCTTTATATACAAAGTTGGGTGGCTTCCTCTCTAGGGCCGACCTAGAACAAATATATTTTATTTATTAAAGATGAAGGCCGACCTGCCTTGAGCAAGATATAATTAGGAGAAAATATCTCTCGTCGCTACAACACTAACACTCCCTCTTAGCTAGGGAGGTATTTTTCCAGATATGCTCGTCATGGAGTCTCTCAACATGACGCCCACAATGGCTACACCCATTTGTGGAAAAACCACATCTCAGTCTCAGAGATGTACAAGAGCTCATCATGGAGTCTCTCAACATGATGTCCACAATGGCTACACCCATTTGTGGAAAACACATCTTAGGTTCATCACAGAGTCTCTCAACGTGATGTCGTCATGGAGTCTCTCAACATGACGTCCACAATGGCTACTCCCATGTGTGGAAAGAAACACATCTTAGTCTCAGAGATGTACAAGGGTTCATCACGGAGTCTCTCAATGTGATGTTGTCATGGAGTCTCTCAACATGATGTCTATGGCTACTCCCATGTGTGGAAAGAAACACATCTCAGTCTTAAAGATGTACAAGGGTTCATCACGGAGTCTCTCAACGTGATGTCGTCATGGAGTCTCTCAACATGATGTCCACAATGGCTACTCCCATGTGTGGAAAGAAACCCATCTCAGTCTCAAAGATGAACAAGGGCTTGCACCTCATATTTCTTCGTCTCGGTGAAATATACATTACAAGGGATTTCACCTCATATTTCTCCGTCTTAGAGAAATATACATTACAAGGGCTTTCACTTCATATTTCTTCGTCTCAGAGAAATATACATTACAACAAATCTTCATGATGATGTGACTCCTTCTGAAGCTTCAAGTACTTGCATCAACCACCTGACCTCCTTGTCCAAGATTGCCTGCAATGCTTGCCTTAGAGGAACGGTTTCCAATGCACACTTTCGGCACTACTGACTTGTGAGAGTTTAGGACTGTCCTTCTCGACCTCATCCTAGATCACCCCTATTTTGAATAGGTTTGCAAAGTTACCAATGTCAAATCTAGATCGACTGTCATGTGCAATTCTGTTCTCTGCAGCTGAAGAGGTCTTCCAAGGATTTTAGCACCTGGCTTTGCAACACTGCAACCCACTTAGTTGACACCTTCACTTCTTCTCAGTGAGTCACAAAACTCCCTCTTGATCCCTGCCTCAACACAAAGATTACAAAAATCCTCTGGAAGTGAACTCCCCTCCATTGATGGATCTTAGAACCTTAGTCCTCTTCTTGGACATGATCTCAACTCGTGTCTTGAATTCTCGGAATTTAACTCCCTCTGAATGTCATTTCCTCCTCTTCGAAGAAACTGATCGCAATGACAATCTGTATAGGTTCTCCATTGTTTAGTGTCTTCATCTTTCTCAATCTTTTTTGTTGATGTAAACTCTCCATCCAAGGCTGACCCAACCTTGTGCCCTCGAGAGATGTCTCCAGTGAAGAATCAAGAGAGTTATGTGCCACCAACTCAGTCCCATGGTTGCAAGCTATGTCTCCATGTTTATTCATTTCTCCAGCCGGCATGACTTCCTCATAGAATGCCTCAAGCTCTTCCTCCCTTTGAATTGCTTATGCAATCTCTCATCATCCTTTTGCTCCTCGATCCATCCTGCATTTTAGAGAGATTAATAATAGCTCATAAAATCAAACTACCCCAAAGAGGAATATATAGACCAATGCTAGTAGCATACATGATTCACTATTCCCAATGTTATTGCATGAATTATTATTAGCTACATGATTATTTAAATCCATGATCATTATTCAAAGGTACAAACATAAAATACTTATCTCTTTAATAGCACTCTTCAAATCTATTTCAAGTGTTTCCAATTTGTCTTGTGCATCCTTGTAGTTAAGTTGCAAGACCTCAATTTTGTTCTCAGCCTCCAATAGCTTTCCAATTAATTGATTTACTACATCTTCCCTGCTGTCAACTTCTTGGTTTGCGAAACTTATGCTTTCCTCTAGTTCTTGTTCCTTCTCCCTTGAATTCATTTGTATAACTTCAAGCTCCTTAATCCTTTCCAGTGAATCCTCCATCTTCACCCTCAATTCAGATACCTACTCAAAAAACTGTTTTGCTTCAATAACGACTCCAATTCTGTCACCTTCTTTGCTTTATCCTCTGCCTTATCACGAAAAACAACAATTAAATCTTCGAGCTCAACACCTCTTTGCCTGGAGTTACTTGCATGTGCTTCATGTTCTGAAAGGACTTCTTCGAGGGACTTCAACTTCTGCTCCGTCTCTGCATTCCTTGCTGAAGATTGATCAAATGAAGCTTCCAAAGCACTGATCTTATCTTCAGAAGCCTTGACCTGATTCTGGAAATCAACACAGGATTCCTCAAGCTCAGATATTTTCTCATTAAGGTCTGCATAAAATGTCCTTCAATTCTGCAATAGATAGTTTTTAAATCTGCAACAACTCACCCTTGAAGATCTGCACTTAAGTCTACCACAATTCACCTTTTAGGTCTGCAAAAAAAATTCGCCTCAAGGTCTGCTCTTAAATCTGCTAGAAATCACCCTTTAGGTCTTCAAAAATTCGCCTTCAAGACTGCTCTTAAAAACACCTTAGATCTGCTTCTAAGGTATGCTCCAAATCCGCTATCGATGGAATGATATTTAATGAAGAATGCTTAGACAAATCTGATCAGATCTTTTCTAAACCCTCTTTGATACCATGTTAGTTTTTAGATCAGAAATGTCAACAAGCAGAAAATACAACACAATGAACAATGAACACAGTGATTACCCTGGGAAAACCCTCCTACCCGAGGGAGAAAAACCCAGCAAAGAATATTCTCTTATATATCAGAATAATAAGTGCAAAAACTGCATACAACATCAGGCCCTAGAATAGGTTGAGCCACATACAATAAGATATGTAACTTCTCCTTGTATCGAATCTTGAAAGCACTAAATCTTGAATGATAACACTTCTTACAAAAATCTGATCTGCTGCTGCAAGGAGGCGAACTGTTGCCAGAGGTGTGAATTGGAGTGATTGAATTGCTTGATCAAATGAGAGGTCATCATCCTCTTTATATACAAAGTTGGGCGGCTTCCTCTCTAGGGCCGACCTAGAATAAATATATTTTATTTATAAAAGATGAAGGCCGACCTGCCTTGAGCAAGATATAATTAGGAGAAAATATCTCCCGCCGCTACAACACTAACACCCTTCCTCTATACCATCCATGCTTTGCTTCTCCATATTCATGTGTGGCTCACGTCATCCCCAATCCGGCTTGTACAAATCTTCCTTAACTTCCATCCCATCCAGTACCAACATAACCAATAAGCCATCATAGAGCTCCACATTTTTAATCATCTCCGGCAATTTCTCTCTAAAGCCTGCTATTACATGTCACTCCATGATACCACTATTAGTCTGGTTTATGGTTCCCTTAATTCACCCATTGAACTAGTGATGGCTTCCTCCACAGACAATGCCACTTAACATCTCCAATTTTGACCTTCTTATGTGGCTAGGATTGAAGCTATAATTGGTATTCTCATGTAATGTCCCCTAATTGGGAATGCCCTAAATCCTTAATTTTTAAATGAACAATTAGGTTAGAGGATGTCTTTTCACCCTATTGAAGCCCTGATTGAAGTCCTACACATAGATTAATAACATTTACCATAATCAAATCAATTAGTAGAATCATCTATCACAACAATAATAGTTAGTAGTTTGCCATAACTAGCTATTAACAAACTATTTACCCATCATTAATTCAATCACAAAACTTTATAACTTAAAACCACATGAATCAAAAATTAAAGCAGACAACTAGGTAGCTCAACCAAGCAAACAAGTAGCTGAAGCAAGCAAGCAACCAGCTCAAGCACGTAAGCAAGTAGCTCAAGCAAGCAAACAAGTAGCTCAAGCACGTAGGCAAGTAGCTCAACCACGTAGGCAAGTAGCTCAACCATAATGAGGAGGACATGGTGAGGTGCCCTAAGTATCCTCCCCTTATGATTGAGGACCCTCTTCTTTTCCTTCAACAATTGATTCACTCGGGGATAGTTGGGAGGCTGCACGATAGGGTGCCCTTCTAGTAGTTCTCCCTATCACAGGGTGCCCTTTAGCAGTTCTCCTTGTTGCAGCCCCGCCTCATCCCTTCATGACCCATTGGGGCTGCTTGGTCCCCTATTATAGAACATATTGGTTCTCCATTGTAGGACGCTCGGTCCTCCGTTATAGAACACATAGGTTCTCCATTATAGAGGTGGTATTAGGAGAGGGCCTCATTGCTATTCCCTTTGCAATCCTCCTCCCACAATGGTGAAAATATAAGCATAATAACATAATCAAATGCCTAATTACAAATAATTATATCAGAAGTGTATAAAGATTTCTGAGTATATTACCAATAGGTATAAGTCATAATATGCATAAATTATTAGGGTCCTTTGACAACACTCGTATTCCTAGAAATTACCGGCATTATTTCAATTCATAATTCCTAAATGTTACCTCATTATTTTAATTTGTAATCCCTAAACAATACCAGAATATTATTGCGGATTGAACTTTAATGTCATGATAATCAATATGCCTCTATCTTTCCCTTAGACCTGCCTCTTTCCTCTTCCTATTATGTTTCATTCATACATGCTCCTATGTCTCTTATATCCTTAAGCCCTCCTAAGAGGTGGCATCTCCTTAAAAGGAGATAACTCTTTGAGAAGTCACCACCCTTGATAAGGAGATCGCTAACTCATAGTCATCCCATCATTGTCTTTAAACAATCTTAATTCCTGTCTAAAGTCTTTATCGCCGCTTTTAATAGTCTCCCATAATCACCTTAACCGCTGCCCTCTCTTATTCTTAATCGCTGCCAACATGGATTGTGGCTTTTTAAGGTAATCACTGTCTTTGATATGTTTGTATGATTCATATATTGTATATTTAGTTATTATTATATTATAATAATAATATCAGATTTTATATTTATATTTATTTATTATGGATCATAATCATAATAATATCTAAATTGCTAGCATTTATATTCTAATATTTATAATGTGATAGTCATAATTATAATATTATCTTGATAATTATAATTATGATAATATTAAATGTCTAATAGGTATTTTATTTATTTACTTGCTTTTCGATGCTTATATCCTAGTGTTACAGTTTCAGGGACATGACATCTCACAAGGCTAAGAAAGTGGCTTGTATCCTATTGTTGTAAACCCATCTATAGCTGGTTGCACTGCTGCCAATCATAGGTCTGAAAATAGACTACCGAAGTTTTAACAATTTTTTCTGTAATAAGGCCTTTGTCAGAAACTTCAAATCAATGCTGGATTCTGAAAAGAGGAAAACACTTGAATTCTGAAAGAATTTGAAAAATTATGTAGATAAGGAACCACCAAACATAAATATAGAATGCTGAGAGCCTGAAAGCTTGTATTTGAACTTTTCCTTTGTTATAATTTGAAAACTGAGAGATACCAACTGTTGGATAATAGAGGAATTAATGCCAAAAGAACCTGGAAGGATTTAGAGGAGTTGTATTGTTGAAAGTACATCTAACTAGTGGATGCAAGAGGAAATCTTTCCTGCAGTATGGATGCTAACTCAAGTTGAATTCAGGACAATATGGTTGCTGGCTTGGCCAAAACACAGCCTTCAATATGTGCATAGATAATTTCTTCTAAAAACAAAAGGCATCCACTACTATATCAAAGGGCCTTTTTTATAATGACTTCCACTCTTGTAGACCTTTTCACTTTGTGCATCTACAGTAACTTAAAAGTTTCTTTTGTTTTATAGCTAAAAAAAGCTGTTTGACTTTATTTAATCCACGTAACCAACATACAAAAATAAAAAGCTAACTTATTCTAAATAACCCCCAGTATTAAGGTACCTTAGTTTTTGATATTGTAACAAATGCAATTATCTTATTCAGTTCTGATTTTAATATAATTGTCATTTTTTATCATTAACAAATACTCCGTTGTCATAATCATTGCGAATGCTCAGTCTGAAAATTTTTAAAGGTGTTTTTCTTGGATTTTTAAATACTGCAGGTAGCTTTAGAAATAATTCAAAGTAGTCTTTCTAAATGGACTGCTATTAAAAAATGATCACTTAATACTAATAGTCAATAGAGTCTTTCTTGTTTTCCTACCTTAGATTCTATTGCATTACACAATGGATTGATTTTTTTTGTTAGTTTGAAGAATCCCATATTGTGTGTGTTTCAATAGTCAAACATATTTTCTTTTTGGATTTATCTTTTGTCACTAATAGTTGCTTCTAATTCAAAATGGATACTGGCATTAAAATCTTTAATTAATGATATCTCAACTCTTCAGAAGACATTGTGATGACATCAATAGTAAAAGTCAACAAGAGGCTTGCTCACAAGGAAGTTCCTCATATGTTTCTTCCAAAACATATTGTCATTAAATTGACTTGTAATTCTGCTCTTTCTTGTAGAAGTTAGGCGACCTACTAAATTGTTCAATTAGTATGTCCCCATTCTATTATTGACATTGTTATTCAATGTTTTGTATGGTAATTATAAGTTTCTAAATTGATCAAGTTTTATTATTTTAGATTATGTTTTTTTTTTAGTTTGTTGCCAAGTAAAGTGAATGCCTAAGTACTAACCATTTTGAGAAACTTAACTTAGTAGGATAATAATTTATTTCCAACAAACTCTTAATTCATTCTTCAATGAATTAGGGAACTGGTGATTCAATTCAATGCTGATGTTGCTGATGGTATGCCATGGAAGTTTATACCTTCTCAGAGAGAGGTAAACATTTTTCTGTTTAGGTTTATTCAAAGAAAATGTACTGAAGAATACCTTCATATTTCTAAATTTGTTAGAACTAAGCACCTCTTAGTACATGAAGAACCATTTGGAAAATAATCAGTGTTTGATGCTTCCACAATTGGCTTGTTGTTTTCATAGGTGAGGGTGAAACCTGGAGAGAGCGCTCTTGCCTTTTATACCGCCGAGAATTTTAGTCAAAAAGCCATAACAGGAGTCTCAACATACAATATCACTCCAATGAAGGTAAACATTTTCAAACATTTTCTAAGTCACACTATTCATTCTATTATTTACAGATGTCTGCTAATAGGAATGCAATTCTTATAGTTAAAAATGAAATGTAAACATCACCCCATGGACTGGTGACAAGGTAAGTGATCACTTGTCTGCTTGTAAAACATAAACTGGCAATTGATTATTTGTGAGGTCTTCAAGTTATGCAACAGAATAGGGGAAGAATTCTCTATGTTCTCTCTTTCTTTTTTTGATACGTAAGCAAAGATTTTATATTAATTCGAAAAAGAAAGTTTTTACATAGTATGCCCTTTGGGTGAGATTTACTGAGATGCCCATGAATACCAGTAATGGGCCCTACCACACTACCCATGAATAGACAAATCAAAATGTTTGCGCAGGGACACATGTTTCCTTCTATGAACTGGAGACAGCCAACCATTGCTATGGCAGTTACTAAAAAGAAACTATAACAGCCATTCCTAGAGAAAGACTTAACATCTTACATACCAAAAAGATTTCTGAATGCCACCCTTAAACTGACCCCACACCAAACCTGTCCACCTCCAAGAAGCCATTAGTGCGGGCAAAGGCTCTGAAATCTGGAACCTGATGGCCATGAGGCGAAGGAGGAAGCTTAAGCGCCCGTAGTAGGTAATCCAAACTGTTAGTTTTTATGATCAGATTAGAGCACAGAAATTTAATTTAAAATCAACACAATAACACAGCAGATACCCTGGGAAAAGCCTCCACTTGAGGGAGAAAAACCCAGCAACAATATATCACTTATATATTGAATCACAACAATAATTGTCTCCTTTACAAGAGGCTGATATGAAGGCCAAATATAAGCACCACAATCTGATGCAACACAGATACAAACAGATGTAACTTGCAGAGTATAAACTCAGCCTTCAATCTGCTCTTCTACAGAATATCGATCTGCTCTTCCTCTTCTTAATTCGCACTTAAGAATAATCAAACTATAATGGATAGCAATGAAATTGAATGAATGACCAATGAATGATCATCGAGAATATATACAATGTGATGGGGAGAGGACATGACCCTTCAAAACAAGTCAGCCACCATAGAAGAATACATCCCTTCATTAAATCGCGTCCCAATGAAGGAGTATGTCCCTTGAAAATCGTGTCCAAGGAAGATGTCGACCTTCTCAATTAGTAAATAAAACATTATTTAGAAATGGATGTACCTTTTCATCCAATCGTTATCTTTATAAATTAAATAGCCATCGGCTATAATTTAATTTATCATGTAAGGAGATCGGCTGAAGGATACACCTGACGTTGCTATGAACATCAACACTCCCTCTCAGCTAGGGAGGATACTTCCAGCTGCACAAGACATATCACCTCATTGTGATGTCAACCACAATGGCTACTCCCATATGTGGAAAGGAAAGATATCACCTCATCGTGATATCAACCATCATGGCTACTCCCATGTATGGTATGTACAAGTGCCCATCACTCAATGCGATGTTTTCACCTCATCGTGACGTTCACCATGGCTCTCCCAAAGGGTGAAACACAAGTACAAGAAAATCATCACGGACTCTCTCACGTGATGTTGTCATGGAGTCACACACATGACATCCACCATGGCTCTCCCAGAGGGTGGAAACAAGGGCTTGCACCTCAAATCTCAAAGAGAAATGCATTAACAAGGGCTTGCACCTCAAATCTCTCTCAAAGAGAAATGCATTAAAGAGGATCACTGATACTAAGACTCCTTCTCAGCTAGGGCTTGATTCTCCACCATACCATGCTTGTCTCGAAAGTACACAAACTTTATCTTGGAGAGAGGCTTGGTGAGAATGTCTGCCGTTTGCTCATTAGTGTTGATATACCTCAACTGAATTGCTTTCCGCAACACCATATCTTTGATATAATGGTATTTGATCTCAACATGTTTGGTTCTATCATGAAACACAGGATTGATAGAAAGCTTCACACAGCTCTGGTTATTATAATGAATGATAGTAGGCTCCATTGATTGCCCAAACAATCCTGCAAGGAGCTTCCGAAGCCACACTGCTTCTCGAGCTGCCACACAAGTTGCAATATACTTGGCCTCTGCTGTACTCAATGCCATTGAAGGCTACTTCTTGCTACATTAGGAGATCATTGTAGACCCCAAACTGAAACAATATCTAGAGGTGCTCTTCCGATCAGTGACACACCCTACCCAATCGAAATCAGTATATCCATGCAGCTCCAAATCCACATTAGAAGAATACCTCAAGCCATATCCAACTGTGCCACGCAAGTATCTCAGGATGTGCTTCGTTGCAACTAGATGTATTTGCCTTGGTTCACACATGAACTGACTAAGTGCACTCACTGCATAGCAAATATCTTGTCTAGTATTGACTAGATACATCAACGATCCAATCAACTGCTTGTATAACATGGGATCCACAAGATCTGAACTAGCTATAGCCTCTTTCAACATATGCAAGTTGGTCTCCATAGGCGTAGACATGGATTTGCAATCCATCATACCAAATCTCTTTAGAATATCAATAGTATACTTCCCTTGACTTAGAATCATCTCATCTGGCTTCTGCCAAACTTCTAAGCCAAGGAAGTAATGCATGAGACCCAGATCTTTCATTTCAAATTTAGAAGCTAACTCCTTGCATTTGATAATGAGGTGATCTTCTCCAGTTAGAGTCAAATCATCAACATACAACACCAAAATCAATGCTTCACCATGAATTACCTTGAAATACAGGTTAGAATCAGCATCGTTCTTGGAGAAGCCCAAGCTTGACAGGTAACGATCAATTATTTCGTACCAAGCACAAGGAGCCTGCTTAAGACCATACAAGGCCTTCTTCAACCTGCAAACATGAGACTCCTTTTCATGTACCTCAAATCCATTAGGTTGCTCAATATATACTTCTTCCTCGATTACACCATTCAGAAAAGCTGTCTTCACATCCATTTGATGAATCTTCCATCCTCTAGATGCAGCAATAGCAATGATTGTCTTGACAGAAGTATAACGAGCAACTGGAGCAAATGTTTCTTCATAGTCAACTCCCTCTTTTTGTGAGAACCCTCTAGCCACGAATCTAGCCTTGTACTTCTCAATGCTCCCATTAGCCGCATGCTTGATCTTGAAGAGCCATTTAGAAGATACCACAGATTTGCCTTCGGGTCTAGGAACGATGTCCCAAACATCATTCTTGAGAATGGACTGATACTCTTCTGACATAGCATCCCTCCAAACCTATTGACTAGAAGCTTCCTCAACACTGGAAGGCTCAGACTCAATAATTTGACTCATTAAGGCTACATAACTAGAAAACTTGTGAGGTCTCTTACTTTCTCTGAAGGTTCCTCTCGGTGCTGCAAACCTTTTTGCCTCCTGCATTGTTTGCCTAGCCCAAAGAGGTCTCTTACGACCAATCACAATGTCTGTAGGCCCATTAGTAGGTTCCAAGGGCTCAACTGGATCATCATCTTCTTTTGGTTGTGGAGCCTCCCTCTGAATCTCAGGAGCATGGTCAACTTCCATATCCTGAGGAGACTCTTCATTATCAATCTCCATATGAGTGCCCTTGGATCTTTTGAATGCAACATCTTCCTCAAATGTGACATCTCTACTGATCTCGATCAACTTTTGGCCTCGAATGTAGATTCTGTAGGCTTTTGATGTCTCACTATAACCTACAAATATCCCCTTCTTGCTAGAAGGCTCCAACTTTGTTCTCTTGTCCTTTGGTACATGAACATACACTGGACATCCAAAAATCCTCAAATGACTTACTTCTGGTTTTACTCCTGTGAATGCTTCTTCGGAGTCATATTCTCCAAGATTCGGTGAGGGCTTCTATTCTGAACATAGACAGCTGTCCTGGATGCTTCAGCCCAAAGGAAGGTTTGCGGATCTTGGTCATGAATCATGGCTTTGGCTGCTTCCACAATAAATCTGTCCTTCCTTTCAGCAACACCATTCTATTGAGGATTATAAGGGACACTAAACTCCCTCTTAATCCCAGCTTCAATGCAAAAGTTACGGAAGTTGCTGGAAGTGTACTCTCCTCTGTTATTGGATCTTAGGACTTTTATTTTCTTCCTAGATAGGTTCTCTACCTGAGCTTTGAATTCCTTGAACCTTTCTAATACCTCCTCAGATTCTTTAGATTTCAAGAAATAAATCCAAGTCTTTCTAGAGTAGTCATCAATAAAAATAATGTAATACAAGAAACCACTCAAAGAAGCAACAGACATTGGACCACATAAATCAGAATGAATAAGATCTAGAATACATTTGGATCTACTTTCTCTACTATGAAATGGACCTTTTGTATTCTTACCCAAAGCGCAGCCTCTGCAAGAACCTTCGTGCTCCTGGTTGAACTTTGGAAGGCCCGTGACCATCTTCTCCATGATAGGTAGAGCTCGAAAGTGAAGGTGAGCCAATCTTCAATGCCAAAGTTCACACAAACTTGAAGAATCATGCACTAGAGCCTGAATTGGACGAGTGCATAGTTTGTAAAGGCTCTCATGTCTAACTCCAATCACCCGAGTAGTCTTGAAGTTTGAGTTCTTCGTCCACACAAGAACTTTGCCTTTTGAGAATGCAACTCGGTACCCCCTATCTTCCAAGGCTGAAATGGAAACAAGGTTTCGCTTGATGCCTGGAACAAATAGAACATCACTCAACTGTAGGGAAATGCTGGTATCCAAGTGCAGAGTGGAGGTCCCAATTCCTTTCATAGAGTACCTAGCATCATCTCCGATAATGACTTGTTCACTAGAGTCTCTCTCTACCAAATTTGTTAGATGCTCCCTAAATCCGGTGTTGTGGCAAGAGGCACCACTATCAATCAACCAAGTGTTGGTGTCAGTAGTTACATTGCTTGACAATGCCGAATAGAATAAGTATTTACATGAATCCTTCTACGGGGAGACTTCATCAACATCTGCAATGGTAGCCTACTGTTTAGGCCTGGTTGGACAATCCTTTGCATAGTGACCATACTTGTCACATCTAAAACATTGGACTTTGGAGAGGTCCCTCTTCTTCTTGAATGCGGGAGCACCATCAACTCCTTTATCTCTATTCCTCTTGAAATAACCTTTCTTTCCATCTTTCCCTTTCTTCTTCGAGGATTGAGAGGCGAGAATATGAATGTCTTCATTACTGGAGCTTTGACCAATACCTCTTGCAGCCAACCTCAACTCTTCTTGAATGCAACTCGCCCTCAACCGATCAAACTTGGGAAGTTTAGATCTCATGCTGATTCCTTGAATGTAAGACTCCCAAGATGAAGGAAGACCATTAAGAGCAAGCATGGTCAAGTCCTTGTCATCAACCACATGACCAATAGTAGAGAGCTGATCTCTCAATTCGGAAATCTTCATGAAGTAAGCAATAACAGATTCTCCTTTTGCCATCTTAACATGATGGAGTTGTTGCTTCAGTGCAAGTGCCTGACTTGTGTTGTTGATTTCGTACATCTCCTCCAAAGTTCTAAACATCTCTCTTGCCGTCTTCAACTTGGAGACAATAGGAACAATATGATCCTTCACAGAATCAACTAACATCTTCTTTGCCTTAATGTCTGTCTTCTTCCATTGAACCTTCTCTTCCTCATCCGTAGGCTCGGGGACTTTGCTCTCCATGAACTCTGCCAATTCATTTTCCTCCAAGGTGAGCATAATTCTGAATCTCCAAGATGTGAAATTTGATGCTCCCTCAAGTCTATCCTCAATCTTGAGACCATTCACCATCTTGACGAAGAGATAGAAGTAATCAACGATGAGAAAGAGAATAAAGAGTATCGCTGCAATACTAAATCTGATCAAGATCTTCTTCAAATCCGCTCTGATACCATGTTAGTTTTTATGATCAGATTAGAGCACAAAAATTTAATTTAAAATCAACACAATAACACAGCAGATACCTTGGGAAAACCCTCCACTTGAGGGAGAAAAACCCAGCAACAATATATCACTTATATATTGAATCACAACAATAATTGTCTCCGTTATAAGAGGCCAATATGAAGGCCAAATATAAGCCCCACGATCTGATGCAACACAGATACAAACATATGTAACTTGCAGATTATAAACTCAGCCTTCAATCTGCTCTTCTACAGAATATCGATTTGCTCTTCCTCTTCTTAATTCACACTTGAGAATAATCAAACTATAATGGATATCATGAAACTGAATGAATGAACAATGAATGATCATCAAGCATATATACAATGTGATGGGGAGAGGACGTGACCCTTCAAAACAAGTCAACCACCATAGAAGAATACATCCCTTCATTAAATCGCGTCCCAATGAAGGAGTATGTCCCTTGAAAATCGCGTCCAAGGAAAATGTCAGCCTTCTCAATTAGTAAATAAAACATTATTTAGAAATGGATGTGCCTCTTCATCCAATTGTTATCTTCATAAATTAAATAGCTATTGACTATAATTTAATTTATCATGTAAGAGGATCGACTGGAATGATACACCTGATGCTGCTATGAACATCAACACAAACCAACCGCCACCAATTCCTTGTGAGCGACCAGTGCCATGCCTTTCAAATCCAACAGGAAAGGGTAGTATTTTATCACCTCTCCTGGCACGTAGAGCAAACACGTATCTTGTGGCTTGGGAATTCCCATACCAGGAGAAGCTGTATATAGTGTAGCCTCCAACCCCACCAGCAGATCCACGTAGAAGAGTTTTTTTAACAGTGCCTCGGCCTCTCTTTTACCTAGCCTTATTTCTAAGACCAACGCTAGGAACTGAGAGGTTATATCAGTATCGACCCTGTGAAACTCATCGTCCTCCAAATAACTCTTCCCCAGAATCATCTTTACTGCGACCAGAATGAGAGTGTCGTATTTCTTGAGCATTCTTTTGAGGCGCTGGTTCATAATCGTCCCACAAAAGGCCATCTGCCTACCAAATCTCCACAAACGAATTGGAGTAGTCGCTCCAATGCTCATGAGAGTTTCGGAAGACATCTTGACTACGAACTTCAACCTCTCCTCCAAGGTTGAACAACAAAACGAGATTTTCTCAACACCAAACCTTCACCATGCACAAATACAGTAATATTCACCGCGATGAAAGAAATGAGAACCTTTACAAACCATAAATAATACGAAGATGATTGCCGTCATTTCACACCATAATGGCAATGGCAAGTTTTAACCATGCCATGTGTGGTGCTAGCCTGTCACCACCGTCGAAGCGCTAGATAGCATGTATGGAAAGAATCAACAAATCCCAAAGTGGCTAAAACATGACATCCCAAAAACCCAAATGCGTGCTTTGTAAATCGCTTGACACTATCATTATTGCGGAGATATTACGGATGGATTTAGTAACTTCTGATGCCTGCCACAACAACTTCGCCAACCCCACACTGTCCGACCAAGTTGGCACCACTTGAGATGGCGAACAAGGATTGCCAGGTAATCATGCCAAGTGTAACCACAGACATTAGGACATAATAACCCGGCCACAATAACCCTAGACACAATAACCCCGTCATAGTAACCCAAGGACAAAATAACCCAGGGTCATAATAACCCATGGACATAATAACCCATGGTCAAAATAACCCATGGACAGAATAACTCATGTAATTTATAAATTTTGTTTTTCTTTCTCTATATTCTTACGGGGATATTTTGTCCATGGGTTATTCTGACCACGAGTTATTTTGGCTTGGGTTATTATGACCTTGGGTTATTTTGTCCTTGGGTTATTGTGACCGGGTTATTCTGTCGAGGGTTATTTTGGCTGGGTTATTATGTCCTGTAACTGACAGAGCCCTAATCAAATTATTTTTCCAACTAAAGTGTGTCTAGGATTTAGGCCTATCACCACCTTGCTGACCAAGGAGTCTGCAATTTTATTTATATTTGTTGTGCATAACTTATCTCTGTTGAAGTGATGTAGCTCATTAAACATTTGATATCATTTATAATTTTGTGTGCTTGCAATGTCATTTGATGAAATTAATGACAGAAACAAATTCCCCGCATATCTTTAGACACTTCATATCTCTGTTTGCGTACAGTGTTCCTATGGTATTGTTTGTGGCGGCGCTGGCTCCCATTCCCAGTTGGAAACACTTGACTTCAACATTACTACCATATAAAATTCCTCTTGCATGTACAGGCGAATTGCAGCGAAAATTTTGTTAATGATATAGCAGCTTTGGTAGTTCCTTCCAGCTCAGCTCTTTCGTGGAAACATAAATTGAATGATAGCCGTTGGCTATTTAATTTATGTTCATTGTTTTGTATTATACTCATTTCATATTATGGCCGACATAAAAGAATTCGAATTGATCTTTTATTAGAAGATATTTAACATTTATCAAGGCCGACTTTCATTTAAGAATATACGCGATTTCTTAGAGGCCGACTTGAAGGATTTTGTAGAGATGTCTCTCTCCCATTCACTTGTATATATACACCTTGATCCGTCCATTGTAATCATCTAGTAGAGTTCGGTTATTCACATCAGTTTTGTATCATCAAGGGCGAATATATCTTCAAGTGCGAACATATCATCAAGTGCGAATATATTGAGTAAAGTGCGAATATATTGAGTAAAGTGCGAATTCAAGATACAGGGCGAACATATACAGCGCTATGACACTACTCAGTGCGAACTTTATAAAGCGTGGAGATCATACTGTTTGAAGACCTTCCAGTGCAAAGCATCATGACAGTGCGAACTCCTTACAGCAGGTTGTGAACCATTGGTTAATGCAAATATAGCCAGATCTGTGTACAGTCAATTCGGATACTGCCAGGTTGCTATCTATTATTCCATATTACCAGGTGCTGTACATTGGTCTTGTGTTAGACCTCATTGTAAAGTGAAATGTTGTCACTGTTATTATAAATAAATGAGAGATCTTTGTTGTTGGGTTTTTTCTCCCTCAAGAGGAGGGTTTTCCCAAGGTATCGGCTGTGTTATTTTGTCTGATTTTGAATTATTTTCTGTGCATTTAATCTGTTCACATAAATTTAACATGGTATCAGAGCGGGTTTGAGGATCGTGATCAGATTAGTGCACTCAGATTATCCCATTTGTTCAGTTTGTCAAGATGGTGTATGATTTGAAGGTTGAGGACTCAAGTGAATATCTGTCCCATTCAACATTATCAAGCAGTGTACCTTCCGACACCAGCACTTGGATAATCGACAGTGGTGCCTCTCGTCACATAACCGGCTTCAAGGAGCACTTATCGAGTTTGGTGGAAAAGGAATCTTCTGAACAAGTCATCATTGGAGATGATGCCAGCTACTCCGTAAAAGGAATTGGGAACTCCACACTTCATTTGGATTCCGGCATATCGTTCCAATTGGGTAATGTTCTTTATGTTCCCGGAATCAAGCGTAATCTTATTTCTATTTCAGCTTTGGAAGATAAAGGATATCAAGTTGCCTTCTCCAAAGGCAAAGTTCTAGTGTGGATGCAGAACTCTAGCTTCAAGGATGCTCAAGTAATTGGAGTTAGATATGATAACCTCTACAAGGTTTGCTCACATTCTCTTCAAGCGTTGGTTCATGACTCTTCTAGTCTTTGTGATCTTTGGCATCGGAGATTGGCTCACCTACACTTCCGAGCCCTACCTATTATGGAGAAGATGGTGACAGACCTTCCTAAATTCAACCAGGAGCACAAAGGTACATGCAAGGGCTGCGCATTAGGTAAGAATATAAAAGCCCCTTTTCATAGTAGAGAAAATAGATCTAAGTGTATTTTAGATCTAATTCATTCTGATTTATGTGGTCCTATGTCTGTTCCTTCTTCGAGTGGTTTTTTGTATTATGTTCTTTTCATTGATGATCACTCTAGGAAGACTTGGATTTATTTTTTGAAATCTAAAGAATCTGAGGAAGTATTGGATAGGTTTAAAGAGTTTAAAGCTTTAGTAGAAAATCTTTCTGGTAAACAAATTAAGGTCCTTAGATCTGACAATGGTGGAGAATACACCTCTAGTAGTTTTCAAATTTTTTGTATTGATGCAGGGATTAAGAGGGAGCTCTGTGTTCCCTATAATCCTCAACAAAATGGTGTTGCAGAAAGAAAGAACAGAACAATTGTGGAAGCAGCAAAGGCCATGATCCATGATCAAGATTTGCAAACTTTCCTATGGGCAGAAGCTTCCAGGACAGCTGTATATGTTCAGAACAGAAGTCCTCACAAGATCTTGGAGAATATGACTTCAGAAGAAGCCTTTACAGGGAAGAAGCCTGAAGTCAGTCACTTGAGGATCTTTGGTTGTC
>VDFB02058242.1:30270933-30281838 GCA_007258455.2 Sequoia sempervirens
GAGGGAAATGGTGTACAAAAATTTAGAGTTAAGATCCTCCTCAATTCCTCTTCTACTTCGGCTTCTGCCTCTCATACTTCCATGGATGTCCTTTTCTAGGTATGCCTTACATTTTATGCAAGGTTACCAAATACTGTGAATTTCACAAGTCCACATGACCCGGTCTAACATATAGGCTTTGAGAATTCGACGCTAATTGGTATTTTGACTCTATTTTGAAACTTGTAATAATTTGGAAATGCTTTGCTCTGCACCTATTGATTAAAACATAGTTAAACTACATTAGTAGATTTACAATAAAATAAATTTCTTACTTGGTGAAAGTTTATAATATTGAATGAATACATATTCCAATTTATTGTTATATGTCTTTTAATAATGATATTTCAATTCTTAAAATCATTTACATTTAGTTTTGAAAAATTAAAAATTATGATGTCTAAATATATAATTCTACATATTTTTTCATGTGTTTGTCAATAAATCTTTTTTTGTTTTTTCCATATTTAAGATTCATTGTATGAGACACTCTTTATGGAAATCGTGACCTTGATATCCCCTAAACAAAAAGAAAAATCAATTGATGGCCTTACATTGATCTATTTCATATAGTTTAATAATCACAATCTCCACAAAAACACGCTTCTTGCCCAAACCTTTATATCTAAATATTATTTTTATTACTAAAAGTTGAGATCATAAATTTATAGGTTGAAATCTTCACTTCAGTTTTAGATGAACAAAAATATATTTGTTCATTGAGGACTGGGATATAGAAGAATAAACAATATAAATGACTTGCAACATGCTCAACATCCAAAACATAAAATTGCATATAAAATTATTTGAAAGTGAAAGTTGGGAATTATTAGAAATTGGCGTTATTGTTTTTTGATATAAAGCTGACAAAAACAAAGGTGTTGTCCTTATATTTGCAGTATTAGAAATGGGCGTTATTATTATATTTTGACATTAGATATAATTATTATTTGGCATGTCACATACCAAGAGTGTAAATAAAGCAAGAATTGATAAGGTGAGTTGAGATCCTTCATAATGCCTTTTACATACATGCAAGCCCCAAAGAACAATCAAATAAAGAAGATTTTTTTTTTTTTTAAAAGAACAACAATAAATCAATATAACCAATATCAAATAATCATGTATATGAACACAACTTCATTATAATACAATAACTTAACCAACTATGTTCTTTGGGGCACACGAGGTCACATAAAAAATAAACATTACAAAACATCAACTCAAAAGTTAACATTCTAAGAACAAAGGAACTAATAATGACAAGATTAGATATATATACATAGATTCCATCATAAGGTAAAACCATGAGAAATCACATAACCAAATAAGAATAAAAAGTTGGAGTTTACATTACATCATCTTTTAAATATACAACATATCCATAACCATAATTTACATCATGTTTCCCAATCATGTGGGATGAATACAAAATACAAGATTATCAAAATACATAGGGATCAACTGAAACAAATCTTCAACTGGATGAGACTGGCCAACGAATGCTGATGGGGAACCCAACGATGTGCGGAGCATGTTCCATCTGACCACCCCCATGCTAAGAGCTGACAGAGAAGTAACTCCGACCAAGAATGTCAATTGACCAAGACTGACGTACATGTATACAAAAAGTACCAACATAGAACCATAACACAATACTCCAAATTACAATGAAACAAATAATAACATCGTACAATAATACCACAAGAGTACAAGATCTTGAATAACAATGAGATCATACAAAACCACAAAGTACACCAAAGATGTATTAAGACAATAAATCATAAATCAATTTAAATTTATTTAATCAACAATCCAATCCAACTCCCATAACCCCCTTCCAGATGAACACAATAAAATAAAACACATGCGCAACTAGGGGAGAGTGTCATTGCATAGTCCTACATGGGCTATCCTGTGCTCTTCCTCCCAACAAGAGGTGCCGGTCCCATCTATGGCTATCCTGTGCCCTTCCTCCCAACTGGAGGTGCCAGTCCATAGGGTGACTCATGCGGAGCCATAGACCTCTCATGAAGACGAGGTCACGACCTTGCCAACCACAGCCTTCTCAACCTTCCATTAGTCTGCGGAAGCACTAATGAAGACGAGGCATCCATTTTAAAATCTTGTAATGATATTACTACCCAACCCTCCTAGGTTAATTATTAGGTTTTCACTTGTTTACTAACTCACTCGTGGGTTATCCTGAGCCCTTCCCCTTAAACGGGGTGCCAGCCCCCACGAGGAGCCACTCTCCCTAGAGACCCAACCAAAACCAAAAAGAAACAGGGGTTGTACCATTCCAATCTTAAACATCGAAATGCAACAACAAAAATATTACACGAGGCATAACTCATCTCACAAATTAAGTACCATAACAAAATCTTATAATTCGGTACACCCCATTCTTAACTTAGCAGAAACTCAAAGTGAAGAGATATAAATTCAACAAAATCACAATCCTCTAGAAGACTAAAGTGCTAACACAAAAAGGGTTCCCACATCAAAGAACTAACAATGTCCCAAACCCACAAGTCTACAAGACTACAATTTCACAAAATAAAAATAAAAGATAACTTATTCAATTCCTATATTAAATTCCATTTCTATCATACACATATTAAAATAAGGAATTAAACAATCAATGCTGATATATGTTCCCAATCTGCCTTTTTACTATATTATCCTATCAAGTTTAAAATTTAACAAATTAATAGAAATTCCTTTCACATTTCCACTCTAATAAAATTTTGCTCATACCAGAAAGTGAAGCAATCTGTTTACAGACATAATTTAATTAAATGAATATAATAGAGAAATTGTCACATAAAATATAATTAAATTAAATAATAAATATATGATATAAATATATATACATACATATATATATATAATTATAAATGCATATATTAAAAACCAAAACATGAATTTTTGTTTAAAAGAAAAGTAAAGCGCGTATTTCATAGTTTATATTTTTAGTTTAACTGATACCGAGATTATCGATAACTGGTGGGTGGGTACGCCTTAGGTACGAACCACCACTCACCGGTGGTTTATTAATATCAACCACATACAAAAATTTCAACGTGGAATTCGGCGAATTTCGAAAATAAATAAATTTACATTCAACATTTATCAACGTATATATACATATATATATGGGTATATATATATATATGTATATATCAAATATAATTGATATATATATATATATTGTATTTCAAATACTTCGAAAGTAGAGACAGATAAACACTGTACAATTTTTCTGTGTATGCTTAAATATAAACAAGAATATACACAACCCAGTTTTCCCAGTAAAAGGATTATTCTTAAATTTATTAATTATATTTCCTAGCCAAAACTACAGTATTACTAGTTATTTCCAAAATTCCAATCTTAGTTTCATTATAATAAACAACAATAAAAACCCAACAAATAATTTCATTTAAATAAACAACAATCCCAAACTCCCAGAAATTTCAATCTAATAATTGACAGTCCAGAACCCAACCAAATTCCATTTTTAACAAGCAGCAATCCCGAACCCCAGTTGAATTTCCGTTGATTAAACAACAACCCAATAGATTTTCTTTCCACAAACATTTGAATTCCAACCCAAAATGAAAATTTCATACACAGCGAATCAATTCCTATCAATTTCTATTTTATTTGACGCTACAGAAAATAAATAAGAAAAGAACCTGGCGTCCTGTGTTTGAAGAAGATCTGTAGAAGCTCTATCCCTTTTGCCGATCCAATCCTCCGCCAATGAATGTTTCCAGCAGCAGCTCCGAGATCCTCCCTCAACTCAAATCTTATTCCTCAATAAATTCTCAGAATAATAAAGGAATGCAATGCTATAACAGGAAAATTGACTGCCAAATTTCTCCAAAATCTGTTGGAAAGAGAATGCAACCCCCTTCCAACCCAAAAATCCTCTAAATAAAATCTCACACAAAATTCTCTTCCATTTCCTCTTCCAGCAAATACCAAAAGTCACTTCTCCAAAAAAATGAAATTTAATTACATTCAAATCCACAAAAGATTGAGCTTTTTATTTTGTTTATTTATTTATCATTTCCACAAACAAATTAAATAAATACATGCACAGTAAAATAATTAAAAAACAATCATTTGTAAGATTAAAAATAAATGTAATATTTTACCACTACTACTAATATTTATCTATTGCTTTATTTATTTACTATTTTATTTTTTTATTTTATTAATTGTTTAATTATTTAAATCACAACAATAAACCATACACCACATTAGATAAATCACAAAGTCACAATGATATACAAAGACCAATGCAACAACACAATGACTATGACCAAGACACATAAACCAAGAAGGTACAAGACTGTTGACACCTTGGAACGGAGTTACTTCCATGTCACCTTTGTTCAACTTCCTGTCATTGGGTTGGTACAATGCTCACCCAGACCTATCGAAATAGGTGGAATCGAGTCTTATTCCTGTAAAGCCTACATCCAACAAGGTGATATACAATATACATACATATAATCAATTACAAAGCATCGTGAGAAGGATTTGCAGTGTAGCAGGGCGCTCGCGAACGAGTGATGCTACCTGTCCCCTCACCAATCATATCATCATCTAATGCATTATAAATTTACATTAATTTGCATCACATCATAAATTACTATTCTCTAGTCTACTGCATTCCAAATAACTCCATCAAAACAATCATAATAAAATGTCATCATAATATCCATGGCATCATAAGAGTATTATAAACAGTAACAATCTAAGCTACCACAACACAATATCAATAGTATCATCAAAACCATAATGTGCCAAACAAGACCACAGAGAATGTCCAAAACAAGCAGTAACATGAGGGGTATTACAACCAGGGTGAATCTCAGGGTTAGCTTTTGCGAGCTGGGGTTTACAAAGCTGGGTTTTCTTACCAGACAAGAAAGGGGATGGATAGGCTTCAAAAATTCTCTCTGATTCAGGCTTAGAATGATTATCCAAACCACCACTATCTGTATCATAGTCCTTAGATGCCATGGAGGCAACTAGTTTAGATAAAATCAATAGGCTTTAAAAATGTTCATAGACTAACCTAATAAGACCAGGATAAAGGATAGGGTATCTCCTAGGATTTTTCTTGTGGTCCTCAAGGCTATTGCTCAGCAAACAGAAAAAATAATAAGGTAGAGAAATTTGTAGCTTATGGCAGAAGTGGTTAAGGATAGAAAAATGATGACCATAAACTCTGGTGAATCTCCTTTCCAAGGTAATATACTCCCTTATGACATGAAGCACCTTTCTCAAAAGTTCCTTGACGGTGTCAATTTCAAAATAGTTGTTGGAAACTTTAACTAGTTTCATTTTCTCCTTTTCCTTCTTAGGGAATTTTATTACCACCTCGTCTGAAAACCTTATGTCACAATAAAATTTCATGCCCTCTATGGAAATTCCAATCACCTCTCCTATGATTTGCTCATCCAGTTTCACCTTTCTCCCAAAGAGGATTATTTCTCCATTATTCTAGTTCTTCTCAAAGTAGTTAGTAGCCATAGGATTAGGCCCATGAAGTTTTTCCAGGAAAGGAACCAAACCACCCCACTCTACTTGTTTCCAGACCGTAGCATTTCTCATGTGCATTTCGTAGATATTTGTTTCAATTCTTTTCCTATCCCCCCCATATTCATATTCACCTCACTGCAATCTCTACCAATGTTGAAAACCTATTGCAAATTTACGCAGCCATTCCAATGAACCCACAAAGTGTGCCGATTTTTCTTACCAGCTAAGTTATTTGACACAGCCCCATCAAATCTCTTGATTTTGATGTACTTATCCCTTTTCCCTATCATCATTAAAGATATTTTCCTCTTTCTTATGCATATCATCATAATCTAATAAGGCCCTAACTTCAACTCCCAAGTCCCTAAAATTTTGCCACATGTTCAAACCTCCCCTATTAACCCACTCATTCACAAAGTAATCTGCGATGATGTTAGCTTCCCTATAGACGTGGAAGATTTTAACTTTATCGAACTTATCTAAGATTTTTATTTTTCAATCCAATTCTTAATAGACCAGGAGGGAGGGGTCCTACCTAGGAGACAGTTAATGATGTTTTTGGAGTCCTCTTCAAGCCATAAAGATTTTATATTCAAATTGTGTGCTAAATTTAAAACTTGAAAAGCTCTTATTTCCTCCACCACATGGTTGGTTTGATGACCTAGGGAAATTGCCACATCTGCCATAAAGTTACCATTTGAGTCCCTTAACACACCTCCACTTACGGTCATCCTCGGATTGCCCTTTGCAACGCCATCAAAGTTGGCTTTAGTCCAGCCATTTGGAGGAAAGGTCCAACACACACCCTCCCTGCTTTTCTTAGCTGGCTTGGATGCCTTAGAAACATCCATTTTTATATTCCAATCCTTAGCTATCTTTAGATCATAGGGAGTGCACACCACAACTTCAAGATTAAGAGATTTTTGGGGAATAACACTAAATTTTCCTTTATAAGTCTAATTTTTTTTTTCAATAACATTAGTCTCTGACATCTCCTTATCCCTAAAAAGCTCTTATTACATTCTTTCCACACTCCCCAAACAAAAAAAGGGAAAATAAAATCACATAACCTTCAAATGAAAGGATTTTGAGATGGGGCTTTCCATTGTGAAAAGAAATCTTCAATGGATAGGGAGAACACCCAAGAGATATTACAGAGGGCTAAAAAATTTCCCCAAATTGTAGCAACAAACAGACAATAGAGAAACAAATGGTTTGTTGACTCCGCCTCACTCTTACAAAGGTAACATCTGTTGGGGATTTGTAGCCCCCTCTTGCAAAGATTATCCACCATTAGCACCTTATTTTGAAGCAGAATCCAGAAAAAAATGTTGACTTTAGGAGTCAAGATTTTTATACATGCTTTAGACCAAAAAGGAGGGGGGCTTGAGAAAGGGACAACAGAGAAACAACCGAAGAAACAGAGTAGTTACCCGAAGGGTTGTCCATTTAGAAAAGATGATCATCCAACTGATTATGTCCTAATCTAACAACCCTTAGGGAAGATTGAAGTTGATCCAACTCCTGACTAACCACACACAAATCCACCCAATCTCCTTCACTCCAATAATCTTTAACATACTCTCCAAAAGCTACTTTGCAAAACTCATCCCATCTATTGAATCTTTCAATTTTGATTAGGGGAACCTTAAGAATCCACCTGTCCTCACAGAATCTAGCTAGATTGTTGCTTATAATGTGCCATCCAACCCCTGATTCAAAAATCTTTCTACCAGCAATCATGTCATTCCAGCAAGCTGAACCACGGGGCAGAATAGGAGAATCCAGCAAGGCTTTGAGGGACCCACAATTGGTCATATATTTACTTCTTTTAAGATATATTTCCATTCTCCAACAGACGAAAAGGATCTCCATATTTTTTTAGCAATAGTCTTATTAATCATTTTGATTTTTCTGAGACAAAACCCCCCAAGGTTTTCAGTCTACAAACCAAATCCCATCCTATAAGAGGCATCCTCTTTCTCTCCTCCACACTAGACCAAGGGTGATCCCATAATAGTGGTTTCATAATTTTGGCCAACCGGATGATCAAATTATTATTTTTAACTAAATCTTCACATTCGGCACCTATAGAGGCTAAACTGTGAGGAATTTGGAAGATGATGCAAACTAGAGTCTCATCAGTTCTTGTCTATAGATTCTAAAAATATTTTTTCAAAAATTTTGAATCAAATTGCACTTCTTCCATCTCCCATGAAAATAGATTTTTCTTTAAAAACAACATTTTAAAAAGCTGATGTACTAATCGTGATAACGATAACGCTTTTTTCCATGAAGGACAAAAAAATTTCTAATTTTCAAATTTAGATTTGTAACTCTAATATCTAGTGCTTCCAATTTGTTAGATAGTTTTTATTGAATATTTTTTCCTTAACTCTGTGTTTGTAAGTCAAAACAAATTCATAATTCGCATATACGTAAATCGTGATAACGCCAGAATCCTTTTTTTGTATATGTCAAAAATTTAATTTAATTTTTGTTGATCAAGGATCACAATATTCTGTGCATTCTATATTTTTCTAAAAAATTTGATAATCTTCTATTTTTCCACATGTGAAGAATAAAGAAATCATTTCGATGAAAAACTCATGTTTAATAAACTTAAAACAAATACATAACAAAACCAAACATATTAAAATTATATTCATTAGATAGCTTGTTCGAGGAATACCATAATCATTTGAAATAAATTTTAAATGAATTCATTTGATCCCCAAAATCTAAATCAAAAGTGATTTTTTATCAGCATTTTGATAGGTGTAAAGGAGACGCATTTATAGGTATGGTTTAAAACTAGCGAGGTTCTATCCAAGGGGGTTTGATCTAAGGTGATTTGATCAAACCCTCTTCAATTGGAATCCTTAAAATGGAATTTTTAAGGCTTAAATCATTATATTTTCTAAAAATATGTGATTTCAACTAAAATTCATTCCTCTCGGAATTGTAAACCCTAATATGGCACCCCAAAGGAATCTGTTTTAGATCTTTTCAATGGCCTCAGCATATTTAACAAGAATTTTGAAGATGCTTAAAGCATAAACTGGGAGATTTTCAAGAGAAGCTTTGAGGAGCTAAATTTTTCCAGTTGGCTTAGAAGAGCTCCTTTCCATCCTGCCAACTTCTTATTGAACTTATCAACCAGCGAACACCAAAAGGAATATGGCGGTTTAAGGCATAGAGGTAGTCCAAGATAAGTAGAGGGTAAGGATTCCACTCTACACCCAAGGATTCTTGCAATCTTGACCTGTCTATGCTCAAGGGTATTAAAGAAAAAAATGGAGCTCTTATGTCTTTTGACCATCTGCCCAGTCGCCTTCTCATACATGTCCAAAGTTTTTTTCAAAGTCTTAGCCTCAGTCACCGTTGATCTTCCCATCAGCATAGTGTCATCAACAAACTGTTGGTGAGAACAAATCAAATTAGTAGAAGAAGGACTAAGACTAGCAAGAGACCTTTGTTCAATCAAACTTTTAAGATTCCTTCCTAGGCTCTCAGCCATGATTGTGAACAAAATAGGAGAGATAGGATCACCCTGTCTTAGGCCTCTTGAATTTTGAAAGAATCTCGAGGGAAACCCATTAACAATGATAGAGGTGGAAATAGTAGTAACCAACTAATTCGCCAACTGAATGAATTTGCTGCTATAACCAAACACCCTAAGAATTTTGAATAAAAACTCCCAGTCAACACAATCATAAGCTTTGGAAATATCCAGCTTAAGAAGAAACCCTTCATTTTTAGATTCCACAAGTGAATGGATATTCTCATGGATAGTAACTATAGAGTCTAATATTTTCCTTCCTAAAACAAAACCATTCTGTTGAGGGAATATCAGTGAAGGAAGGATAGTAAGGATCCTTGACGTCAAAACCTTATATATGATTTTATTTCAACCTCCACTCTTACATTTTTTTTAAGTTATTATAGTTTCATTTAGAAATATCATGAAAAATAAGAGATATTTATATATTATAAAATTACAAACTACAAGTCAAAACAACTGTTAGTTCAAGTAAGCATGTAAGTAATTAAATAAACCCAAAATTAGGGCTTGCAAGGTGTATGACACACCTAATCTCACCATATTTCTCTACATATTTAACATTAGTCTAGGATAATTGAGCAATGGAGATTTTCTTTGGAAACCATGTTAACTTCGGTGTTTGTTAGAAATTGTGCTCTTGTCACAAGCTACTTTTGAGGATTCAAAATACTAATTTTGATGTGATTTAAAATACCTATTTTTTATTTTGTATTTCTGAAATTTTCTCAATAAACTTAGACTTCCCTTTTCATTCACCTATGCTCCTCATGATGTAATTGAGTGTGTGATTTATTTTATTTTGAAAATTATATAGGCTTCTTAAATTGTAATAAGAATTAGTCCTTAAGATTATATAATATTTTTGAACATAGCATTAACAATAAATATTAAGTACCAACTATTTAATGTTATTGATATAATATTTAAAATTACTTTATGTTTAATATTGTATTAGAAATAAATATAATTAGAGAGATCAATTTTTTATACTCCATAATATTCATTAAGGTTATTTTTAGATGTTAATTGTCTAAAAATATTTATATCATCAATTTTAATATCACAATATATGGTCAATCATTAAGATGCATAGTAAGAGCAATTTAAATTTTATCATCAATGTGTAATATAACAATCTATGGTCCATCATCAAGATGCATAGTAAGAGAAACTAATATATATATATAAACTTTATGTAACTAAATAGAGGGAGGGGGAGTCTAAAAAGAGATAAAAATAAAACTTTCATAAGAAAAAATGAAGAGCTAGAAAAGTAAGCTCAAAAGATATAGAAAAAATTAAATGAATTAAAATAGAAAAAGATATAAATAAGAAAAAAATAATAATCACATATAATAGTAAGGAAATGAAAATATAAGAAAAAGAGAATAAATAAAAACATATAAGAATTAAAAGAATAAAACAAATGAAAGAACAATAACATTTGACCTAAAACAATTTAAAAATGAAACAAAAGAAAAGAAAAGAAAAATAAGTTTAAAAAAATATAGATAAATAATAATATTGTGCAAGAATGGATAATCCTAGAAGTTTGGTCAATTTTTTGGTTAGATAAGAAAAACCATGATGTAATATTTCTAAGTGTGAAACAACCATACAGGGCTTTTTTTTTTGGTATGTGCAGGATCATCATGGAAAAAACAAATCCTTAAGTGGCAATGAAAATTCAAAAAAATTAGAGTTAGGCAACTTGACATAAAATTTTGAATAAGTTATCT
>VDFB02058242.1:30282847-30320373 GCA_007258455.2 Sequoia sempervirens
CTCACCCTTCTACCTCCTCTCCCTTTCTCAGGTCTCTATCTCTCACTTACTCTCTATCTCTCTCCCCTCTACCCTTAACCCTAAACCTTAAACCCTTAACCCTTAAACTCTAAAGCCTTAAACCCTCTATCTCTCTCCCACCCCCTGCCTCCCTCCCTTCCTCTCTCTCAAGTCTCAACCTCCTATCGCCTCTCCTTCTCTCAGGTCTCTCTCTCTCACTTACTCCTATCTATGTCCCCTCTACCCTTAACCCTCTACCTTCTACCCTCTATCCTTTATCTATATTCCACTCCCTCACTCTCTCTCTCTCTATCACTTAATCCCTCTATCTCTCTCCCCTCTACCCATAACCCTAAGCCCCAAACCCTCTACTCTCTAACCTCTACCCTCTCTTTCTCTCTCTCAAGTCTCTCCCTCCTACCCCTCTCCCTCTCTTAGGTCTCTATCTATCTCTCACTCACTCCCTCTATGCACTAGTGGAATTTGGAAAATAAATTACTACATGACTAAAAATTTTAGTCATGTGACTAAATTTTTTAAAATTTGGTCATTTCTAAGTGACTAATTCGATCATTGGGTAAAATCACAACTAAATGACTAAATAAATGACTAAATAAATGACTAATATTGGACAAATAAAAATGACTAAATAAATGTGCTCATTATTAAAATCTTGGCCATAATTTTCATTTTAATAAACATACTCTAAAACCTTCGTCAAGACCTTATTTTCGATCGTAGCCTGCCATAATTAATAATGAAATATTACAAATAAAATTACTAATTAATAGTTTTTGTGGAATAAAATTACAATAATATTCTAAAAAATGTGCTTATTGCCCCATTTAGTCATGGTCTCTGTCGTCAAATCCCACTCAAAATGGCATGGGCCTTAATAATACACAAATCACAAAGCCTAACACTTGAAAAGGCAACAATCAATATCAACAATGTAGATCAGTATGACCTCACATTAACAACTATTTCTAGAGTGTGTGAACTTGCAAGCCTATGCATAAAACTAGCTTTCACATTTCAATTATATGCACACATGCAACAAAGTCCATAGGTAGCTCGTCGAAAGCAAGAAGAAGAACGCTTATTGGCATTATCGAATTCAAACTCTTGAAAGAACACTAATACAAAAAAGAACTACAGGTTAGTTACTTTGATTTTATCAACTACATTTTTCCCACTTCCAACCAAAAAACCCTCATTGCATATATAATTAGTTACAAAGTGTCTCCAATGATTAATCCAAATTCCTTCTTTCAAAAAAGTAGTCATACACTACACATGAATCATTAATATCAACTTGCTCTAAAACATGACCAAAAAAACATCTTTCTTTTCTCTTTCTAATAATTTTCCTACAAGTATGCAAATACATAAAAGCAACAACAAAATAAGACCAAACACTCTCACAAATCAACCATTTTTCTAGCACTAAATGCCATTGGAGTTCCTCATTTATGTCATATTTTATTTCAACATTAAGTCCCAACTCTAGATTTTCTCAAGATAATTTCCTTTCACAAACTATATACTCATTTGTAGATTGTCATAGCAATATAATTTGCAATTACGCTTCTTCAAATTTGAATGTGGATTTTCTTTTCTAGGATTGTAATTGAATGCACCTAAATCCTTATGATATGGCTTCAAATTTGAATGTACCTTTACTTTTCCTTTATAGTAATTGAACATCTTATGTAAGGGAACTCCAATTATTTGGAATTCATGTCATTATGAAAGAACACTCATTATTTGCAAGCTTTCTTGCTACCTCTTATTTAAAGTTATAGTATAATCAGCCTTTGTGGATTGAGATGGATTATATTCAGAATATGAAACATCTTTATTATGCAAAAACAATATCTATTGATCTATTTGATGTTTTCTTGATTGTACTATTTAGATATCTATGTTCATATATCATTGGTAGATATAAACAACAAAAAAATAGAACAACTATTAAGCTTTTAAACTTTAAAAATCTACACAAATGACTAAAAAAATAGGAAAAATTATTTGCACAAATGATGACAAAGGCTTCAAAAAAGAGAATCAAAAGAAAAGGTAATTTGTAGGTATTTGCAACACAAATTACTGTGCACGATTTATTAGTTTAAAATCTATTAAACTTTAAATTTATTTCAAAAAACATAAACTATATTGCCTGTAGTATCCAAACACATTGACAACAACTTTAATAATACTACTGCTTTATGTAGTAACCAACTGTAACCTTGAAGACCAAGATCCAATTTTTTCAATTTTGGTTAAACACTTTTTGACATTCTTATGTGGTTTTGTTATTTGTTTTTTTGCAGCATCAACTTTTGCACGAAATGAATGAGAAGTAATTGGTGGACATCATGGCTTTCAAATAACCCCCACTTAAAAGCAAAAATTGAAGATACTAGCTAATGTCTTTTAAAGGATTAATTTAAAGGGAATAGATATTATTTTAAAACTTTAGAACATGTCTATTATGATAATTACTATTTTTTATTAATAATTTCTATTGCATTATTTCTAATTATGAGAATTTTCGCCTTCATGTCAATTTCCTTTTAGAATACATAATTTAGAATCTATGTATGCAACTAGACTTATGTCTATATAGTCTAATAAATTTTATATTAATTAAAAATGGTGTTAAGGGCTGCACACAATACATGAAAATCTAAGGCCAACAGCAATGAGTTCTATGAGTAGAATTAAAAAATATATTTTTAATTACTTTTATTTCATAAAAGTATACTTATAGGTGCGGGAAAATTCACCACCATGAAAATTCATCTCAAAGGAAAGTTCACCACCACAATTCAAATCAAATTTTCTCTGCGATGATGAATTTTCAGTCGAGGTGAATTGCTAGTGGTGAATTTTCCTTGAGGTGAATTTGTCATGGCAGTGATTCCCATGGTGAATTGCTAGAGAAGAGAGTATTATTTTCTTAAAAATTAGTATGATGTGTTGTCCCTTTTTAATAAAAATGTAATTGTCTTTTTATAGTCACCCCCACTTAAAAGCAAAATGTGAAGAACCAGCTAAAGTCTTTTAAAGGATTAATTTAAAGGGAATAGATATTATTTTAAAACTTTAGAACATGTCTAGAATTTTTTTTTCTTCTATAATTTACGACATAGATTTGGTGTATGCCACACATTTACAAGCCATTTAATAAGAGACATCCCTCCTCTATCTTGCAATACCATTTCTAGCATGTGGGTCTCTCATTGTTGATCATCTAGACTATGATATAATTCAATAATGGAGTAGGTTCAATACTATGCAACATAAATTGTTAGGTTTCTATTCAATCTTTTATCTTCCTCTAGACTTATGTTTGTTATGAATAAATGTAGTGCTTATAAGATTTTCCAACTTTCCCAAAAAATTTCTAGGATTAATTTACAAGAATATTTTCATTGGAAATATTCTAAGATTAATAATTTTTATCACATTTCTTATGGAAACCAATTTTCGCTAAAATTAAAACTAATGTTTCTTCTCATTTTTTCGATGGCTCTCTCTAACATCTGCTGCTATAGCCATTAAAACTATTGTTTTTTCCCATATTTTCGATGGTTCTGAGCTGGCTCTCTCATCTTATGCTATAGCCGCGGCGTTGCACTCGAGATGCAGCTTCTTTTCGCGGGAAAGCTTACAATGGGCATGGCGGGAAGTGGCCATTATATTGGTGTTTTAATGATAAGGATATGCATAAAATATTATGCCCTAGTTTCTATTTTC
This sequence comes from Sequoia sempervirens, assembly GCA_007258455.2. Taxonomy (NCBI): domain Eukaryota; kingdom Viridiplantae; phylum Streptophyta; class Pinopsida; order Cupressales; family Cupressaceae; genus Sequoia; species Sequoia sempervirens. Next base: position 30,286,610 of record VDFB02058242.1, read on the forward strand.
TTCAACCCATGGGTCATCTGCAAGCAAACAGGTAATATTGTTAATATTGTTAAAAACCCTAGATCTTTATGCAAAACAAACTGGTTCTAAAACAAATTGTTGTAAATTAATATTCTATTTTCATTGTTTATCTCAATAGATTGATACAATTAGCATTCTCAAACTAATTTCCCACCTACTAATGACAACTATTAAGTCATTCCTAATTATTTCATTATATGGTGGTGTGACCGCGAATACACAAGAAATTTAGTTATGAGAATGGTGAATTTAAATAAGAACCTTCAAATTTTTCACATTTGTTTTCAAGTATATTTTTGATATCACAGTAGACAAGATGAAAAAGATCTAAAATTTTACATACAACATAGGTGAATGCATAGGTGAATGTAAAGATAGAGATACCAGGAATTCAAAAGGTTATGGGTTTTGCATCTACCAGGTGAGCCTTTATGCTGATATTTTTGTAAGTTCTTAAAAAAAATTATTTGAAATGGCATTTTTAGTACTCTGACACAAGCATCATTATTTCTTGTCATATTCAAGATGTTAATTACTTTTATCAAAAATATTAGGATCCAGTTGTGACAGACATTGCATGTGCTTCCCTAAATTGGGAGATAAAACTTTGATTATTCGTCGTGCTACAACCAGGTATAGATATGCATGAGGCTATAATACAATTGAATCTATATTATTTGTTTTTAATCTGTACTTCTGACAATCTAATTGATTCCATCTTATTTCCTTCTCATAGCAGTGGTCAACCAAAACCAGACCAAGAGAATGTCTTAGCTCAGGCTCAACAACACATAGCTTTACAGGTAAGACTGGGGAATCATCTTTATAGTGAGAAAATAGATTTGGATTCCTTTTCTATTGTGATTCTATGTCTCTTATTCATGTATGGTAAGCAAAGCATTCTTTTGGTATATCTATAGAAGCTTGTATGTATCTATAAATGATGACTTGTGGCTATCAAGGTGGGATAGAGTCTTAAAAGGGCATTAGGTCTCCAAGGTATTTTCCATCACAGAATCAAAGTGTCTAGAAACTATTTTGTGAAAGCTATCTAAGGTGACTCAAAGGTTAGAAGTAGTCTTAAAGGTAGGGTTACTATTGTTGATGTTTGAGCAAGGTGGTTCCTATGTTCTCATAACAGTATAGTAAACTACCCCTCAATCTATGCACATTCCACTTCATATCAATTTTAAAGGACTGTCCCTTCACACACAATCCATTAATGGCTGTCATAAACTTACTGATTTATATCTAATCTTTTGCATTTATGACTAATTTGTGAAGCCTAAAATTTTCCCTTTCATTTAGTTGACTGTCCTTTCAACCACATTTTGTCAAATAGCTCTTCAATAGGAAGTTGTTCCAAAACATTCAGAGAAAGTACAATTCAATTACTTACATATGCACTTGCATTAGGTCCTATTAGCATTTTTGAAGAATAGGGACATTACCTTGCCTCGTACTGAAGCCAAAATCAGTAAATTTTTTGGCATGAAAGGTGACTGTGAACTTTGATATGCTACCTCTTAATAGATTCATGGCGAGTGTTCATTTCTAGGAACACACACTCTAACAAATGACCCAGCTCATGAGAATATTGATGTATGCTATCTGAATCTTTGCTTATAGACTATTGTAATCTTCAAAAATTCATATGCCCTGCTTGTAAGGTGATACACTTTTAGGGTCTTCATGTTGCTTGAGGTGAACCATTATTGCTTTGCTTGAAGTCTGCCCCTGAACCCTTTCCTTCGTTAGTTGGCAATGCCCATCCTTCCTTGCCATTCTTGGACTATACTTTTGCATTAGAATGATATTTTTGACTGTTTCTTTCCACATGCATTCATCTTGACTATCCAAACTTTACAATCTCTTATCACTATCATTGAATCTTTTGCAATGTGACTGTCATCCTCTATCTCTTGATCACTAGCCTCATTATGCTTGATTGCCTGTGTGTAGAGTCTCCCCAGATTTGTCTTCATTGCATAGTGAACTATTATTCTTGCTTACACCATCTATAAATATGCCTCCTATGCTTTCAACCTCTTATATGTTGTCTCTTTCAATAGGTTGTCTCTTTCAATAGGCCTATTGAAAGAGACAACATTATATATGTAATCTCCTATCATACTACTTTCTGTTGTATCATACCTCAAGGATGCAATTGATGATATGTTGTGAAGAATAGTCATAATTTGTAACACCACACATCCTAGTTTATTTCTTAGTCTTTCTACCACTGTTAAAATTGGAAATGGGAAATAAGAAACTAAATGAAATTGCATTCGAATAAAGAAGCTGAGATTCCTAAGGTTTAGTTGATGAGAAAAGTTTAGTGTATTTCCACATCTGCAAGAACTATTGAATTAAAATACATTATACAAAAAATATATAAATCATTCAACTTTTACAATCATATTCAAACTCTACTTCTGGACTTTTACTATTGGAAGTAAAATGCTTAAATTTATTGGGAAGGGAGAATTCACTTCAGACTATCAGAAGACTATCAAAAGCAATTAGAGGATATCAGAAACCAATTTTATATGGCAGAAGAATTGTAAAAGAGCCCAAATAGAGACTGCAAAAATCCATCTCAACAGGCATGAGGTGACAAATGTAGGTAGATTTATTATGGACGATGTTAAATTGTTACTGAATATTAGTTTTTTATTTCTTTAAATATATATTTTTTGATTGTGTTGGTTGTTTATTGGAGAAACAGGTTCTAGAATGTCAGCCAAAATGAAGTTTGATTACTGTAACAGCCTTTAGAGTCTAAGGGGCTCCTTTCCATGACAGCTTCTTGATCAAAAAACATTTAATGGGAAAATTCATCTTTAAGAATTTGAGCTTAAGTAATTTTATAAGTCAAATTTGTTGTGTGATATGTTGTTAGAAGCTACTCAATTAAGTAGACATTTTCTTGAGATAGAAGGTTGCTGAGATAGGAGTGAAGTTGTATTATGTACCTACAAAGGATTAGATTGTAGAAATTTTCATAAAGGTGCTTGCAAAGGATACATTTGAGTATCTATGGCAGAAGTTAGGGGTAATTGCCCCTCCCTTTTCGTGCTATATGCATAGTTGGTGCATTTTTACAATGCATATATAGGGACTCGAAGCTAAGTACATGTGTACTTATTTATGTACATTTATATATATTAATGTCTGTATGCTTACATATACAATGATATAAATGTGTATATGTTTATATATGTCCATACATGTATATTGATGTGTATACTTATATACAATTATTTAAATACATACATATCAATCATACATATATTATGTGTGTTTATATATGTACACACATGTATATTAATGTGTGTATACACACACACACATATATATATGTGTGTACAATTTATGAATCAATTATATGTTTGCAAGTTTACAATGCATATATGGGGACTCGAAGGTAAGTACATGTGTAATTATTTATGTAAATTTATATATATTAATGTGTGTATGCTTACATATCACACAACAAATTTGACTTATAAAACTGCTTAAGATCAGATTCTTAAAGATGAATTTTCCCATTAAATTTTTTTTTTATCAAGAAGTTGTCATGGAAAGGAGCCCCTTAGACTCTAAAGGTTGTTACAGTAATCAAACTTCATTTTGGCTGACATGTCAAGGCATGAAACCCCATTTTCTTGAGAAACAGGTTCTAGAATGTGGCAATCCATGGTCATTGATTTTCTGAAAACATATGGACCACCACTACTCTTCAAGTAGGCCCCTCAGACAGTTCTAGCCCCAGAACATCTGTTGGTGCTGATTACACCTTAGATTCATATTGGAAGGTACACTTAAGCTAAATCTACGGTGCCTAGGGAACCATAGATTCATTATGAAAGTTGGAGCAATAAGGGTAGAGCGAGTTGTAGGTGGATTGTGGTATTTTTCTTGTTTACCATATAATGTTGCTAAGGAATGATGTGTAAAAACTAAGATGGGGATTCCATATGCTAGAAATCAAATTACAGACTTAATTGCGGACAACAAAACTAAAATTCTCCTAAGCACAATCAAACTCATAGTTTTTCTGCTTATTTGCTTGGTATCTCTTCGAAGATGTTTACAAGTATTGGGAGCATTTGTCAGTGTTACAGCTCATATGTTATGACTGTCAGTGTAACAAAGAAATAAAGGTTTCAGGTTTGAGTTGTAATTGGTTGTGTAAGAGTGTTTGCAATCTCTGTAGTAAGTCTACTAGCTAGTGATCAATTATAACAAGCCAAATTGGAGTACTAAGTGAGGTTTCTTTTGTTTGCCATTAGAGGCTAGAGTAGTAATAGTCTTCATTTTCCAATGAAATGGATTGCTGAGGGAATTTCTTCCATCTTCAAAGTATGGATGCAACTCCAGGATTCATTTGGTATTTGGATCATCGGGCCTTTATCACTTTTCTTTGGTCATTCTTCTTCAAAGTCTGAAACTTATGAATCTACTTCTTCACTCACTACCTAATTTATCATATCAATTATATATTTCCTATCCTTATTTTCAATGGAGGGTATTTATTTTTTTCCAATTATGGTTGACTTTGGCCACTACCTACCACCCTTGACCCAACAATGCATTGTACACCTTTTTATGTTGTGAGATGAGTATGAAGTTCAATAAAAATGATTGAGTAGCCAATTATGGTCTTTTGTGCTGTTAGAACTCCAATGACCTTTATCCCTTGCTGGGCCACTTGCACCAACTGAACAGTTGGAGGCCAAATGGTAGGCTTGCTCAAGCTTTGCTAAATGTTTTCTAGAGGTACATTCACAACAAACCTGCCATTGATAATTGTGTAATGATGCATAATTATTAGTTTTCCAATGTTTCATATAATGTTATCTTCAGCAGGTGAATATATGTTTCTCAATAGCACACATATAAATTCTAAAAAGAGCAGAAGCTAGAGCAAAACAATGGCACAATTGTGTAAAAGAGAACAAGAAAAGTCCAAGGCTACCCCATTTCTCCTTTGCTTCTATTTGTTTGATTCGTATAGAGATGCTCTCTGACCATATGTTGTGAATCTTTATAAATGCTATAAATCCTCACTGTTTAATTAATTCAAACAATTTTCCAGTTGTCACAACTAAATATTGGGTTTAATGTCACTTTAGGAAGATGATACATTGTCATTTCACATCAGACTGTTAAATTATAGAATATTAACATTTACATTTTACTTCTAAAGTTGTATGTTACTCGCTGTAATTGAATAGTTACAAGACACAATTTGCAACTATCATTGCCTTTCTCCCTCAAAATGTCTCACTTAAGCCTGTAAATCTCTTCTATTTTTTCAGCCAGAACATGATCCTTATCCCTTCTTGTTGCTGCTACAACCCTTAAATAATGGGATATTAATTACTCTTTTGACATTCTTTTCAATGGTGCTTCCAAAATGATATATGATGTATCTTCTGAGATACTATTTGATAAATAAGGCTCTCCATTCAAACAACATTCCCAAACTTTTTTTATCTCATAAATTTTCATATTTCCATTCATGTTTCCATTGTTAGCTATTTGTGACAGAGAAGGTATACTACAATGGCTCGTTTTGGTAATATATACCTTAGAAGTTCCAATTTGCAATCTCATAATACGCATATGGAAGACTTATAAATGTTTATTTCAAGATTGATTTTTCTTTTACAGTATATATGAATGATAATCTTCATTTATGTAGTGATTAATACTATGATTTATCTAGGTCCTGGTTTCATTATTGCCTATGGTATTTTTATTATCTGAGCCATTTTGTTAAAGACTGGATCTCTGGAAATAGTGGCCTACACTGGACAACCTACTCATCATGTATTTCACAAGCAATAGCCCTCATATAAATATTATTTACTTCTTATCATCTCTCAAGAAAAAATATAAGACAAGTCAGGACTCAAAAGAACTGAATGTAAGTAAGCTAGAAGCCTAGAGCCATACCCAATGTTCTCATCATGAACAAAACAAATCAAGTAACCATCATCTTCTGCAAGGTCTAACCCAGAATCCCTGGGTACAAATATTGCCTCAGAACCAAATCTTCCAGGTCCAAAGTCAAAAACCCCTAACACATTGCCTCCAAGTTCAATATGTGACTTCCCAACCTCAAGTTCTGCTAGAAGATCAAACTTTACGAGTCCCTTGACCTTAGCTATTGAATCTAGTGTAGTACCATACACATAGCATTGCTTTCTGCACCCATGTTAATCATAAAGAAGAATTAGATATTTCCCAATCAACATGGTATCCTTGGTTATATGATCCACAAGCATTGCTTATGAGGGAGAGAATGGAGGAGAAAACATAGTTGTAGTGTTCTGGGAAAGAGTGTATGTATTATCTCTTAGAATTTTCTTACCTACCAATATACTTTTCATTAATCCTCAGAAAATCTACTGCAGACTTTGACAGTTTCTTTTGTGAAGCCTCCCCACTCTTTAAATTGAAACGCATCTCATATCTGATCACCAAAGTCAAAAAGATAATGCATTATGACTTATCCTTTTTTAATGCATAGGTTAATAAGTGAATCACAAAAGAAAAGGTTATATTGAATGGTTCACATACAACTCATTCTGGAATTTTTTTATTTTTTTTCTTTGATGGGTCCACCAACCAATTCCAGGTCCAAGTCAACCAATCGACAAGTGTAAAGGACAACTTCATCACCCTCCTCCCATGCATTGGCTAATATTTGGTACACAATACCCAAAGCAAAGACATATAAGACTCCTAAGAGATATCTCAGGGTGGCCTCAAAATGATTGACCAGCCTATGTAGAATAAAATTAATAGTAAATGATTCTCCTCAACTGTGAACAAATCACCATGCAAATATCAATAGGAAATTATCCAATTTTTGTTCTAAGGGAGAAAATGTAAGTATATAAAATATAATATTAAACAATGCAATTAAAGATGCATCTCAAAGGAAGCCAAAGACAACATGAACTATGAGTTATCGACACAAGGAAAGACTAAAATTTGAAGCTTGTTTCTCAGCATTACCATTATGAAATATGTAGCAATTTGGTAGCTCAAACCATCTCATCTGAAGATCATTTCTGGCATATCGGGGTAGTATACCAAAACAAGCCATTGTTTCCATTCATTCATATAAGGCTCTCCATTCATGTTTCCATTGTTAGCTATTTGTGACAGAGAAGGTATGAATGAAATACCATTTGAATTATCACTGCATGGTGTCATGAAGTAACTACAAGAGGAATATGGACTTGTTCTCTTTTTTGGAGTCTTGAGTGTTTGAACCAAGAGCCATGATGTGTATTTAAGGGCAATAGTGAAAGAATTTGATCTTTGTTGATATTGAGAGAAATATAGTTGAATTAAGTGTGTCAAAGGAAGGCAAGTTGAAGGTTTTGTGAGATGTGTTTTGAATCCTCCTAACTCTACATCACTGATGAAACCCAAACTTTTGATGTCTTGGATGTAACATTGGATGGTGTTTTTGATGGAATGGATGTTCCCTTATGGGGGACTTTAGCTCTTTTCCCATTTGAAGGAGCAATATTCTTCTTAGTGAATTTTTCTTTTTGTTCTTGTTTTTGAGAATCCACCAAGGCATGGTTAGATGCCACCTCATTTTCCTCTGTTTCTTTGATGCCCTTATTGTCTGATTGTGTTGATTCCGGACTATGTCTTTGTTGGCATGGGAATGAAATTGGATTGTTGTTGATGTTTGTTATTCTCGTGGATAGGTATTGAAGCACTTGCATGGGCGATAAAGCTTGTTTGGGTAGGACTTGGAGACTTTTGAAAAGGTGGGCAAGGAATTCAGAGTTTGCTGCAACAAATTTGAAGTCAGCGAAGCCCTCTGCAGTGAGTTCAGAGGTAATTCGAAACCCTCATTGCTAAAAGTAAGCTGATAGGAAAAATAGGCATATTCCCTTCTTAGTAGGTAAACTTCAAATGAATGTAAGATAGATCTTAGAACAATGACTCATTATATCCTCTTCTTTCTGTTATGGTCTCTACTAAAATTGACTACTTTCAACAATGTTTTGGCATCTCTATTTTTAGATTTATGTTTTTTCTTTAAATCAAAAAATTAATTAATACTGGAATGCACAATATTATAGATGGATCAGCGTCAAAGGTTGACTATTGATCAATATCATGCATATGATGAGAGAGTAGCTGATGAGAGGGACATTGACAAATATCCATGTCCATGTAAAAATTGTCTTGGTGGAAAGGTGAAAAAAAGAAATATGATTTATCGACATATGATAAGATATGGGCATAGTGGTGAAGCCCTTGGGCTTACAATTTTATGAAGATATGATAGAATTGCAGACTGTGAGAGATGAAGAGGAAACATACATAGATGAAGTGGCACCAAACATAGATGAATAGACAGAAATGTTTGACAAAGGGTTTGAAGTTGATAGAATGTTGAATGAGGGTCTAAACAATGATTGGGCCAAGTCAATGGAGGATGCTTTAAAGCCTGTGTATGCTAATTGGAAGTTAAGTCATTTGGCAACAATCCTTCAAATTCTTAACTTGCAAGTGGTACATGGCTGGACAAATGAGAGTGTAGATCAGTTATTGGCATTATTAAGTCCATTGTTACTAGCTGACTCCACATTGCCAACAAAACGAAGTCAATGTAAAAAGAAAATCAGTAAGCTCGGCTTGGGGTATGAAAACATCCACACATGTGTGAATGGTTGTGTATTATTTCGCAAAAATATTGCAAATGAGAGTGAATGTCCGAAATGTCATGAAGTGAGGTATAGACAAGGGTTGAAATCAACTATGGTTCCTAGAAAGGTTCTTCGCCACTTTCCGATAATCCAATGATTACTCTGAATGTATAGGTGCAGAGACATTGTTGAACTTATGCAGTGGCATGCCAAAAATAAGAGCGCTGATGGAAAACAACGACATGTGCCTGATTCTAAGACATGGATGGAATTTGATAATAGATGGCCTAATTTTTCTCAAGATCCTCATAATATAAGGTTGGGTTTGGCTCTAGATGGGGTGAACCCATTCTCAGATCAAAGTACTAAATGGTCAACTTGGCCAGTGTTTCTAATAAATTATAACTTGCCTCCATGGTTAGCAACAAAACCATTTTTCTTAATGTTATCATTGATTATACCAGGAAAGAAAAGTGTGACTTTAGATACAACAGATGCTTATCTAGAGCCATTATATGATGAGCTAATGGAATTGTGGAAAGGAATTGAAGCGATTCAATCTTTAAGGGACGGTCATTCAATCAAATTCACTTTAAGAGCTTCCTTATTGTTTACGATTCATGATCTTCCTGCATATGGCACATTGTCTGGTCTCTCTGTTCATGGATACCATGGACGTCTTGCTTGCAAATTTAAGGATTTTGTGAGGCACTCAAGAAGTTTGCGTAAGTGTATTTATTGTGGACATCGTGCTTACCTTAAAATGGATCATCCATATCGTCAACAAAAAACATGTTTCAATGGTCAAGAAGAGAATCATGAAGCGCCATTGCTAATAACAGGTGATTACATTGTTGAGAATGGAAAAAAAAGAATGTCATTTATTGAAAATGATGGGATTGTTGGCAGTAGATATGATCCATGTAATGAAAGTGGTGTAAAATGGTTGTGCATATTGTATAATTTTCCATACTTTAAGGATATAGCCATTAGGCATACTGTTGACTTTATGCATACTGAGAAAAATATAGCTTATGTTATTATAAAAACTCTTTTTGGTGCTTTTGATACTATTTCATCACGTGAAGACTTCCGAAAAATAAATATTTGCTGAAATCTTTGGGTTGAAAAATATGATAATGAAAAATATAAAAAACCTAGCGCTCCTTATGTTTGGACAAAGGAACAACATGCACAATTCTTACAGTTGATGTCTCAAACTCGCTTCCTCACTGGATATGTAAGTAGCAGCATCAGAAGCCAAACTGACATTAATAGCTTAAGAGGCCTCAAGACCCATGACTATCATGTCATAATAGAGAATATTTTACCTATTGTGGTAAATATATTGAGTTTGGCAAAGGGGCCAAGATTGGCAATTATAAGGTTGGGCCTAATATTGAAGAGAATGAGCTTACATGTATTAGATCCTTCAAACTTTGATAGTTTGAGGGAGGAGGTTGTTGAAGTCCTTTGTCTCTTAGAACGAGAATTTCCACCAAAAATCTTTAACATTTCTATGCATCTTTTGATACATCTACAATATGAACTAGAGCACTGTGGCCCAGTAAGAATGAGATGGATGTATCCTATAGAAAGATATATGAAGGTTTTGAAAAAATTTGTTCGTACTAGGGAAAAACCATAAGGCAGCATGTCTGAGGGATATTCAATGCAAGAGGCCATGGGATTTTGCACATAATATATGAAGGATTTAAAAAATGTCAATCGACGTGTATGGGATGATGATGAAGATGAGAGAGTTGCAAGTGAAGTATTAGAAGGAAATGGATGTCACTTCAAGCTATCATATCAAGAAAGAAGTGCAATACATGCCTTTATTCTTCAAAACACATCTTCGTTCGATAAGTGGCGCAGGTAAAAAAAAACTACACAATAATTTATTTACTCAATTGAATTTACACATTTATATTATTAATCTTACTATTTGTACATCATTATTCTATGTAGAAAACATGAAGAAGAGAATCAAGCTTGGATGCAACATCGACCTCAAAAGTGCAGATGTCATGATTTGATTAGAGGTGATTTTTTTCCAAAATTTGAAGAGTGGATTACTAATGCAATTAGTGATGCAAAAGAAGAAGGTCAAGATATAACAACAAAGGAAAGTGAGCTTTCACAACCTCCACATTTATGGGCTATGCATTTTAGTGGAATGTGGGCCTATGGTAGTCATTTAAGAGTGGAAGAAAAAGACAAAGGAAAGACAAATTGTGATTGTGTTGTTAGTGTTGAATTTCTTCATGAAATTGGGAAGAAATTTTATGTTGGATTCATCCAAGAAATTATTCAAGTGGATTTTGGTGAAAATAGTCCTATATTATTAAAATGTAAGTGGATCCAACCATCCGCAATGCAATTTGATGAGTATGGATTTGTACGTGCAAATACACGACAATTTTTTTCAGAGATAGATGAGCCGTATGTTTCCCCTCTTCAAATTAACCAATCATTTCTAATTGATGATGTAAGAATCCCAGGTTGGTCATATGTCATTCAAACAGAGTCTCGTTCGAAATGGAAATTCATGGAAGTTGTTGATGTAATGCTTGATGGGCAATATGTTAATTTACAAGAAACATTTGAAGAAGTGGATGAAGACAATGAGGGACTGTTTGAAGAAGAGATTTTTATTACCAATGAAGAAATTGGAAGAGAGAATTTATTGCATGTCACAAATGAGGATGAGGAAGAAAATCAAGTAGATGCAGACAAGAGTGATCAGGATTATGATCTTGTTGGCAATGCAGATGATTGTTGATGAGCCCCATTTTATGACCTTTTATTTAAGACCTTTATGTTGTTTTAAGACTGTTTTATGTTTTAAGGACATGGACCTGCAGACTAATACCTATTTCAAAGCATTAATGTGAAAAAAATTTGCTATATGAATGCAATATGAATTTGTTTTCATATAAAAATGAGGATGCAATATGAATATGTATACCATCATTGCTTTACTTTGACAATGATCTTTTCTTGACAGCTCCTCTAGATCATTGCTTCCATTGTCATGACAGGATGTTATAACAGTCCTTGACCACTGTACTTTGACTCACTGCTATGACTATTATAATGCTTGTACTATTTTAATATATTTTGTACAAAAACTGTGAGGCTGCTTCTAAATGGAAAGAGCCAGATTCTCATGTTAAGTCAATTGAAAATTTTCTTTTGTTATTGTAAGGTTCAAGATTTGATATATAATATATTAATATTCTCCTAACCTCTTTGAAAACTTGGAAGACTTGGTTGCAAGTGCATTCATGTCATGTAATCCATCCTCATGGTCCTAGAAGTAGCATCCCCACTTTTTGTAGATCTGTCATGCCTCTTGCCCACTCTCCTCTCCTAAGCATGTTTTGGTTTATCATTTCATTTTACAGCACCTTAGAAGGTTATCTTAGCTAGTCAAATTTTGTGTAGCTATTTTGGTTGCCCTAAGACTTTATAAGGCTAATATGTGGTGCCACCATACAATTTCTGAAGTTTGCTTGTTGTTGGTTAAGGTCATATTTCTCAAAGTAATATTTGTGCATCTGCTAAATTGCAAGGACTGTAAATATACATGATCACAGTTTAGTCTTTACATTTTGTTAGTCCACAAAGAACCATTTTCCAAAAGAAAGATGAATAACAAAAAATGAGATTTTCTATTTTTTCCTCACAATTTATTCATTTTCTACCACTAAGATCCATTTTTCAAAAGAAAGGTAAAAATTAAAAAATGGATTTTCTATTTATTCCATCCTAGAAATATTTAGATGATATTTTGTAAGCAATGGGTTAAAGAATTATTACACTGGGTCCTTGTTTGCATGGCTACACAGACATTACAAGTATAGATTAGTAGCAGCATATAATACATATTTGAAAAGAAGATGCCAAGCCCAGGATTCTGATTAGCTTCTTTTGTATAGAAAGTTAAATTATCAAAGAAATATACCATAGTTTTGTAAATATACATCCATTTTTTTAATTTATTCTGCATGATTCATCCCACCAAGGTTTTCCACTTCTATCTAGAGATCCCCATCCTTCAACTATCAGCCCATTTACATCTGTGAATTGTAGCCAATGATATAGGACTTGTTTGTTCCAGAGACTATGTTCTCTTGGAGCTATAAGATTTCCTACCACTTGTCCAAAATGCATTTTCAATTTTAAGTTTGAATGAGAACACTAAGTCCAAAACAATTTCTCTTTTGATAATGGAGTTTAATTGAACATTAGTATCATTGTACTACCATCTCTAATCAGTCTAAGAAAGGCTCATGATTCAGTTGAACCTAGTTTCTAGGCCTAAATAAGAAAAGATCAAGATGACGTTAATCTCAAAAAATAACATTACCTGCACCCTGAAATTTTGAGCTTTGCAAGGCCCCTTGAAGGTAATAGGGTTGAGCAAGTATTCTCCTTTGGGTATATAAACTACAGATGGATTTCCAGAAATACATGTCACATTCCATGCTCCAAAAAATGCCTACATTTGAGAATTCAAACAAATGAATCGTAAGATATACGCTAAGAATCAAATGCTAGGCCTTAAGCACATCTTGCTGCAGAGGCAGAGATAGATAGATATTGATGTTGAGTGAGATCCTTCACAATGCATATGCCACTATTGTATTGAAGCTTGTGATTTTTAGAACAACATTCACATTAGCAATAAATCATAAGGAAAATGGATTTATAAAGCACACAAATGCTTGCATTAGCAATTTAGCACTAGGGGAGAGGACCCTGTAGTTGAGCACCCTAACTTCACGCTTCTCAAAATTCTACATGGAAATTTCAAATCATTCCCAATTTTTTACAGCAGCTTACTTGGCAAGTCCCTTGCTTGCAACTAAGGTTTCAAGGCCACATCATCAAATATGATGCCACATCAACATGCTTTTTTGTCGAAGTTTTCAAAAAGACCCCAAAAAAAGTGAGACCGATACTTCTGCACTATATCATGTTTTATTGGTGCACTGATGTGGCATCACATGATTTGTTACTTTTTATATCTAAGAATATATTTCATTCAATTATGGGTAGTCATCATCAACACTAACAACTTTAAAGTCACAACTATTGGTCCAATATTGTTAAAATCATTGGACATCAAACAACAAATGTTATAACAACTATTGGAAAATTCTCAGATACTGGGTCCTCTCCCCTAAAAAGGAAGAAGATGCTAACACGTGAACAGGGGAACTTGCAACATGCATCTAGAAGCCTGCTTTCTGATTAGCAAATCTTTCATTACATGCAGTGCCTTATAAAAAAGAAAACTGTCAGCAATCTGGTATCCTACATATTTCACTAGGCCAATGCAATGTAAGCATATATATCTACTTATTACCTAGAGAAAAAGCTTAGACACATAATATCATGAACATTGATCAGTTGGAATGCAACTTTTTCTGATTCTAAAGATAGTAAAACACACTGGATTACTTACTATTCCCCCTTTTTCTTTGGAAGAATTTACCATCACCTCCTTTATTCTTGGATCCTTATGTTGGGAATTTACAACCATTTATTTTATTCGTCAGATCCATTTTACACTAATGCCCCTGATTTTTACTAGCAAACTAAAGCAAAAATAGTAATAAAAAAATACCTTTTTTTTCATTAGGCATTTATATTAACAATAAAAAGTTATTTACTAGCAATTGCACCTTAGTGTGCAATGGGTACGCCAAAGAGGTATGGAAGGTTAATTATTCTCATTCTCAACATAGAATCTATCCTTATAATAGTAAATGAAAGCAACTGAAATGGTCTATCTAGGTTTGTAGTTTCCTACTGGGTGAAACCTAGAATATCAAGGCAATTCAATTAATCTGCAAGAAGACCCCAAACAATATGTAATAATTGACGACGGGTATTTACCAAAAATATGTGATAAGTAACATTTATTGAAATGAAAACATTTAAATGCAACAACAAATTTGAGCAAACAAATATTATCTTACTTGAAATATCATAAACTTGATCAACAGCTGAGACGCCTAATAACTATCCTAGAAAAATATGGGCTCTAATACGATCAGAATCATTGAGTTCATCTCCATGTGTCATGACAACTATAGGTTTATCATCTGCAGTGTAATATCCACTCAAGTTAAGAAAGCAATCAACAACAAAAAAAATTCAATGCAAGGTCATTAGCTGATGGAAATAACATCATATCATTATCTATAGACAAGAAATTTGAAGCAACCATGCAGTCTATATATGTAAGACAATTTATCATTTTGTTTGATATGTAAGACAATTTATCATTTTGTGTGTGAATATTTTGGAATCAACTATATAGTGTTTAGGCCAAATATAAAAATTACATGGAAGATTCCAAAAGACATATAATAGCCTTTCTTTTCTTGGCCTTTACAGACCAGAATTAGATTTGTGTTCAAAGAAGTAAAATTCGAAACGATGTCACAATCTGTCACTGGTCTGACAGCATTAGCCATTTGTAGAACTTGGTAGTGTTGATGTTGAATATATTTCCAAATGGGATGGTCAGATGAGGTGAAAGGGACTCAATCCAAATAGCTAGTAAACTTAAGATCCAACAACTGGGGTAAAATTGAATGTTCACATCTTATTCACAAGCAAATAGAAACATACTATTATTGAATTTCGAATAGATAAAGTATCAAGAAAGATTGATTTTGGCTTAAAGAAAGCCATAAAAGCCATGTATTGATTTAAAATCACTAAAGATTACAGAAATAGAGGCATTGTGTTTATATCTTACAAACTACATGTGAAGGAAGGGCCTCGAGTGCAGAACTCCTATTTTCCTCATATAGACTCAAACATAGCTTCAGTTGGGTGTAAAACAAACACAACACCGCTAGAGGCATTGAAAGAGTGAATTATGGACTCTCCATTGCCCTTGGCTATGAATACTTTGGTGGGTCATCTGAAATGAATTTAGAATAGATAAAGTATCAAGAAAGATTGATTTTGGCTTAAAGAAAACCATAAAAGCCATGTATTGATCTCTGCAACTTTCTACACTGCAGCCACTATGATGAAAACACTCCTAAGAACAAGCAACCAAAAAGTGTGAAGATTTCCCTCCAACAAGCTGCATGCAAAAGTCCAAAATAGGTGAAAATTAATAAATAATGAGAAAGAAAGAAATGTGTCTACCCAAATGACATTCAGATGTGGTAATTAACACAAAGGAATCCTTGCCCTAGCGGGGAGAGGGGCCAACCAGTACACACAACATAAAGGAGAGACCTTTGTAGTCACAACTGGCAAAACTTCTAGATCTGCTTCTGTATTCCTCTCCATGCTCTGTGTTGTATAGAAAAAATTGACTTGATGCCTTTGTCAAAGGATACCTTACCTTTTTGTATACTCACAATAATGAATAAAGTTGGGCAAAGCATAATGCCCAAAAAAATCAAGTTTTTCTTCAAGGGCTTTCATTAATAATTTGAATTTCTAAACCCACCTCCATTTTTGTATGGAAGGTGATCTATTACCCCAAAATAGCTTCCTCAAAATTAGTAAAGCAGGTTTGAGATAATCAATGGCAAAGCTCTAGTTTTTTTTTTCTGATTGTGCCACATATTGAAGCAAGGTCCTTTCTAGGATGTAAGGCTCCTTGCATAAATCTTCAACGCAAAATCAGGAGCATGTATAAGGGATTGTGGCAGTACTTCCACTTTTCACCCCACTCTCTCCACCAACAACTCTTACTCACTCCATTGCTTCACTATTATCTAATCTCACATGCTAGTGCTCAAATTTTTTCTTTTAACAGTTTTCTTGATAAGGTCCAGTGACTACTCAAATACAATGCAAAAATTTGATGGGAAAATGAGCCCAACTAGCTGCAATCACCCCACACACTCCTAGTTAGTGAGATAAGGTTGGTGTCCCTACATATTCAATTTCTAGTAAAATTTCTTCCTAACCTTGGTGTCCTGGATTGCTCTTCACCTTTCACTATTGCTATAATAAATTGACTCCAAATGAAAAGATTAAGCATTTTATGGTCCAAGGGCCTCATTGTTATTCTTCAATTATTTAGTTCTATTTCTTTGGTTGAATTAGATGTTGATCAGCATCTGAAATCTTCAGCAACAAAAAGTTGAAAACAAATTAAACAATTTGTCTTGCGACAATAGCCAATACATCAAACAATCAAGTTGTATACCTCATGAATCACCTGCCAACTTTTACTAAAACTAAAAATTATTCCTTTCTTGATTATTAGGATTTGACAGATATTGTTGGATCTTAATGCTTTCCTTGATGTTTCATGCTCAAATAATAATATGAATGCTATTGAATTTATTACCTCTCCAGGCACCGACAAACATGTAAGATCCACAGGACAATTTGATCCATGTGAATACTCAAGCCAAAGTTAGTAAAGAATTTTTTTATGTTCAAGTTGCTGGCGATTCCAGAGTTTCTTCCATTCAACACTAGCTAGCTAATTTGAGTCTCCAAGAAAAGGCTCCTATTGTAGCCTTCAATCCGAAAAAGGGAGATATTGACATATTGTTCTTGCACAGTCTAGTGTAGATGGTTCCTGTAACAGGGCAATGGTGAGTTTTTTTTACTCACATGACACATGGCATAGATGGATTATCAACACCATTGGATTTACTCCCAAGTTTGGTAATGTAGCCAAAACCCAATAAAACAGATATGGTAGAGAAAATATCAAGCTTCCCATGGCTCTTTGTTTGAGAGACATATTTTCAAGCCCTTTTTTTTAAAAAATAAAGCAAGCTACTGACTTAATTTAGAGTAGAAACAACTCATAGCTCATGAAGGGGAGTGACGAATCCAAAAAGGCATGAATCTTACCTATTCAAACAAGAACTAGTGCTGGTATAGAGCTTTTGAACCTTGAAGGCTTTCAATGGAAGAGATTGATGGTGCCTTCATCTGTAAACAATCTAAGGCAAATATGGAAGTTGGGGGCAGTGGGCACGAATGTAGCCAGAAGAGTTGTTTTATGTTGAGATTAGACAACGACCTTAAGGTGTCGTATATGCGATGCAAAATTTTCTGACCTGCATTGTGCCTAGTGCAAGAAAATGAGAGGCATGCAACATCTACGCCCTACGATTGACAGCTGCTAAATTCTTCAGGTCGGCAAAGGTAATACCAGTCAATGATAGGTTTGTAGAGAACCGAACACTGCTCAACGGCGGGCGTTTCTGTTTCAGGTGTGAGATAGGTTTTCAGTTGAACTATGCAGTGGGGATCCCAGAGGTGATCCCAAGGTAAGCCTATCAACTAATAATTATTATTTTTAATAGTATATAGGTTATATTATACTAGCAATCACACCTTGGGGTGCAATAGGTACGTTGAAGACATTAAAGTTATATATTTTGTTAATTCTATTTATTAATAGATGGGAAGATTTATGTAGAGCTGTAAACTACTAATTTCTAAAAATAAACTACTTAAAGAACTGTAGAAGTGTTGTTAAGAATGACCATTACATGAAAGAATGAGCCAAAAAACATTACATACACCATATTTTTCAAACACAAAGAAAGTTGTAATATTCTTAGCCTCTATTCTAAATAGACAAAAAACATATCTACAGACCTCAAAAACATCAAAGGAAAAATTAAACAAAACGTGTTTAAGTTGTAATATTCTTAGCTATAATATGATATGTCAAATAATATAAACTAATGCAAGTACCTATTTTCTTCCATATTCAAATGAATAGAACGAAAAGATCAAATTATTCCTTTCCTTTTCTCAGGCTGCAATAGTGCTCATCCTCAATAAACAAGACTTTGATGGTAATACTACAGTTGATCTCAAGAAATAATTATGGCTTGAATATATTACATCGCCATCCTTGGCTGGAGTTCTTGAAAGGAACATCACTTTTGGAATTTCCAACGTGTCTTCAGAAAAGAATCTTGGAATTTACAAATTTTCCAATTTTCTTTGGCACATTAGGAGATGTAGGCCTTCCTGTTGAAGTATATAAATATTCTAACCCTTCAAAAGTATTGTAATTAATACAACAGATGAACATAAAGCACACACCTTTCATGACTAACAATTATTTCTAACCCTTAAAAATAAATCTAATCAACTCTAGCAATAGAGGTCTTAGAAAGAGAACTCTTTAAAATTATTGACCTTGCATGAATGTCTGAGTTGGCATGGGACATCAATGAATTTGGTCCATGTTTAGGGATGTAGAAAAATGAAAGTACATCTATCTAGTAGTCACCACCTGTTTGAAGAAGCACAAGTAAACTAGTTGTAATGCCAATTTTATTAATTGATATATGATTTAAATATGAGCTATGTAAATGTTAAATTTAGGAACATGATCCCTTACTACATCTCTGAATTTGCTTGATACAGAGGAGAGAGGCTTTAGTCCATCATGACAGAAATATCCAATTTGCAACAAATAGAATATTCTTACTTCTTATTTTCAAAATATCAGATCTGTACCTTTGTCATGTAATTGAAATATCTTTTTCCTACTTTATTTCACCCCTCTTGCAATCCAGTGAATAAACATTTCATATGGTAATATAAACATGTGGCAAATAAATAATTCCCACACCATTTACAAGCAGTCATTTCATGTTCATATATGTGTATTTTCCAAGCTATTCACATTCACTTATTTGATGCCTTCTATTTTACCTCCAAGCAAAAGCATTTCACCCCCTTTTGTAATCTTTGTAAAAATATATTTGCTTTTTGGATGAAAATATTTAATTTTGTTAAAAATAAATTCACCACTGTATTTTATTTGTAATTTTACCTTATCTCACATTCTCTATAAGAAACACTTTATCCATGGGGAAATATTTCCCTGTAGAGAAAGCATTTCACATGTGCGATAAAATGCAATTTTGTCATTTTATAAAACACTTTCACCATTATCCTTTTGCAAGTTCACTGGCCATTTCCAATCTGTATAAATGCCACCACCAGCCTGTATACATGTCTAACAGAGCACTTGTTAACTACAACATCTAACAAAAATTTCCATATATTTTTATGGACACCCCTCCATTATCATCTGACAGAATATTACCACATTATGGTAATGCAATTTTATGGTTGTCAACTTTATTCTATCCAGGCCCCCTTTTAGTTCTGCTTTCTCCTCAATTTTTTCATTATTTGAACTTCAAATACTTGCTCAAATGTTAGGAATTCATTAATTTGAAATCCCCCTGGACTAGATAATGTACATACTCATATTTTTTATCACACTCATACTCAAATTATCTCTACAGAAGAAGAAAGGGGTTTGGTTGAGAAAACAAATAATGCATAGAGAAAAAGAAAAGGCCCTTAGGGAACCGTGAAGCTGTGAGAAAGTATAAGGAGAAAAAGAAAGCACGCACTACTTATTTAGAAGAGGAAGTGCAGAAATTGCTTTTGATGAACTAGTAGTTACTGAGAAGACTGCAAGGCCAAGCAATTCTTGAGGCTGAGGCTACAAGGTTAAGAACCTTTTTATCTAACTTCAGAGTAAAAGTAGAGTCTGAGTTGGGCACTTTTCCTTACCAAAGCCCATGCAGTGGAAATTTTAAAGAAGGGAATTGTAGTTTCCAACCTCATAATGTTGATATTAGTGTTCATTGTGAAACTGAGGTGATCTACCCTCATGCACCTTTAAAGACATCTAGGATAGCTACAAGTCAAAATGGTGATACTCTGCCATGGGAAGGAATTTGTGAAATTTCTAATCCTGATTGTTAAGGTTTTAAACTGAATGGAGATTTGACTCCACACTCCTTAAGCCCTGAAGGTATAGTAACAGTAGATCATTCTTTAATTCCCAAGTCTATATCAATATCTGGGAATCTTTCCTTACAAGGCGGATTGGTCTCTGAGTAGTAACATTGGACTATTGGTTGTTTTCATAATTGATGTTTTGTAAAGAACATAACTACAGATCTACTTTAAGGGCAGTGTACTAAAGCAACATCCATGATGAAAATGTATCTTCAGTGTGCACGCATATTTAGTTTTAAATAGCCAATATCAAGGGTATCATCAAAGAGAAGAATAGTTGGATGTTTAGGAAGTTCCAGTGCAAAAGAATCTTCAATATAGCTGTCTGATAGCTCGAAACTTAAGGAACTTTGTAATTTAAGAGGATTCTTGAATATGGTTAGTTATCTTGAACTTGTATATAAAACTAAATGTTTTGGCCATATGTTACATATGCTTGGAGTAGATATCAAACAGTAAGAAGGAGGCACATAATGTGGACTTGTCAGATGTCTTTATGATTGACAAATATTGCATCTATAAATGCATCCTAGTTTGATGTGTCTCTAGTTCTACTATTGTTTCTGTGTTCTTGTTGGGTATACAGGGACACCTATGACGTTATGTTGAAACGAAATTAAAGGTCCTAAGCATTTTTAGATGCTTCTTATGTATTTGTAATTTTGTTCTCTAAATGTACAAATCTGTAGTCTTATATGTAATGCATGCCTTTGATGCTGGGTAATAGTTGCAAACTTACAATACATTTCTTGATATAAATGTTAGCTGGTTTGCAATTGCATTAGTTTTCAAGTTTTATTTTCACACTTGCATTTATAGTTTGCAACTTTGTAGTCCTTGGTGTTGAACTTTTGGATTTAATGAGAGTTCTACATTTAAAAGTTGAAAATATCTGATCGCTTATAGCAACAACTCGCATCCATTCGTTATATTGTTTAAAGATATTATTTTATTGTTTCAATCTATATTGGTGATTTACTTTCTAAAGAATATCTATATTTTTAATTGTCCTTTAGTGTTCATTTAATATTAATGCAAATTATCAGCAATGAAATTACTTGTTTGGATTTGGTATGCTTCCTTTATGCTTAAATAGAACTTCTTTTGTAAAGTATAATTTGTACATGTTCTTGAAACTATTTGGTATCATCTTTTCTTATACTAGCTTAACATTAAATCACCCTCAGTGTGCTAGAATCCATATGTTGACTAATGCAATTATCAATCCTAGGTAGCAAATTGTTTGAGCGTAGAACATCTAAAATTCTTGCATTGATCCCTTGATAGTCAGACTCTGTTATGCAATCAAAAGTGGGGACTAGTGAGAGACGTTTTAGTTGTTCTATGTCTATGAAGGGTGCTCATAATCATAGTATTTTTTTCCTCCATTTCAGTCATGGTTGTTGTTGATAGCTGAAATATTTTTCTTTGTTGATAGATTATAAAAAAAATTGTTATTAAGAACTTAAGACATCTTTTAAAGGAGATGTGTGCTACTTATCTGATGCCTATGCCTGGATCATTGGTTTTACTTATGTGTGCATTTTTATACAGATTGTTTGACCTTTCTATTTTAAGTTTAATAGATAGCCATGATGATTTCGATCTTTATAGCTGAACCACAATAATTAGGACCTTTATAGTTGATCCATCTTGAACATACTGAATTTAAAAGAGATTTCTCCTGGAGTTGTTTCATTTCACTATTATTCTTGTTAGTTTGTCTTACCATGTAATTGACAGGATGGTGAAAAGCTCTTTATTTTAAAATTCTAGAAATATCCAGTTTCCTGAGTTTGTTTTTCTTAGCATTTTGCTGAGTTAATGCCTAGCATATGATAGGAACGTCTATAGATTGCCTATAGTTTATATACAATCTTGAGCTATTGTGTCAAACTTTAGATAACTTCGATAAAGCTTAATTAATGGTGATTATATTTGCTTAGGAAGTGAGCAAGTTAAGCATATGAGTTATTGTTTTGATGTAGCTATTCACTAGAATTGTAATGCTACTGCATAGGATTGGCTGCAAACTAATTAGTCATCTCTGTCATGTTCTCATTGCCCTTTTCTTGAAAATTTCACTTGAGGAATTATATACCATGACATGTATAATGCATTAGCTACTCAGTTGTAGGTGAATTCTTTGAAACCTTGATATTGCTTCAAGAATTCAACTATGAGCTAAACACCTTAAGCAAGTTGAGTAGCAGAGTAATGGAATCAAGCTATGGAGCTATATCAAATCCAGAAAATTCCAATTCACAGTTAGGATAATATTTGATAATGAGATTTGCAATCTGTAGATATCCCAAGTGTTTGTGAGCTCTGCTACTTCAAATGAAGGAGGTGTCGATGTAAACAAATTCTGGGCATCTGCCTCACTCTAAGCCCATTCATCCCACAGAGACTTAGATATAACTGCTTATTGCCCACGAAGATCAGATTGTATATTAAACAAAAGAACAGAGGAATGAAACCAAAAGACCAAGAACACAAAATTTATCGCTGACCTAATGGTGAATCCACATCCAATGTGAAGGACTCCTTATTCCAATCCCAAGATTTGATCTATTGATTCAAATACATTGCTAAGCTTTTTATGCAACTGGCATTTTTGCAAGGAACCATTATTTAATATCCATTGATTGAAATACCCACAACATCTAATGACTATTGTTGTTTGCAGTGCTTTAGACTTCCTACGTTTTTCAATGATTGTTCATTAAAACTAAGACCTCATAAACTTGTATTTATGCAATTTATGTTACGGTTAATTATATTTGTATCAAGTTTCTAATTTATACATTATTGTTTTTTTGGACATCAGGAAATGAGGAAAAAGAATTTAAGGTGCAAATTAGATGACAGTGATCATAATGCTGAAATTCCAGTGACAGATTATGAGTGCTTTCGTGAAGAACGTGTGGCCAAGAATAATGAATATTTATCGCGTCTTGGTTTGACAAACAGGCAAGTTGTAAATCCACTAAGTAGTAGATTATTGATTTAATACCGTTTAATGAAATTTTATAGGCAAGAGCTTTATGTATATAAGACATGATATGATTTTTTTTTTTTTTTTAAGACAAGAAAAAGAGTGCAGAGAAAATGCAGAGAAAAAACAAAAAGAAAGTAAAGATATAGTGCTGCCAGCTCGTAGAAGCCAATGCATAAAGGATGTGTTTGAAGTGAAATCTAGGGAGACCAGTACTGATCTACCTACTCATGCCACACCTGATATGCCCAAGGAGCATGAAGTTTCGGTTAATGAAAGTCACGAAGAGAGTCTGCTTGCATCTGATGTGCCTCAGAGTGCACCTGTTGCATCTACAACTTTTGATGGAATTAGTGGATCAGCTAGAAATATTGGTAGTGGTTCAATAGAAGATGTGTCTTTCTTTTGTTAAAAGACAAAGATTGAGTCAAGATTTATACAGATCTACAGAGAGGAATGCAAAAGAAAGAATATTAGAAGGGAAGAAGCCATTCTTGGTTGAGGTATCAAGAGATGGTGAACCCATTGGGAAAAATGTTGCACGGTGGGCCTCGGAGTTGGGCGTAAGATGTAGGGACCATTTGGATATTTGCAAATCAAATTTTGCATAGCAAGATCCACAAAATGTGGAATATGTTATACAAAAAATGGAAAATGCCTTTGACACTATTGGTGGACAAATCTCTAGAAAATATTACAAGCACAAGATGAGACTTCTGATGAACAATTTTAGATACAATTGCAGAAAAATAATCATAGAGGGAAATGAGAGGTTAGACTCCACTCTATCTCCCAAACAGTGGGAGGCATTGAAAGAAAGTATGCGTTCTGAAGAATATTTGACAAAGAGTAATAGAGGGAAGAGAGCAAGAGATAATGTGAGGGCTGAATATACATTTGGCCGAGGTGGGTTGCAGGCCAAAATTGACAAATTTGGAGTAAGTGTATGGATTTTTGGTTCTATTTACATCGTGTTATTTAATTCAATTTTTTATTGAACTGACTATATGTTGAAATTGACATTGTTTTTTAGGTGGAAAACAATAATAGAGAACCAGGAGTAGAATATATTGTCAATTATATGGAAACACTAGATCGTACTAAATCTAAGAGTAGTATGAATTGGAAATCTAGTTCATCATAGAGATTTCACAGCCATTTGTTGAACACCCAGTAAGAGCCTCTCCAAATCATGTCAACTCAAAGGAAGAGTACCAACATTTAATGAGTTGCTTCCATGGTCTCACTGAGAAAGTTTCATAGTTGGTTGCCTCTGTTAAGCCTATAGTTTTTGCATGGAATGACCATAATTCCATAGATTCAGATCAGGTAAGAGGCTATTCCTCAATATTTTGATTCTCAACTATATCATTTTTTTGCATACTCTTTCTCTATTGTTGTTTTTTCTTTGTTGAGCTCTTCATAATTGTCTTACTTTATATGTTTTTATAGTTGCAGAAAAATTATATGAAAGCAGAATGAAAAGGAAAAGACCCTGTCAATAGAGCTCTCAGCAAAGCTACACAACTTCAGGACAATGTTGACAGTGATTATGCTGAATTCAAGGAGTATGAGCATGATATTGAGGTGAGTGCTATGAAACCTTTAGATTAATTTTTAATTTTGGTTGCTTTGGGTTTGAGCATAGGTCACAACCAAGATTGTATATCAGATTCATTTATGATTGCTTTTAAATCTAAAATGTTTGGTATGTGAAATGAGTGTATTTTAAGCATCTAAAATATTGTTTTTTGGTTCTGGTATTTTCCTTGGTTGCTTATAAATGATAGGGAAAAACCTTTGGTTGCCTATAAATGATAGGGAAAAACCTTTAGGCAAAACAGTTTTAGGGAAACATGTACTTAAAGTTGTAGCACTTGAACATAGAAATGTGTAAAAGTTTAAATAACCCCCCTGATTCTATTGGCAACCTGTCACAGCTACAGCACTTCAACATAGAAGACTGTAGAGGTTTAAATAACCTTCCTAATTCCATTGGCAACCTATCACATCTGCAACACTTGAAAATAAAAATTACAGGCCAAAATTTTGTGCTTTACATTTTGATTTTCCTACATGATAGAGAGAAATCTGGTGGTCAGATCTAGATTATATAGGAATCTACAGCCCACTGTGAATTGTATTATGAAGAAAAAACAAGTTTGTTGTATCTCCCAAGTATCTGTACAGTTTTACTCCAAGTTTTACACATGCAAATGTACAAACTACCAAAAACTTTAAATTTAGGTATTTCATCAAGCAATGGACAAGTGACATGGACAATCAAATGAGAATTTGGGAACCTCTAATACATCCTAAGTTTGCTTGATGATAAAGGCACAAGTAATTCATAATGGTCACATTAAATTTAGAGGGTTTTACAATTGTACACCTCAAAACAATGTAAGGTATATGGAAAAATAATCCCCTCATTAATGTCTTGCACTAGGGGGTCTCATAAACCAAATTAGTGTCTCTTAGAGGTGAGATAGTCCTTTACAATAAAAAGCATTGCTACTGCTCCTATTTTTACATGATACAGTCATGATTTTGAAAGTAGAAATAGTCCTTTACAAATAACATCAGAGGAAGTACAAAACTCCCACATAATGTCAGCATGCCTCACCAACCCAAAGTGGGTGATTCAAGAATGAGTTGTTGAATCAACTGCAAATTTAGTGTCCAAAAGACCATAAATTCTTTTGGGATTCAACACAAAATAAATCAAGCTCACAAAACAAATTACAATTCATGTGCTTTGCTGCAGTATTATTATTATTTTTAAATATAGACCATAGAAATAAACCTACTGGATCAAAAAAATTGAATTAATCTCCTAGAGTCATGTACAAGAAAAATCAAAATCCTCTGGAACAATTTGCACAATCCAAGAACTCAGAGTCCTCTTGGTCTCAACATTGTTCACAAATGCTAATTCATACATACTACAAATATTTAACACAACATTCTCATTCAATGTAAGAACAGGCACCCTCTCAAGTGCATTCTCTAGAATTTTAATGGATCTAAGCAAATATCTAGAATACATCAGATAGAGAGCCTTGTTATTAGTGGCTATAACATCACCTAGATCTCGATCCAACACTTCTTCATACTCTCTAACCGCTGCTGTGTAATCCTTTTCAACCAAATACTGAAGAGATTTATTATGGTGTATCATATTTTTAAGCACTTCTGAGCTTGATGAAAATGGCACCTGACCATTGTCCACAATAGCCTCAATTCTAGAAAACATAGTCTTGGCACCATTCAAATCACCCAGCTACAGCTGAAGATAGCCAACCCTTGAGAGCAAGAAGGGATCCAGTGGTTTTTCCTTAAGCAGCCTCTCAAGCCACTTCATGCTTGTCACATAATCTTTCTAGCTTAGATGATGCCTCAGAATTGAGTTTATAACAAGCTCTTCTCTCCGCTGCCACCATCTGAGACTTGCCCCTAGAGCAGAAAAATTAAACTGAACTTGAGTTGTAGACCCTTTGGATGCATTACCTAAGATAAAATCACCAAAATCCTCATCCAAACTATTCGAATGATGATCACGAAAACCATGACCACTACCGTGTCCCACAGGTTGCCCATCTATCTGATTCCGAGCACCAATATCCACAGTGGGAGTTTTGTACTTCCTCTGATGTTATTTGTAAAGGACTATTTCTAATTTCAAAATCATGACTGTATCATGTAAAAATAGGAGCAGTAGCAATGCTTTTTATTAGTTTGGAGTGGGTTCGGTTCAACAATTCTTGCCAAGAAGAACATCATGTTGCTCCTCTAGAGTGTCCTTGATGAGTTGTTGAACATTCATGGAGGCATTGGGAGTCATCTTCTAAGAGTCAACCATCTCACCCCTGCGACAGCACTCATGCAGATAGTCTGGCTCACTGATATGGAACCAAGTTGTACTCCTTCCTTCTACTGTTGTGAGTAAACATTGAGAGACATTACCAAGACTTGCTCAGATGCCACAAGCCTAAATTGGTGTAGGATGTCTTAAGCCAAAGATATGCTCTAACATCGATGACCTGCACCACAGGGCTTGGGATGGGTGGCAATAAGGACAACATGATAAGTTATTAGCTAATAACAGCTGTATTTTCATCTAAGTACTAGGTGGTCTTCTCTAAGAATTCTAGTGAATGTTACTTTAACTTTTAATAATATCTATCTGAAAGTTCTTAGCAGAACATATTTGAGGATATGGGGTCTTTCTAGTAGCATCATCTAGAAATCAAGCTTGGTCTATTTTTCTTTCACTTCAGTTTATGTTATTATTTGAGAGGTTGTTTTGAGGAATTAGAGATAAGTCAGTCTAACAATTCATTGTTGTCATTAACACATGAAAATGACACTCTATCTCCTTATTCATACTTGTTTAGCAACAAAGAGTTTATAAACTTGCATTTTCTTGTATGCTTTTTATTCTTGGAGTTGTAATGAGTAATAACCTTAATGCAAGCTTGAAGATGAAGAAAATTAGAGTAAAATATTTGTAAGAAGTTGACTTGTTGCAGCTCATTATAGAAATATGAAAAAGTATAAAAGAACATATACATTCTCTCTCTTAATATGGCACATTATATTCCTGTAAATCTCTCAACCTTAAGAAGCAAATTTGGGTCAAGACTTGGCTCATTTTAGTACACAATTGCATTTCATCACATGTGGATTTGTGATGATTCCAGTCTATAATACTAATAAATTACTTGTTTGCAGTCCAAAATGGAAGGCTCTGATACTAATTTTGTTATTAGAAGGTGTTGCACTTACAGAGATGTACAAATAGCCATTCCATGAACAAGGTGGTTGTGCAGCAAAAAGAGTAGCCTTTGGGGGTTCTATCCACAAGCCCATGGTTTGGAGTTTGGAAATTCACATTAGGAATCTTCTTCTGTTCAAAAGTATTTATACCTTAAAATACAAACATGTTCAGTGCTATTCAATACAGAAGGTATGCATGTAGATTGATTGAATGGCGAGTTCTTCTTGTTGCTACCATGAGATGATCAAACAAGTTGTTTTTCTTATAGCTCAGACAATCATCCATAGATGCTGGCTATATTATAGAAGCAGGTTTATTGTGGTAGTCATATCAAATCTAGGCCAACATTTTTGCAACATGGATAGATTGATACTAATTACCATTATAGGGAGTCATTTCTCTACCATAAATATAATTATTTGACTAATATAATTCAAATGTTTTGAAGGAAATCTATCTGTGCCTTGATGTTGGTTACCAAAATGCCTTTGGTCCCACTCTCTATCAAATATTCTCTGTCACTTAATTGCAATCTGTAAAACATATTTGATAGAACTGCTAATCAATGGATACAGTAATTTCTGCCCCCAAATTCCCTTAGCATTCAAGTTTTTTCAGCAGAACCAGGTTGCTCTGATACCGTATTGAAATTTTGCAATGAAATGTGTGGTAAATGGATGATATTTATAATACTGAGAGCTATTTATACAATGACTTTTGGTCTTATTTTTAAGCTCCATATCCCTCCTTTTTTCTCAACTAGAAGCAACCACTATATCTATTGTATAGGTGTTGTCACAACATTCAACAATGAATAAACCATATTTAATCTAGAACCAAAAAACATAGGTAACAGGTGTAGTATTTTAAATGTGTAACCATCACAACTATGATTTAATATACTTCCTAAAAATGGAGTTATCAATAATCTATTTCATTGGGTCAGGAACAAATGAGTTATTTACTGTTTAGATAAATGATGTCAGTGAGGAATATTCTATTATATAAACTTATGAAAATAATGTAGCCTAACTGCTATGCTAAATTTTGGTCTCTGTAACTAAAAGTTTCCCTCTTGATACTATTTCATGACCTTTGAAATCAGGCACTTTGTATATCCCCCTTATTTGATGTGCAGTTGCCATATTGACAGTTTTTGCAATCTTAAATGATATTATGTGTATAGAATATTTCCCATTTGCTTGATCTTAATTAAAAAAATTCAACTGTTAGAGAGTAAAACATGTAAATTGGTTGTCAGTTACAACCACAAGATTTGCTGATAATTTTATAGTAAACAATCTTATGTATTACTATTGAATTCTGGTTTGTTTAAGCAAGCTGAGGGAAAAGCCAACAGCTTGAGTAGGTCATAAATTATCATGTCTTGTAGCAAATTAGTTGGATTACTTGGTCTAGTTGAAATTTACTCTTAGAAGTCATACTGACTAGAGAGTGATCAATAATTGATTTCTTTGTGCCAGAACCAGATGACTTATCTATGGTTTTACTAAAACAATATTAATGGGGAATACTTTATTTATATAAATTAGCGGGAAATGTGTAGCCACAGACTGCTATGATAAAATTTATTCTCCGTAGCTATTGTTTTCCATCTCAATGCTATTCTGCATGAACATTGAAATTGTGCTCCCTTAATTGCTCTTTTGCACAATATATTAAAAAAAGATGGTTCAACTCCTAAATTACATAACATAAATTAACAAAAATATATGAAAACTTAAAAGGAGTGAAACTAAATCACTGCTATTGATTGATTGTTGTTAATTATCAATTTCCTTCATGCAACTACTCTCTGCAAAAGTGTTCAGTGTAATAGTACAAATTTTCTAGAAAAACCTGTGATAAAGATTTTTGAAACCATTAAGTATCTGTACAATTTTACTCCAAGTTTTACACATGCAAATGTACAAACTACCAAAAACTTTAAATTTAGGTATTTCATCAAGAAAAGGACAAGTGACATGGACAATCAAATAAGAATTTGGGAACCTCTAATACATCCTAAGTTTGCTTGATGGTAAAGGCATGAGTAATTCATAATCAATAAGCACTTCATTTAACTACTTACAAACCTTTTACCTGCATTTAGTACTCCTCACATGCATTCACATTACTTCAAACATGTTTAAGTGTTTGAATGTGTGGTTCCAAATGCCACAAGTGGGGTATTTCTTTAGTCCTCAACACAGATACTTCAATTGATACATGGTCAGTAATGTTGAGCCAAGAATTTCTAGATGGAAAAGCGAAATTTGTGGATACAAGTTTCATACATTTTCACAAAGTAAAAAGAACTAACACATATATTAGAAGGAGATTTTGGTTGTTAAAAGAGGAATTGAAAATCTTAAAATATTCCTCAAGCCCAAACATTTTGCAAGCAAATCAAATAGTTAGCCAATAAGAAATTTGTTAAGGAAAAAAACAAACATAGATTTAGCCCAAGGGAGAATTGTTGGATGGTATTTTGAGTTCCAGAGTTATAACTTTGATATACAATGGGTTAAATGGGAAAAAAATTCCCTTGCTGATGCTTTAACTAGAGATCTCAAAATTATTGTAGTCATCACAATAGATCCCACAGATCCACTTATTTTCCAAGTGAGATTCTAGTTATTCTATTAACCAATAGGTATGCTAATAGGTGGATCAAAATGATTAAAAAACTAAAAAGGGATACTTGGGAATATAATATAGAAAGACATCATTTCTATATTATGGATGCTCTAGACCTTTTGGAAGCACAAATTATCTTAGAAATGCTTTCTCATTTGATCTTGTGATCACACTTATTATCAGGCCAGTGGTTACCTAAACATTGATCAAAAATTATAATTCTCTACTCAATCAGAGTAGTAAATAGTTTTTATTTTTGTAGGTTTCCTTTAGAAAATTATGTAGATGCATATGGAGTTGTATTAGATGAAGAAATGGTTGATTTCCTCAATTTAATTAAGTTTGTAAAATTTAAAGTTTTTGGTAGTTTGTACATTTGCATATGTTATAGATCAAATATTATTAAGTTGCCCCATAAATATTATATTACTGGGCCCAACTTAAAATAATATTATCATTCATTTCCCTTGATTTATCCTTTAGCCTATGAGAAATGATGATATGCTAGAGGTATCTCCATGGTTCTAATTTGGAAAAGGGGACATGACAATAACTAATTGCATGACAACATAACTAATGAGTAATTGACTGATTTTTAACTATGATTGCACAACTAACTGCATGATTGCATGACTACATAACTGATGGGTAATTGATATGCTGCTAATGATGATTGCATTATTGGTGAAGACCTGGTTTATTTTTAATGTGTTGATAACAGACATCATTCTAATCAACAAGAGGTCGCAAAACACTTAGCTTGGTCTTTAATTGACCCTGATTACAACTGTTGTACTAAATAAGCCTGTAGGGCCATAGCAGCCTGTAATAGTTTTAACTAGAGGGCCATGTTAATAGCTCAAAAGAAAACTGATTTTGAGAAGCCTTATAGGTTTCAATCATTTTTCCAGTGTTAAATTTAGTTTCTTTGGTTAATGTACCTGTGGAATTTTATTGATTGTGTATGCACAAGCAGGCTGATGAGAATGGGTTTGTAAAAAGATCAGCTGCTAGTATGTTGAGTGGAAAATAGTTTGCTTCTCCAAACACGGTGAGTTCTGTGATGACCTCAATGAACACATTTTATCGTATTTTCTATGTTCTATGGTATTGACTATTAAATCTTAAAAAAATTTATTTGTCTGAATGAGATATTGATTGAGCTGCATGTAGCTGCTATAATCTAAAGATAAAATTGTACAAGTTTATTAGTTTATGTTATTCATGCATAAAAAAAATTTGGAAGCCTTTATGCAAGTTTAGTAGGAACATGGATAATGTGGTATTTGTTGGAAGCCTTTATGTAAGTTTATGTTATAATGTGTTATTTTTTTCTTTTTGCAAGAATGTATTGATAAACTAAAAGAAGGAGATAAAGTTAAGGTGTTGGATCCATTAGATGGTGATGTTGTGGACATTGGGTGGATTCACTCCCTATCTATTGTACATGGAGTCAACTTGAAAGGAACAATGGATGCAAATGTAAACATTTTAAAGGTCACAAGTAACATACCCATTGTTTATGAAGACAAAATAGATGGAGTTGTTTGTCTTAAAGAGAAAGAAGGAACCTTCACACAGTGGCCACTAAAATATCTGCAAAAAATGACATAGTTGAACATATTTATCATGTACTAGTTGCTAGACATCTTGGCTCACTATTTTATGCAATATTTTGAATTTATTGTTTAGGGATCTTAATTATCATGGTGTATTTGAAAGAGTTGGAAACTTTTAGACAACTTTGAAATTTTTTATTATATTTACATATATACTCTTAGACACTTGACATTTTATAACTTGATATATATATTGATATATATTTGCATTAATTTTTTTATTGTAGATTACCTTTATTTATCATGATGTTGAATCAATCTTTTAATTTTAGTATGTTGTAGCTTATACGCATATGCAATATTTTTATTTACTTTTATGTTTTAGTTCAAATTTAATATTATATTAGTTTTGCATTATAAAATTTATGGTATTTAATAAATTATTTATTTCGTGATTATATTTACTACCAATTAATGAAAACTAGTAAATAAAATGACTGAATTAATGACTAAAGTAATGATTAAATTAATGACTAAATGACTAAATAACTAAATATATGACTAAAGTAATGACTAAAATAATGACTAAATAAATTATTAAAGTAATGACTAAATTAATGACTAAATATATGACTAAATAAATGACTACATATATGACTAAAGTAATGACTAAATATATGACTAAATAAATGACTACCTTGACTAAATAAATGACCAGTTAACAATAATTAATGACTAAATTAATGATTAAATATATGACTAAATTAATGACTAAATATATGACTAAATAAATCACTACCATGACTAAATAAATGACCAGTTAATAACAATCATTGACTAAATTAATGATTAAATCAATGACTAAATTAATGACAATCAATGACTAAATCAATGACTAAATTAACAATTAAATCAATGACTAAATCAATGACTGAATCAATGACTAAATCAATGACCAAATTAATGACCAAATCAATGAGTACAAATCAATGACTAAATAAATGACTAAAATAGTTTAGTCATAAATTTGGTCACGTTATAAATGACCGGAAATAAACTACTAATGGTCATGTGACCAAAATTAGTCATTTATATGCAACTTTTAGTAGTTTATTTAGTCATATATTGTTGTTTGTGTACTAGTGATGTGTCTCCCCTCTACCCTTAAACCCTCTACCCTTAACCTTTAACCCTTAACCCTTAAACCCTAAATACTTAAACCCCCTACCATCTACCCTTAACTCTTTCTCCCTCTATCTATCAACCACTCCCCC
>VDFB02058242.1:30320473-30365099 GCA_007258455.2 Sequoia sempervirens
ACTAAAATCACACCATTACAAAACATCATATTTTTTTTTCAAATGAATCAGATATCAAATTATAACGAATATCGGATTTGTGGGCCATAGAAAAGCCCCATTTGGGTCATTTTGTGCATTCCAATGGACCCTACATTCTGTTTGCAGGTGAAACACACGCGGTTTCAGATAGGAAGAGATAAAGATCAACTTTTTGGAGCATCTTCTACTGAAATTTGTCATAAGCAATGACAGGAAGATATACTTTGTAAAGTGGAGGTGAAGGTTCTAGATGTGAGTTGGTTACAAAAGAATGCAATGTTGCTGATTTTATTTCAGATTTTAAGGACAATATTTTCTACAAATATGCAAGTCATAGTCATAGGTCTTAGTGGTTGGATCAACAATTTAGGATGTGTAAGGACTCTTTTACGATTGGCACTATTATACCAGTGGTTGATTTTGTAGAAAACTACACATTGCAACCACAAAATGAGGTAAATCTTAGTATTACAATTCCATTAAGATTGATATTTTTGTCCACATAACGTCTAGAAATGCACCTGATAGTATAGAGGAGGATCAAAAAATAATCAGAAAGTATCATTTTTATATGATTGATGATAGATCTCACTCATTTGAGTATGTCCAACATTGTTTCGAGAATTTTTTTGAGTTCTTGCAGGAGCATGATATAGCATTGGGCCAACATCTAATTTGATCAGAGAATTGCACAGGTCAATTCAAGAATGCTCGTATGTTTTATTGGTTGAGTAGAATGTATGTAGAGAGGGGTCTACCTCATATTTGGAGTTTTTTTAAAGATGGAAATGGGAAAGGGGAGCATGATGGAGCAGGTGCATGCATAAAGAGAGCTCTAGTTAAGGAGAAATTGAAGATTTCAGGAGCAAAATTCATCGATGCACGTTCTATAGTTGATTGGTGTAGTTTAGCATTGTCACAGGGAGGGACACTTGATTCAATAGTGCGCATATTCTTTTGGTTCATTGAGGAGGGTACAGTGGGAGGCAGATTGGATTGTCATACAATCAAAGATTCTTCAAAGATGCATTCATTTTGAAGCTTAGATGCAGGTACATGGACCATTTGGACACAAGAGTTGGCTTGTTTTTGTTAGAGTTGTATTCAGTGCGAGTGGGATCAATGCAAGTCAAGTGAGTGGGTGGATACATGGGTACCACAGTATCCAACTCCTTTATCTCAAACAATATCCATGACAAATGACACAATGGAAAGTTTGGTTGATTACGACCTGCTTTCAGATCTACTACAGCCAGGACATATTTTTGTAGTTGTTGCACTGTAGGGGAATGAAGAGAGATCAGACTATTGGTTGGCTCGATGTGTGCGGGTAAATCATAAGCTAACACAACCGATGGAAGATGATAATAGTTCTGTGTATCCTACAGGTTTAGTTGTGGTTACAGGAACTTGGTTGTGAACATACATGATTAGAAAGAATGGCATACTTGCATTTGAAGACTATGAGAAACACAAAACAATTCTCATGTATTCGCACCTTTTTATAGCAACAAATGTTAAGTTGTTGAAGCATCATGCCAGACCAAAGACAAAACAACTATGGACACTTAGTAATGTTGATCATGAAGCAATATTGGATACTCTTAAGCAAAGAGATGACCTTCAGGCACACTTGAATAGCATTTTCAAGAATGGAAGGTAGAATGCTTATGTTCATTATGATTAAGTTCATTAGTGTTCTTTATTTAATACTGATATTTTATATACTACTGCAATACAGGTGTCTTTAATAGTGATATTTTGTATGCACTTTTGCGATATTTTTGGCAAGATTGATCATGGACCTGCTGCAACAATAGCCAACTCTAATCCTTTCAAAGAGGTATGTGTATTTTATAGTTTGCATCACCAACTCATCATAATTCAAATTGTTTAGATTAATATAGATATGTTAGTTAAGCATCTTTTCTATTGTGACAATATAGATTTCTCATTTTCCCACTTTTGTGATATTCCTGGCATGATTGATCATGGACCTACTACAACAATAGCTAGCTCCGATCCTTTCAAAGAGGTATGCGTATTTTATAGTTTGCATCACCAAATCATCATCATTCAAGTTGTTTAGATTAATATAGATATGTTAGTCTAAGCATCTTTTCTATTGTGACAATATAGATTTCTCATTTTCCCACTTTTGCGATATTCCTGGCACAATTGATCATGGACCTACTGCAACAATAGCCAGCTCTAATCCTTTCGAAGAGGTATGCATATTTTATACTTTGCATCACCAACTCATCATCATTCAGGTTGTTTAGATTAATATAGATATGTTAGTCTAAGCATCTTTTCTATTGTGACAATATAGAGTTCTCATTTTCCCACTTTTACGATATTCCTGGCACGATTGATCATGGACCTGCTGCAATAATAGTCAATTTTGATCCTTTCAGAGAGGTATGTGACCGATTACAACAATATAGATTGGTTATTCTAAGAATATTTTATAGTTTGCATCACCAATTCATCGTCATTCAAGTTGTTTAAATTAATATAGATTTGTTAGTCTAAGCATCTTTTCTATTGTGACAATATAGATTTCTCATTTTCCCACTTTTGCGATATTCCTGGCATGATTGATCATGGACCTGCTACAACAATAGCCAGCTTTCATCCTTTCAGAGAGGTATGCAACAGATTACAACAATATAGATTGGTTATTCTAAGCATCTTTTATAGTTTGCATTACCATCTCATAATATTTTGTGTCATTTAGAATAATATAGATTGGTTATTCTAAGCCACCTTGATTTTGTACAAGTGCTTGTCAGTCCAGAATGTGAACATACTACTATTGTTGAAGAATGTGCCATGAATGACTCTAATAGGAAATTTTTGTAAAATTTGAATTCTCAAATTGGAAACAATGTAAAACAGTCATAATTGTGTATGGGCATAATCTATACCCAGTGATGTTTTTTGAAATATGGGTCAAATGTCTGGCATTGTATAAAGGGTATGTTTAAAATGTAAAGGGGTTTGTATTTTGGAAACTGATAAGTTTTGTAAAGGGGTCTACTTTTGTACTTAATCGAGCTACAACCAAAGGTTTTCTTCCTAGTTCTCTCCTGTTGGTATGCTCGTTTGAACCAGGTTTTGTAATATCTCCCATTTATAAATAATAAATTATAGTGGCTTGCAACTTTTGCTCCTCAAATCCAACTTGGGTGCATCTTCATTTTAGCAACTTTCATGAGGTTTTTAAGAAATCAATGTTTCCAACCTTGTCACACCCTATAAATTCATCAAACATGTCTATTAGGACCTGCACAAGCTTGAGCCAACTTTAAATCTTGTTGCCCCCACGTTTCATTCACATTAGCAAGTTGTAACCACCATTTTTGGTGTAGGAGCACCTACACCACAATATCATTGTGGATCATTTCAATGATTAAAGTGTTAATATTTTGATTTTTTGTCTTTAATGAGATCTAATAGTCCTAATGGTCATGTATTAGGAGGATTTTTTAGGTTTTAGGGTAAAAAAAACATGGAGATCCCAACTTGTCCTAGTTGTTGCTTTGTAGCCTTTGAGGGAAAAATTAGTAAATTTGTTTAGGGAAAAGCAAGAACAGTGTTTTGAACATGTAATGATGCTATTTCAAGCCATTAAATGAGGTCTTAGTAAATTTAGAAGTGGAAAAGTGCAACATTTCATTATGAGTCATATTAATGTGAAAAATGTTTGTATTTTGGCCTTCAACGGTCATTAACATTTCAAAAGTCAATTAATATTGGTGGTTAAAGGCATTGGGAGTTGGATTCCAAGGCATAGCAATGTACTTAAGGCATTCAAGGGCTCAAGAAAAGTTTGGTTGAAGGAGTTTTTTTCTTTGAATCAATAAAGTTT
This sequence comes from Sequoia sempervirens, assembly GCA_007258455.2. Taxonomy (NCBI): domain Eukaryota; kingdom Viridiplantae; phylum Streptophyta; class Pinopsida; order Cupressales; family Cupressaceae; genus Sequoia; species Sequoia sempervirens. The sequence continues at coordinate 30,324,369 of VDFB02058242.1, forward strand.
CAATTGCTCAGTTCATATTTTACTATTTTTCTTGTGTTTTCTGCCTGTGCACAAGCCATTCAAGCATTTTTGTATCAAAACTTTATGTAGGAACATTATTACATGTCTTGTATTTATTCTGACTTCTTAATAGAGGGTTTCTTTATTCATTTTGTGCCTCAAAACTCATACTTTCTTTAGACGGGTTCCTGAACAAGGGAATAATAATTTTGCAATTTTAATGGCTTGAATCTCATCCCACCTACTATGTGCCAATGTGACTTGGTGGGATGACTTGGTAGGGATTAGGAAATGATATTTCAAGAGTGGAAGGCATGGAGAACTAGGTTTTGAAATAAAATGAAGAGTTAAAGGTTTAAAAATGGTGGTTTTTTTTCACTTGAAAATAGAGTTTTTACCCTAGGGTTTGCAAAAATCTCTGAGATACCAAAAGTTTCTTTGTTTTCTAAGCATATTGGGGCCTAAATAAAGGTATATAAGGTAGTGGTAGAGTCTGAAAGGTTGTGGAAGTGCTACATCCAATAAACGCTCGAGAATTACACTAAAAATAAGGGTTTTTTGATTTGACAGTTAGAGGTCCGCACAAATGGAATCCAATTACAGAATCTTTGTTTTCTTGGAAATTTATTTGCTTCCCCAAGGTTTCAAGGGCCTGTGTGGTGTTTGAAGGTATGTTGCTTTGCATTTTTGGGCTAATTGAGTAGCATGTTCAAGGGTGAATTTATAGGAAGTTAGCATTGGTCCAAAGGAGTCTATGTTGTTTCTCATATATGTTGTGTAACTTGGATATGGGTGTTTGAATCAGTCATGTGTTGGTTTGGTGTTTTGGAAAATTGTGGAGTAATTGGACAAAAACGAGTTTCTCACTATTACAAGGGTTTAAAGGGGTTAAAGAGGGAAATGTGTATTTAGTTGCTTGTCAAGTTTTAAGGGAGTTTTGGATTGTCCAAAGAGGTCAGAATAATCTTGTTGGATGCCTCAAATAGGCAGGTTGCAAAGAGTTTGTGATTGTGCCCTTGTGTCTGCATCAATTTTTCACCTAATTTCAATTGGTCCAATGTAGCTCGGAGTGATTCGGTGTTTTTGGTTACAAAAGAGGACCATCCCTAGTATAAACATACCTATCCAAACATGTTTGAATAGTCTATTTGGTCGTACGAGTTGCAGAATTAAAGTTGCACCACTTTGCAACTTTACATTGCTTGCATCTGGCAACTTTTCCCTCCACTGAAAAGTCATCACCACAGGAAAACATCTCTGAGATAGCAAAAACTGAGAGAGGTTTTTGTAGATGGTCCCAACACAATCCCATAGCCTTAGACGGAGAGTCTATAAGCATCATGGTCTCCGAGAAATAGCCCTTCAAATATTGCTTCCTTTTAGCACTTTGGACTCTTAAGGGGAATCACCGGTCCAATGTAGCTCAGAGTGATTCGGTGTATTTGGGTGCAAGAGAGGACCATCCCTAGTATAAATTTACCCATTTGGAAGTGTTGGAACAATCTGTTTGGTCATACGAGTTGCAGAATGAAAGTTGCACCACTTTGCAACTTTACACTACTTGCATCTGGCAGCTTTTCCCTCCACTAAAAAGTCATCACCATAGGAAAACGCCTTCGAGATAGAAAAAACTGAGAGATTTTTTTGTAGATGGTCCCAACACGATCCCATAGCCTTGCACGGAGAGTCTGTAAGCATCACGGTCTCCAAGAAATAGACCTTCAAATATTGTTCCCTTTAGCACTTTTGACTCTTAAGGGAAATCGTCGGTCCAATGTAGCTCGGAGTGATTCGGCATATTTGGGTCAAAGAGAGGACCATCCTTAGCATAAACGTACCCATACAGATGTTTTGGAATAGTCTGTTTGGTCGTATGAGTTGCAGAATGAAAGTTGCACCACTTTGCAACTTTACACTACTTGCATCTGGCAACTTTTCCCTCCACTGAAAAGTCATCACCACAGGAAAACACCTCCAAGATAGAAAAAAATGAGAGAGGTTTTTGTATATGGTCCCAACATGATCCCATAGTCTCAAAAGAAGAGTCTGTAAGCATCACAATCTATGAGAAATAGACCTTCAAAGATTGTTGCCTTTTAGCACTTTGGACTCTTAAGGGAAATCGCTAGTCCAATGTAGCTCAGAGTGATTTGGCATATTTGGGTGCAAGAGAGGACCATCCCTAGCGTAAATGTACCCATCTGGATGTGTTGGAACAGTCCATTTGGTCATACGAGTTGCGGAATGAAAGTTGCACCACTTTGCAACTTTACACTGCTTGCATCTGGCAACTTTTCCCTCCACTGAAAATTCATCAACACAGGAAAACGCTTCCGAGATAGCAAAAACCAAGAGATGTTTTTGTAGATGGTCCCAACACGATCCCATAGCCTCAAACAGAGAGTCTGTAAGAATCATGGTCTCCAAGAAATAGACCTTCAAAGATTGTTGCCTTTTAGCACTTTGGACTCTTAAGGGAAATCGTCGGTCCAATGTAGCTCGGAGTGATTCGGCGTATTTGGGTGCAAGAGAGGACCATCCCTAGCGTAAAAATACCCATCCAGATGTGTTGGAATAGTCTATTTGGTTGTACAAGTTGCGGAATGAAAGTTGCACCACTTTGCAACTTTACACTGTTTGCATCTGGCAACTTTTCCCTCCACTGAAAAGTCATCACCGCAGGAAAATGCCTCTGAGATGAAAAAAACTGAGAGAGGTTTTTGTAGATGGTCCCAACATGATCCCATAGCCTCAGATAGAGAGTCTATAAGCATCACGGTTTCCGTTAAATAGCCCTTCAAATATTTCTGCCTTTTAGCACTTTGGACTCTTAAGGGAAACTAGTGGGAAACATAGTTAACTTCTTCAGAAACTTGGTTTGAAGTAATTTCATTCTTTTTTGTGCATTTAAAATGGAGTTTTAAGCCTTCAACCCTAAAATTGACCTCTAAATAACTTCAAACACCTTAACTACCTCATTCTTATTCATTGCTTTTGCAAACAAGCATTTTCATTCCAAGAGGCTGAGCTTTCATTTTTGCTTGTTGGATTGAATGCGGACCGTGATACAACTTTATTTTTCAAAAATTGTTCAACATCATTGAACTAATAATTTATCACACATCTACAGAGAAACAAAGGAGTACTACAAACTAAAACACATTACACTTTGGTTCTCACTGACTTGATGTACTCTTCAACATCTCTCTTCTCTAAAAGTGACCTCTAAATCACTTCAAACACTATGACACAAATTTATTTTTTCTAAAATTGTTTAGCATCATTGAACTAAGACCAATGTAACAATGATACAAAATAATGTTTGAGACTGCAAGAAGATGTCAAAATGGCTAGTGTACTAAAAGAATTCTTATGATTTTTGAAGAATGTTGATAACTCTACTCAGTTTACTTATTTTTTCAATATCATACAAATTGAACCCTAGCATCAATCGACTTTGTATATCAAGCTACCACAATTCAAGTTTCAATGATGAATATTTATCATGCATGTTTTAAATGACATTCCAGTTTATAGTGGTTTTTTTGTTTATATGATGTTATGTGATATTCTAATCATAATTCATGCTTCTAGGCTATATATATATATATATATATATATATATATATATATATATATATATATATATATGGGCATGCAGGATCATGGTATACCAACAATTATAAGGCAAAAAATTCAGAAAAATCAGTGTTAGGAAACTTGGCGTAAATATTTGAATAAAGTTATCTATATTATTTCAAAAATATGTAAGAATAGAATTTGTAGAAAATTGAATTTAGTTTCTAAAATACTAGGTTTATTTAAAAATAAATAAAATTATTTGGTGAAAATTTGAAATTTCAAAATGAGTAATTAAATTTCAGGGAAAAAAAATAAGAAGTAGTTATTCTAAAACCCTAACCATAATAAAATGATAATATTTTTTGTAAGATTTTATATAAAGTATAGGAATCATAACTGATGTGATACATATTTTTTGTAATTTTTTCCAAGTAAATAATTAACTATGAATTTTTATTACAACTTTTAGAAAAATATAAAAACTCATATGCACCACCTTAACTTGGTCAAAAATTCATGAAATTTTTTTTCTTTTTTAATCCTATGGTAATGTAAAGCACAGAATGTGACGTATGTTTTGGATTCAAAAATATGATACCATTTGAAAGTTATAGATGTTTTTCAATCACCTATCGATCGTGACTTTAGTTGTAATTCTAATAGAAAATGAATAATAATTATTTATTAAATTCAAATTAAATCATAATTTATATTTTTGAGAAAGCTGAGAATCTCCTCTAAAACCCATTTCGTTTCATTAATTTTGGGTGAAAAAAAAGTCACCACATACCCTACAAATATTGCCACTTTTTGGCATACCATGATCCGCACATACCCATATATATATATTATTTTTACATGTTTTCTCCATTGTTTGGCCCCTACACCACAAGTAAATTGCTGCATAGTGTGTGGAATGAGGGGGCAACAGGCCTGAGATCCCTTTAAAGTTTGTTTGAGTGCATTTAAAATGAACTTTTAAGCCTTGCACCCTAAAAGTGACCTCTAAATAACTTTAAACACCTTAACTACCTCATTCTTATTCATTTGTTTTGCAAACAAGAATTTTCATTCCAAGAGGCTGAGCTTTCATTTTTGCTTGTTGGATTGAATGTGGACCGTGACACAACTTTCTTTTTTCTAAAATTGTTTAGCATCATTGAACTAAGACCAATGTAACAATGATACAAAATAACGTTTGAGACTGCAAGAAGACGTCAAAATGGCTAGTGTACTAAAAGAATTCTTATGACTTTTGAATAATGCTGATAACTCTACTCAGTTGGCTTATTTTTTCAATATCATACAAATTGAACCCTGGCATCAATCGACTCTGTATATCAAGCAACCACAATTCAAGTTTCAACAATGAATATTTATCATGCATGTTTTAAATGACAATCAAGTTTATAGTGGTTTTTTTGTTTATATGATGTTATGTGATATTCTAATCGTAATTCATGCTTCTAGGTTACATATATATATATATATATAGATAACATGTTTTCTCCATTGTTCGGCCCCTACACTGCAAGTAAATGGCTACATAGCATGTGGAATGAGGGGCAGCAGGCCTGAGACCCCTTTAAAGTTTGTTTGAGTGCTTTCTTTTCATTTTTTGTGAGTTTTGTGCCAAGTTTCCTCAAAGAAATGCGGTCTCTTAGAATTCCATGACAAGCTAATGCAATTGATAGCAGCTCCTAGTTATTAGTTATGTAATGTGAAGTAATTGCATAACTGCTTAGGTTGACTGTGTAAAAACTATATTGTTATTGAATTTTTTTCATCTATCAACATCTAGTTGTTACTTATGGAATGTGAAGTAATGCTTTGAGTTTGAAAGATGTGCAATGCAATGTAATCAGCAATATGAATATAAACTATGGTACATAATAGTTAACCATTATTTTTATGCTATTGAACATTGATATTTAACCATTGCTCACTTGATTAAATTTTCAAAGAGTTTAATCATGCACATGAGGAGGAAATTAAATTTCGATTGTCAACTTCTATATATCAAATTATCCAATAATCAAGTGTATGTCCATATACAAAAATGGCATCAACGCCAACTCAAAAAATGTTTTACAATATGTGGCATATGCCATCTCGATATCTATTCAAAATTTACATGTCAAAATGTCTATCTCATCCTAAACTACTGGTGGATCATCAAAATGGAGCCTCTTTGAAGCACTCATTGGCTCTGAAGGTAGCTGCATAAGAAAAATTCAAAGCACAATTGAGATTAGTTATACTATATAATTTAAAATCAAATAATTAACATAAAGATCAATACACATTGAATTATAATTGAACTCTAAAATTGAAATCTTGATTACCTGAAATATACGTCTCTTCGAAGGGTTAGGAGTCCTAGAATATACCCCTCTCAAAGAACTAAGCAAACCAACTTTTGTAACATCAATCTATATATGTGAACAAAAACATGAAATTGATCCAAGTTAGCATAGAATTGTTGGTAATAAGAACATATTTACCAAGAACAAAATAAAATAAATACATAACTCTTTAGGTTGATCTTTTCTGTATCTCCTTTAGGTGTTTTGACACCTCCTCGAGGTCTTTCAACACCTCCTCCTTCAGGTGTTTGAATACCTAATCCTTCAGGTGTTGTGGCACTTATCAATAATGATGTATAGCTCACAACCTCATGTACATAAAAATGACAAGTACATATGAAACTACGAATCTATGTCAATGTATGCATAATCAATAAAAGATCTTATAAATCTTAATTCAATCAAATTTGAGTTCAATTACCTTTCCCTTATCTAACATTGTGCCTCCATAGTCTAGAGAGCATCGCACCTTGCTCGCACTAGGTGTTTCCTACAAGCAAAGAATAAGATAAACATATAAGTTAATATATAATTTCATTAATGACAATTCAAATGACAAGCAAGTACATAGTAAAAAATGTAAATGAGTGAGTGCGAAAATACATACTGTGTGCATCTCGAGGCCAAATGAAATGCCCCTAAGTGTGCTATTAGTCACTCGTGTGAGCTCCTCCTTAGACATTAACTATTAAATAGACCATGTAAATAAATATTAGTACTTGATACTATCTCTTATTAATATTCATTTTTAAAAAAATGCAAGTTATGAATTTACACCTTAAATGTTACCTGTGTCTGTGTAACTATTCCAATGTCCACCTCTCTAGCAGGAAAGGACTCTATAGGGTGTGCTCCACTCCCCTGCATGTGATCTGCTATAATCTCCACATCTTGGATGTTGTAATCAGAAGTGTCTAATGGATGCTCAGGGGGCTGTACAATAGGACCCAAACATATCTACTAGCATGTATTTCAAATATGTGGCACACAAATATGTGGACCGTAGGATGATGATGCAGCAGCACTGGATCCATCACCAAGATCACTAGAATGTGGCTAAGCTACTGAAGAAGCATGGGAAACCAAAAGACCACTCAAAGAGTGAATGACCTAGATAGTTTGTGTGTTTGCATCCTCCGTAATATGTGGATGTTGTACTAGAGGTGGCGGAGGTAGGGGAGGATGGGGAACATGTGGGCGCTTGACTACTCTAGCTGCCTCTAGCCTATCCTGGGGCATACCTCCACCAACGCCCTAGAAGGGTTTAATGTCAAAGTAATTGACATGATGCCCTAACAAAAACTCAGCATATATTTTTTTAATAAAGTAAAAAGGTACATCAAGATTATTGTTGGGTGGTTTATTAAAAACCATACACCAATAATCCCAAAAGTTATCTACTATGCCCCTATGCGTGCACCAATTTATAGAAAGTTTTGGTTTGTTAACATTAACTTGAAAACCAGTGTTGGGGTTAAAAAATAAAGAGGCTATTTGGGCTTTTGTTATTTGGAGTTTTTTCACATCATCATAAGACAATCCACATGCATAATGTTCCCTCATGGTTTCTGGCCACGAATGAAAGGCATTATGTTGGGTGGAGAGGGTTTCTACATTTGTAATTATTCCTGTCAATGTGGTTGACATACAGGATAATCAAGGTATTTTCTTATAAAAATCACAAATGCCCCTCAATTGCTCCAATTTTTTGTGAATTAAGTCTTCAATTGATGGCTACGGAGGTGGTGGAGCATTTGGCATTTCTGCATTTTGATTCTCAGTTGGTGGATTTTCATTCTCAACTGGTGGAATTTGTGCATTCTCATTCTTAGCAGCCATAATGCCTGATTAAAGATAAAAATAATTAATTTAATTAAAATTAGACAATATAAATGAAAATATTATAAAAAATACCCTAGTTTTTTTTTAAAATAAAAAAAAACCCTACTTTTTAACAAAAATCTATAAAATTCTCTAAGGTTTAATACAAATACATAAGCAACACTATTTTTAAATCAAAATCCATAAAAAACATTCATTTTTTTATCAAAATCCATTATAAACTCAATTGTTTCATAAAAATTCAATCAAAAACCCTATTTTGAAAAAAAAATCCACAAAAAACATTCATTTTTTTATCAAAATCTATTCTAAATTCAACATAAAAATTCAATCAAAAACCCTATTTTGAAAAAAATCCACAAAAAACATTTTTTTATCAAAATCCATTCTAAACTCAAATTTTTTCATAAAAATTCAATCAAAAACCCTATTTTTTAAAAAAATCCACAAAAAACTATTTGAAATTATCCAAATCTAATTCAAAATTGAATCAAAGAAAATTAAAATCAAAATTCTTACCTTTTCAAATCGGATATTGGTGAAATCAGATATCTGTTACATGAAGAACCTCCTCACTGTGCGCCCACAAGTTGTTGATTGTCATATGACTTTAAAACAATGACAAATTTTGTATATATATGCTTTTTACAAATCAGATATCTGATTTGGATCGGATATCCGATATGGAAAACTAGGATTGGTGTTTGCTTTGGTGGTGTGTACTGACACCTGAGCCTAAAAAAAGTCAACATGGTATTTTTCATAGTTTTGGGTCAATGAAAGACGTGTTTTTTTCCTCATTGCCACTTTTTGGCCCACCATGATCCTGCAGATATCCTTTTAAAATGACCTACAAAAGGTCCATGGTGATGGTTTCCAACATACAATGATTGGAAAAAGACTGCATGTACTGGAAAAAAAAATCACCTATGAAGACAACCAAAGGGCATGATTCATTGAAAATTTTAGTTAAGGACATGGAAGGATGGGTTGTCTTTTGTGAGCTGGAAACAATCTTCTTTCTAGATTGCCAACAGTCAGGACAATCCAAAATTCAGGGGCTGACAAGCACTCTTTCAAATCCAATGTTAGGTAGGAAGGGTCCTACAACCTTCCCTAATAGTATCCCCATCCCAAAACCAAGACCATCTGATTCCCCCTTTAATAATCCTTTACCAAGGAAAATGTGGTTTCAAAATTCTACTTGAAAACATGTCATGTGACATAATACAAAGATCTCAAACCATCAGTCTCAACAAAATGGCACATTCCAAAGGACTCAGAGACATTAAAAGGAAACAAACACAACATACAAGCAACAAATAAGGGTCTAGGAAAGTCACAAAAGTCCAAGAGGTATTATCCAGGTAACATTCTCAAAGAAACACCTCAATCTTCAAATCAAGGAGCTTTGAGAAAAATATATTATTGGTAAGTTTTGGAACCTTAACCTGATGTCAATCAGGGAGGCAACCAATTCATTTCCATAATACAAAGGGATTCTAACCACTTTTCTTACTGCAAAACTCAATCTTTGCTTGTATCCAAAATTTCACCTAATCTCTCTAGTAGGTCAGCAGACCTAATTTAATAACCACAACTTTCAAAATTTCTTAACAACCTCCCCACCCTTCAACCATTTCAAACACCAATTTAAGCATTCTTTAATATACAACAAAACTTCATTAGAATCTTTTGGACCAACCCTCGCAAATTAAGCAAACTGTGTTGTTCAACTTGGCCAATTAGGCCTATTTTCCAAAGCAACCCCTCTTTTTTCTTCCTTCCACTTGCAAAAAACCATTGGGCAGCATTAACTAGTCTGCCAAACTAAAAAATCCACCACTTCTAGGGCATGAGAAGCCCTCTAACAACACTAACCCCAAAACCCTCAATTTTCCCAAATTTCCTAAGGGTTTAATGAAAAACCATATCCCAGACTTACCCACGACCAACCAAAGCCTCAATCAACCTTAAAATGGTTTGCACAAACTTAAAAGTTCATGAAATACTACTGCCCCCAATTTTTACACACATTTCCAACCTTAAACCTCTAATTTGTATCAAAATACCCACTATTCACAACTAGGGTATCACCTTAAAATTCACAAACCAGACTTCCTTCTCAAACCAGTCCCATAAACACAATCCCTACACCCTATTATTCCATTCCACTAAGTTATAGAAAATGACAATAGGTGGAATGGCCAAAATCACATTTTAGGCTTCCAAACCCTTAGTTTGTTGTTACACATGCGAGTTCTTGAAAATGGACTCTAGAAATCACAAGACTCGGTGTTATTGCACCAAACCAAATGTAATTGAAAGTAGATTCAACTATTACTAATTCCAATTCAAATCATACCAAAACAAAGCATGTATGGGTTGTACCAAGCCCGCAACAACATAAAATACAAAAAAATTGTAGGGTAACCACGTCTTATTGATAATTCATCTTCCATACAAACTTATCCAACCTTGCTCAAGCCTCTTGAGGCATTTTTAAACTTGTTTCCTTCAAATTCAACCATAAAACCGGCTATAACTGCCTTCTAAAATTCTATGACTCTCGGTATTCCTAATTTTGCAACTTTGTACAACTTTGGAAATTTGCATGACAACATTTACATCATTTTGCAACTTTTTACAATATATGCATTATGACACTAAAGATGACACCATTACCTCACAAATGGTCTATTAAGACCTTATTTGACTCCAAAGACCCAAAAAAACCTACAAATCTACTATTTGACCCCTAATGCAAAAGCATGGCCTAGATGCCCCTGCACCATAACCCTACTAGAAATGTTTTATTTAAATCAGTTAAGGACAACTAGGTCAATGTCAATAAAGTTTAGTTCATAATGACAAGGGGTTTTTTATTGCTATTTTCTCCTTGAAGCAAGCAAGGGACATTGTCTTCAAAGTGAATACATGGTTCTTGCAAGGTGTGGGATTATATATTTAACCTTGGATCTCCAACTTCAACCCTTCATCCATAGTTATAAAGTTCATTTTTTTTTGGGTCCAACTACAAGCCCTACCACTAGAATACAAAAACCTAAAAATAATAGAAATTATCAGTAATCAGATGGGTAGTTTTATGAAGCATGATTGAACCTTCTTTGAGAACACTGAAGCTCTAGCTTAGTTCTGTATTCTATTAGATACCACTAAGCCTCTCCCACGGGGTTTCCAAATTCATTCAAGGAATGGGATCTGGCAATAGGAAATCTTACTTGAAGGGTTAGAAAAAATATGTCGTTCTTTCCACCTAAAGAAGCATCTTAACACAAAATGTTTGTATCAAGATACACAAACTTGGGAGGCTAGTGAGGACTAGGAAAATAGATTAGTTTCCAAATCAATCCTTTCTAAGAATAACTTTATCTTGTTCCCAGATTTCTCTAGGGGTTAAAGAAGCTACTTCTAATAACATTAAGGCCTCAGAGGAGAGTCCCATAAAAGATACAATGGGAGGTAAAGATATGATGGATGCCCATTTGGGAAAGGCTCACTCTCCTCTAAAGGCTCCAACTGGCAACTGTGAGAATGAAGCCTCAATGTAGTTGAATGTCTTGTTGGAAATTCTAGATTCTCAAGATATCAAAATCACCAATAGAAATATGCAATATGATAGTATGATCCCAAATTCATGGAAAGAGGGAAACAACATCACAAGTGGTTCCTTCAGTAGTCCTAGATACAATGATTGAAGACTTAGTTAAGTAGGATGATGATGTAGTTCTCTCTCAGAGTACTATTGCTAAGGTTTCAAAACTAAGTACTCCTACTAACCTCAACTAGTTGGAGTGGATTTAAATGGAAATGGATCCACCAATAGAATATTGTAAATGGTATTTATAAAATATATTCCCCTACGTCTCCAGCGCCCTCCTCAAGGTCTTTATCAACAATGGCAGAACAAATCTTAGTGAAAGTAGGAGGTAAAATCATTGATGAAATCAATGAGGACCTAAATAATTTCAAGTATTCTCAAATTCTCACAATCATATACTCAATTTGATGTGTCAACCTTGTCCCCTAAAACAAATACAAAGAAAGGAAATAAGTACAAGAAAGGAAAATTCAACAAGAAATTATCGTGGGTTTATAGATTACCCTAGATAAAAATTTAAATGTAAGACCAAGGAGATCTTGTTGCTCTCCTCAAGAACAATGAAGGTCCTTTCATAGAATGTAAGGGGCCTAAATGCCCCTACCAAGTGACACTTGATTAAGTTCCAGATTGTGTCAAGCAGTGTCGATATATTTTTTCACATGAAACAAAAATTTTAGAGGAACATAGTAAAGAAATTTTTAATAGATAGACCAGATGGGAAGTGATTTATTCATCTAGAGTACGGGCATTAGGAGGTCTAGAAATCATGTGGGATCATGTAAGGTCAAGTCAGATTTTATTGCAGCTCAATAATGGTGGATGCTCATCAAGTTTGAATATTTCCACCGTAGATTTTGGATATTTAATATATATGGACCTACATCAACTACTAGCAAGAAAAAGGTTTGGGATTCCTTACCAGTAACTCTTAATTTCTTGAAGGAGGACTTGGTAATATTAGGAGAATATTTTAATGCTATCACTTCATTGAAAGAGAAAAATGAAGGTATCATTCCCCCTCCAAAAGTAATGGAGGACTTCTGTAATTTCATTCTAGATAATGCATTGGTTGATTTCTTACAAACTAATGGTAAATTCACCTAGACAAATAGAAGAAAACATTTTTTACCTCATTGTAGAAAGGATAAACAATTTTCTCCTCTCTATACTCTAGACCAACATGAATTTTAAATATGTCTCTTCCATTTTAACATTTCCTAGATTAGACCATTATCTAATCCAATTGGACATAGTTTGGAATTCTATTCCAAAGAAATTTAAATCCTATTTTAAATTGAACATATGTGGTTCAGGGATGATAACTTCTTAATTTGTCTCAGAAAATGGTGGGAAAATGCACCCTTTTCATTAGGCTCCAAACTTTTCCAAATAGCTAAAAAACATTACTACATAAAAATACAGATAAAGTAATAGAATCATCTCCACTTCAAGAATATTTTTGAACAAAAAAATATTTTGTTAAACAACAAATCAATTTACTCAATGAATAGGTCATTCAAATGGGAATGATCCATGAATCCTTCCAAAGGCATAATTGACTCCAAAAATAACTAGAAGAAATTCTTGCTAGATAAGAAATATATTGGAAATAGAAATCAAGAAAAGCCTAGTTAAAAGACAGAGATAGGAATAAAAATTTCTTCCACACCTCTGCCAATGTGAGATGCAATGCTAATACAATATTTTCTATAAAAATTTCTTCCAATGAGTTGTTAAAAGAGGAGTTGTGGATTCAAAATGAGGGTGTATTATTTTTCTCTAACCTCCTCACTAAATTGAAAAATCACAGTCTAGATTTGGATGAAAAAGAATGAGAATTACTACATTACTTTCCAAGGATGCTTAGTCCAAATGAAAATAAGTTTCTCCTAGATCCATTCACCCTAGAGGAACTTGAAACTATAGTCTTTTCACTTGATCCAGATAAATCCCCTGGCCTGGATGATTTCACTACTTTATTTTAACATAAATTTTGGGATTTTGTGGAAGAGATATTCGATTGGCCTTATAGAAAAATCATGAAGAAATGGCATAATGATAAAAGAGCTTAACACTACTCACATTTCCCTTATACCTTAAAATAAATTTCCTTGCTCATTTACAAATTTTAGACCTATATCCCTCTATAATATTATCTACAAAATATTTTCCAAAGCAATTTCATTAAGGCTTATCAAACTCATCCTAGACATAATTTCAGAGGAACAAGGAGGTTTTGTTCTAAGGAAAGAGATAGTTGAAGGATAAATAATAGTTCATGAAATTTTTCATTCAATCCATCAAGAAAAATTCTTGGCCATGATCATAAAACTAGTGAACCATTGATTTTGGGTTCCTATGACTTCTCTCGCTCTTCTAGGGTTTTTCACCTAAAAGGAGAGAGATAGGACCAAAAATGCTAAGGGTTCATTCAAATTATGTTATGTATGATGTTTTCCAAGCTAACTGAAGTAAACTAAATGAAATTAAATGGTTTAGAAAGATAAAATATGAATGCAAAACTAAGATTTAAACTATGTTGGAAAACACACCGTGATATCCAAATAATGAACTAAAAGATGAAATAATGCAGAACAAAAAGGAATAGGATGAAACAAAGTGCACCTAGGAAATATTTGATGAATCTCGAATGTTACGAATGCTGACTAAAATTACTGAAATTTCACAGTGGGACTCATTCATCCAGGGTGGCGAATTAGTCCTCCTACTGGTGAAAAAGTGTCAGAAACTAGTTTCTAACTGTCGGGATCTAGAATCTGACAAAATTTAGATTTGTAATCCTAATGTGGGACTCATTTGCCACTAGTGGCAAATCATTCCTCTCCCAAAATTCTGAAAAATCAAGAGACAACTCTGCAACACCAGATCTAGAGATCTCTAATTGTCAGGTTGCCAAAGTCAAATCTGCAAGAAATGGACAGAAAACCTTCTCCAAGCTTGAAATATGAATGACTTGACTTGAAGCACCTCGTTGACTTGTTGACCAATCTTCAACACTAAAAATCTTGTTAAATCTGCACACAAAATTCTACAAGCAAACATGCAATAGGGGAAAAATGGTTGAGGGTTAGCAAATAGGGGTTTGCCTTGTTGAAACCCCACTTTTGGTAATCAAACCCGTAATGAAAAAATGAAATGAAAGAGTATGATAAACTAATAACATGAATTTGCTATCAACTTACCAAACCCTTGCTGATGCAAATCTGAAGTAGTGTCAAATGGATGCTCCAAGGTGCTTGAGTAATGCTTGAAATGATGCTATAGGATGCTTGAATGCTTGAATGAATGAGGAGATTGTAGGAGATGTAAAATGAGGTGAAAATCACTTATTTACACAATATTGTGCCTTAGTTACCCATTAATACCTCATCATAGGCTGACATCAAGTGATTTTGAATAAAAACTTGAAAAGAAATTTTAAAAAGTTTGAATTTGGAGTGAAGGGGGACTCATTCACTACCCATGATGAATGGGTCCCACCTAGGACCTGAAAATGGGTATCAGGAATTATCTTGTATTTAATGTTGTTTATCGAGTTAACATTCAAAAACACACTTAAGGGTATGTGCAAGATCATCATGGAAAAAATAGACCCTTAGGTGGCAAAAAATTTAGAAAAATCAGAGTTAGGAAACTTGACGTAAAAATTTGAATAAGTTATATATATTATTTTCAAAATATATAAGAATAGAATCTGTAGCAAATTGAATGTAGTTTCTAAAATACTAGGGTTATTTTTAAAATAATAAAATCTATTTGGAGAAAATTTGAAATTTCAATGCAATAGTACATAGATTTCAAGGAAAAAATAAAAAGGTGTCTATATGATCACCCTAACCACAATAAAATGATAATATTTTTTTATAAGATTTTATATATAAGTAGAGGACTCATTTCCCGATGTGATGCATTTTTTTTGTAATTTTTTTCCAAGTAAATAATTAATTATTATTTTTTTATTACAACTTTTGAAAAATATAAAAGATTGTATGTCTGACCACCTTAGTCAAAAATTCATGAAATTCATTTTTTTTAATCCTATAGTATATGAAGCATAGAATGTGATGAATGTTTTGGATTCAAAAAATGTTATACAGTTTGAAAGCTATAGATGTTTTTCAATCAGCCTATCAATCAGGACTTTAGTCATAATTCAAATAGAAAATAAATAATAATTATTTATTAAATTCAAAATAAAGCATAATTTATATTGCTGTAAATATGAGAATCTCCTTTAAAAACCCTTTTCATTTCATCAATTTTGGGTAAAAAAAAAGTTGTTGGCCATTTACCCTACAAATACCCATCATATCACCACTTTTTGGCCCATCATGATCCTGCACATACCCTTAATTAAATCATATGAGGGCATAAAGTGGCCAAATAAAAGATAAGAAAGGGATAAATAGTGAAATTATTCCTAGAAAAGCATGAAATCTTGTTACAAGACTTTACAACACTTCAAAATAGGACTTGTTTAGTGATGAAAATGATATTTTTAGGTGAATTGTAATGAATAGAATCTAGAAAAGTGTAGAAATATCTTACAACACTTCACAACACCTTCACAAGACATCGTTAATTGAATTTTAGTACCCAAATATGCATGTTCAAGCCATGTTACAGCATGAAGTCATAGCAAAATAGATCAAAAACCATGAAACAAGACCTAAACAGCCATGAAAATGACAAGGAAGAATTTTTCTATGGCACATCTAGCCCCCACTTTAGTGAGAGGATGAACTTGCTTCAAACTCATACTAAATTAGCCATGAACATCAAGAGGAGGGTTCAAATGTACTTAAATTAGCAAGATGGAATAACAATGATCAAGAGGGGTGATCAAGCCCCTAGGATGAAGATCCCATGGAAAACTAGACATAAGAACAAAGGAACACACAAGTGTTGAAATGAATCGAATGAATCTTCAATTGTCAGCCCAACTAGTTGTGGATTAGATCTAGGATGATTATTTGAAAAAGAGAATGTGTACTCACTCTGGGATGACATAACACATAATGGTCCATTGGGTGAGAAGGCCCAAATGTACTCACTCTAGGGCCATGGAACTTTTGGCTATCTACAGGGTGAGAAATCCCAAAAAGGTAAGATACATACACTAGTTGGTATGCACTCACAAACACAAAGGTGGCTATGGGGAAAATTAATGTCACTAGGTGGGCTTCCCACTCAACCATATTAAAGTTATACCTCCTGATAACTTTAACAAGGTGGCACAAAGAAAAATGCCATGAACAAAAAGAAGGTACCACAGTCATGTAAGTTGTGTTATGCAAGGTGGAAAAAGGTGCAAAATGTAAAAAAAATGCAAAAATATAAAATGTTAAGTGTAAAATGTGAAAGATGTTCAAAGGAGTCTTGTTAAGTTCATGCAAGGTCAGTCACTTAGGGAACATTGTGTCTTATGTCTCCAAGAGAGGACCAATCAAAGAATAGTATATTCACAACTTAAGGGATGAAGTGCATCGCATCTAGCAACCAAAAGGAATGTAATACACTAAGATAGATCACAATTATGAAAGACATCACACCCAATGTCATCCACAAAGTGATGAACGCATCACATAAACGCCAAGCCTACACTAGGAACCAAGAATGCAAATGAATTAATGGTAATGTATGCCCCCCACTTTAAAGGAAATGATACATATTGTTCTATGAGAAATTACTTTAAAGTGGCAAAGGAAAGAAAAATCAAAAAGAAAAAAAGACATGAGAGCCAACTAGGAAAGCCCTATGCCAAGTCATATGTTTTGAAGTTAGGCTGCGTCATGTCAAGGAAAATGAAAAACAAAGAGAGGGAGTTTCCCCCCAGAAGGGGTCTATGGATTTGGGTTCAGTATGTTCATTGCTACAATGTGTTTATGAAAGAGCTAGGAAATGTCATCATTCCCCAAAGCACATAGAACTAGAAGAATGACTCAAAGAGAGTGAAAAAAAAAGAAAAATAAAGTCCATTTTGGGTCAACATGGAAGAGACATTGTGGCCTCGACACCTTGCATCATCCCCAAAAGGAAAATTACAAGTGAAAAGAAAGAAAACGAAAAGGTGAAAGAAAATGAAAAACCTTTTGGGTCAACATGAAGGAGACATTTCGGTCTCAATTCCTTGCATCATCCCCAAAAGGAAAACACAAAAGAAAAAAAAAAGGACCGTTTGGGTCAACATGAAATAGACATAAGGTGTCTCTATGCTTTGCGTCATCCCCAAAAGGAGAATACAAAACAAAAGCGAAAAAGACAAGGATTTTGTGGGTCAACATGGAAGAAACATAGGGCATCTCTATGCTTTGCATCATCCCCAAAAGGAAAACACAAAACAAAAGCAAAAAAGACAATGCATGAAAAATAGAAGAATAGAGGTATGAATAGAAGAATTGTACAAAGAGAGGGAACATCAAACACATGATATGGGGGAACATGATACGCACATGAAAGGAAAAATAAAAGGAAAAATAAAAAGAGAAAATAAAAAAGGCTAGTTAGGTGAATGCAAGTCAACCATCTAACAAGTCATCCACCTCCCAATCATGTTAAGTGTAATGCGAGGGCGGTTGACTATCCAAAGGAATAATTGCAAGCATCGAACTAGGAGTCGTACCAGGTTCTTCACTTAGTTGAGAGGATTTATCATGTAAGCTCATTGTAGATGAAAATAGAGGATTTAGGTTGTTATGCACTTCTTCATCTATTTTTTCTATCATTGCATCATCATCATCATCATCAATATTAATGACAATGGGAGGAAAAAAGGTGATTTCTAAGGATGGATGTATCAAAATTTGTGGTTGTTGGATTGGTTCATTTTTTTTTATTGCTGCACTGGACTATCTTGTGGCAGGTCAGGAGGAGGGTGGTCATCTATTACTTCTATCAAAGGTGGAGGTTGATTTTCTTTATTTTCTTCCATGCGAGATTGATGAGCGAGGAGATGATGATGACGCCTACATTCCCTAGCACTACAGTTTCATTTAATTTGGTTTTGGAGTTGTTGAGGTGTAAGAGTGGATTGAGGCATCATAGATCCTTTTTCTTCCAAAGAGTGAAGAATAGAAGAAACTAAGGAGGATGGATCAAGTACTTCCTCTTTTTCTTTATACACTTGTTTAATATGAGGAGGCATGACAGGAGTTGTTTCATTTTCCCTTGGTCATTTAAATGATGGTTGGGAAGTATCTAGGGGTGGTCATTCAGGAGGTTATATGGTTTACTCAATGTCAGACTCAGGTTGAAGCATGGTTTCATCTATGATAAGAGGTGTGGAAGTGGATGGGGATGTGTTATGAAGAGACAATTCGGCTATCTTTTTCACTTTGAACTTTTGATAAGCTATGAAAATGAAGTCCTTTCAAGGGATGATGGGTTCCATGGGTTTAGGCCAAAAGGATTCTAATGAAAAAATACTTTTGGAAGCTAAGGGATTAAAGCCACTATGGTGTATATTGAATATCTCATTGACATGTGGAAACTTCAAACTCTTGTGAACAACCAATGGGTTGCTTTCATTAAGCAAAGCCAAGGGTAGCCTAGCCACAAATGAAATTGGTAAAATTATGGAATAATTAAAAATTTTACATCCAAAGTTTTAGGTCCTACCTATAAGGGGAGTACGATCAATATGATCATAGGGCATGTAAAACTAGTATATGTTTTAATCCATGTAGTTAGTTTATTATAAGCATCTTGATAGAGATCATGTAATACTAGAAACTCCTTTGTGATCACATTCTCACCACAAGCAGGATCTATTAATATCCCATTAGTGGGCTTATCATAGATTCTGTCAGCTATGTAGAGAGGACCATCAGGAAGATTTTGTTGTATGTCTTTAGCAAAAAAAGTGATATCAAGAGGTTTAGTGGTTTGGCCCTTACGAGGGATAAAGTCTATCGTAGCTACAATTTTATCCATAGGACTATCTTCAATAATAGGTGGAGGTATATCATGTTATTCATTATGTGTATCAATAGTCATTACAACAGTGTTTGAAGGTCCATTAGCCTTGACAAATGAAGTAGTGTGTTTAGGCATGGGATTGGTGAAAATTTGTAAGTTCTAGTTAGGGGGTGCAACAAACTTATTGCCTTGATCATTAACACCCACAATGGACAAATGGCCTAAATCAATGAGGTCTTGAACTAAATGTTTTAGATGCTTGCAGTGTTCAATGTCATACATTTTGGCGATGAAAATGACAATAAGCATTTGGTTTGAATGTGGGTGGTAAGGGCTGATTTGGATCAAGTGGTCTAGAAATGTGAGCATGTGTTGTTGAATTAATTGGTTCATTGTGTTATGGAGAGTATCAAGTAATGGAGTAAATTGTCTCTTCAGATCCCCATAGGTATAAGGCATTGTTGCTTTAATAGTTGCCACTTGATTTTGAACTAGTTGGGTTGGTTGCGGTTGTGATGGAAGAGGTAGATTGAACTGTAAAAATACTCTATTTGGTTTGCAAAAGCTTTGTGTGTTATGTTGGTTTTGATTGTTTTGTTCAAGTTTTTCAACTTGGTTAGAAGTGGATTTTGAATCATGACTTGAAACCGAGTTATGGTATTCACACAAGGTTGTGCATAAATGCATGAATGAAGGTAATTTCATCATGATTAGTTTATCCTGAGGATTTATGTACAAGTTTTTGATAAAAATATTTTGCAAATGTGCATCAAGAATCTTGACATCAATTTTAGCATACAAGGATTAGTATCGTGAGATAAAATTAGTTACTTTTTTCATTTGTGTTTTGTCTACATCACATGAGGTCAGCCATTGTCCTTTTAGGTGTCATGTGCACTTGAAAGTGACTTATGAAAGCATGCACCAATTCATTGAAAGAACAGATGGAATGATTAGGAAAGTTGGAAAACCACTCTAATGCAGTATCTCTCAAGGTCCTTGGAAACAATTTGGCTAACAGTTTATCATCAAGGAGAAAATCACTACATAAAGTTGTATAAGCATTAACATGGTTGATAGGGTCTCCTTTTCCTCCGTATTTCTCAAACTGGGGAATTTCTATCCCTTGTGGCATCGAGGTACATAATATTTCTAAAGATAAAGGGCTACTATGAACATGATATGTGGGTGCAGTGGTTTGACCTTGGCTAATGGTGGAAAGTTGGTGTTGCATGGAAGAAACGGTGTTAAGGAGTTGTGTAAGAATAGGATCGGGGTAAGTGGGTTGAGGTGGAAGAGAAAATGGTGATGGAGTGTAAGTGATGTTAGGGGAAGTGAAAAGAATACTAAGTGGTGTGAAGTTGGTGGAGGGGCCTTGTGATGCAACAAGAGAAGTAGGAATGCTAGTTGGAATCAAGAAAGAAGTAGCTGCATAATTAACCCAGTGCATAGTTGTGTGGACTTGTGGATTCGTATAAGTTGGTATGGATGCTATGGTTGAAGGGGGAGGAACTTGAGGTCCTCCTTGGCTTATAGGAATGTTTAAGTAATGAAGGTTTCCAATGGTGGGTATGATAGTGGTGGAAATTTTTTCAAGTGACAAGTCTTATTGTAAATGTGCAAAATCCTCATGAATATTAATGACCTTTTCTTGCGGAAGGGATTTTTTTGGGTTTCAACATTCATTGGATGGAAAGGTGAAGGCATAGAAATGGTATTGTTAGTGCCTAATGCACCATTTTCCATACTAGGAGTAGGATCTTGTGAAATCCCAAGGTCCACAATAAAAGTGCTATCACAGGAGGCCATGAGTCTAGAACTTCTTCTCACTAAAGTACTATCAACGAGGCACCAAACACTCATACAAGTACTGCAAAGGAGGGGTGAATGCAAATGTAAGGTAATATAGGAGCTCTTAAATGCAAATAATAGAAATTTTGCTAACTGTAATAGACAACTAACTACAAAAAATAGAAATGTAGAAAAATACTAGAAAAATGCCAGAAATGTTGTTTAAAAAGTGCAGAGGGACTGATTTGCCGAGGATGGTGAATGAGTCCTAGTATGATGTTTTTGTATGTTTTAGAAATTTTAAGATGATTTTAATGCTTTATAGAATGCAATCAAGGATGCCGAATGTAGATTTTTAGTTTTTTTTTCAATGATATGCAATGAAAAAATGAAATCTAAACAAAGCTTTCACTAATGCAATATGAAAAGTCCTAGAATGCAAGAACAAAACAATATCTTAATTGAATGTTGATGCAAATGTAATCTAGGATGCAATATGTAAATGAAATCATAAATTCAAAGTTTTTGAAAGTTAGGTTCACCAAAATGAACCGTTATTTTTGGGTTCCTATGACTTCTCTTGCTCTTCTAGGGTTTTTAACCTAAAAGGAGAGAGATAGGACCAAAAATGCTAAGGTTTCATTCAAATTATGTTATGTATGTGTCGTCTAAGCTAAATGAAGTAAACTAAATACAATTAAATGGTTTAGAAAGCTGAAAGATGAATGAAAAACTAAGATTTAAACTATGTTGGAAAACACATTGCGATATGCAAATAATGAACTAAAAGATGAAATAATGTAGAACAGAAAGGAATAGGATGAAACAAAGTGGACTTGGGAAAGATTTGATGAATCTGGAATGTTTTGAATGCTGACTAAAATTACTAAAATTTCACAGTGGGACTCATTCACCCAGGGTGGCGAATTAGTCCTACTGGTGAAAAAGTGTCAGAAACTGGTTTCTAATTGTCGGGATTTAGAATCTAACAAAATTCAGATTTTCAATCCTGAGGTGGGACTCATTCACCACTGGTGGTGAATCAGTCCTCTCCCAAAATTATGAAAAATCAAGAGACAACTTTGCAACACCAGATCTAGAACTCTCATTACCGGGTTGTCAAAGTCAATTCTATAGGAAACATATAGAAAGCCTTCTCCAAGCTTGAAATAAGAATGAGTTGACTTGAAGCACCTAGTTGACTTGTTGACCAATCTTCAACACCAAAAAGCTTGTTAAATTTACACACAAAAGTATGCAAACACACATGTAATAGGGGAAAAATGGTTGAGGGTTAGCAAATAGTGGTTTGCCTTGGTGAAACCCCACTTTTGGTAATCAAACCCTTAACGAAACAATGAAATGAAAGAGGATGATAAACTAATAACATGAAATTGCTATCAACTTACCAAACCCTTGATGATGCAAATCTGAAGTAATGTTAATGAATGCTCCAAAGTGCTTGAGTAATGTTTGAATTGATGTTGTAGGATGCTTGAATGCTTGAATGAATGAGGAGATTGTAGGAGATGTAAAATGAGGTAAACATCACTTATTTATACCATCTTGTGCCTTAGTTACCCGTTCATACCTCATCACAGGATGAAATCAAGTGATTTTGAATACTTGAAAGGAAATTTTTAAAATTTTGAATTTGGAGCCAAGGGGGACTCATTTGCCACCCATGGCAAATGGGTTCCATCTAGGACCTGAAAATGGGTGTTGGGAATTATCTTGTATTTAATGTTGTTTTCAGGTTAACATTCAAAAATACACTTAATTAAAGCATATGAGGGAATAAAGGGGCCAAATAAAACATAAGAAAGGGATAAATATTGAAGTTATGCCTAGAAAAGCATGAAATCTTGTTACAATACTTTGCAACACTTCAAAATAGGACTTTTTGAGTGATGAAAAGGTGATTTCACTAACTCATTTGACTTCAAAATATGACGAAACTTTCCGACGAAAGATGTGTAATTAGATGACTCGTTGGGTACATGTGTATTTAATGTGAAATTTTCTTCTTTTTTTTAATTTTTGCCCGATGCTCGTCAAAAATTTTATGAAGGTGATTTTTGTCGCTTTTTCGATGAACGTCGGGCATAATTTTTTATAAATTTTTATTGTATTATGTGGAGCTCCAAAAAGTTAGAGATGAGTTCAAGTTAGTAGGTTCAAAATAAAAAAATCATCACTTGTCTCTCTATCTACTCAATAATCAAAAGGCCATAAACTCTTCCATCCTAGTTGAGAGGACTAATTATATTATGATTTTTTTATGTTCCTATATAGCTTTCTTGTACATGTATTTTGTATTACTAACATGTGACATTGTATGCCTATATTGCTTTCTTGTATATAATATAGTTTTACCAACATATACTATTTTATGCTTGCATGGCTTCTTAGTTAATATATATTTTTTTATTATTGATCTTTTTGATATTTTCTATAAGTTATTATTAGATGATACACATTGGATTCCTTTTAATTTTTTATATTTGAAGATACATAACTAATTACAAGGATAATATAAAGAAGATATATCTATATATGTATCATTTATGAGTTTCTAAAATATTTTACTTCCATGTCAACCACTTTCTTTACTTCAATTGAGAAACATAATACCTCTATAATCTTGCATTTATCAAGTGTCAATAAAATAAAATTCAAGTACTTAGCTATCAATTTTCTCTTGATTGATCTAGTAATAATATACTATCCAACTAATACTCATCCAATGATATCATCTTGCATTGATTTGTGTTACTTGACCATCACATAATTGAACCAAGTACCACTTTAGAAATACCACATACATAGTCTTCTCTTTCTACAAACCCCCCATTGTATTCATAAGGGTTTTATTGTAGGTCCCATCAAATACTATGCCCTAATCATGTAACAAGTAGATAAGTCATCTTTACTAAGGTCAAACAAGGTTGTTTTATCACAAAATACAATAGTTTTTAGTTTTAAGTGTTAGATTTATGTTTTGATTATAAGGTTTATCTTGTAGGTTTAAGGTATGAATTTAAGGTTCTTACAATGAATTTTCAACCAATGGTATTATTCTATCCTATCTCTACCATTCTAGTTCTAAAATAAAACATACAAATCAAACTTAACTTGTAATCACACCTTAGTGTGCAATGGGTACGTCAAAAAAGTGTGGAATTTCAATTAGGATAAATTTTGGTCTATTTTTTGCATACATTTATGCAATACATGAGGTCAATTGGTAGGACATTTAGCAAATGATGTTGTTTGTGCAACAAAGGTCTCAATGGAGAAATAATAGCTTCAAATAAAATATGCATCCACTTAAAGGGATCCAAACATGATTGAAATAAAACCTCTAAATTAGGAAGATGATCAAGCTCCATTACCAACAGGCTCATGTTATGCTTGCAATAAGGAGAGAGGGAGAGAGATATATGGAGAGGTAGCGATAGAAAGAGGGAGAGATAGACTAGGGAAGAGTGAGAGATAGAGAGGTAAGGAGATAGAGATAGAGAGGAAGATAGAGATAGAGATGGAGATGTATAGGGAGAGGGATATGGAGAGGAGAAGAAGAGAGAGAGGAGAGAGGGATATATAGAGATGGAATAGATAAATATATAAAGATGGATAGAGAGGGAGATAGATGGATGGATAGAGAGAGGGAGACATGTATAGAGATAAAGGGTAGAGAGGAAAATAGTAGAGATGAAGATAGAGTGAGAGAGGAAGAGGGAGACAAATAGATAGAGAGATATAGGTAGAGGGAGATAAATATAGAGAGAGATAGGGATAAGAAGAGGGAGAGATAGTGAGGACAAGATAGAGATATATAGAGGGAGAGGGAGATGAAGAGATAAAGAGATATAGATTGTGAGATAGAGAGATAGAGAGATAGAGAGATAGAGATATAAAGAGATATAGAGAGATGAGAGAGAGAGAGAGAGAGATACAAAGAGATAGAAAAAAAAAGAATTAGATATAAGTATATAGATATGGAGAGAGGAAGAGAGAACTAAGGAGAGATAGAGAAAGGGAGAAACAAGTATGGGGAGATAGAGATAGATGGGGAGAGAAATAGAGAGATATATATATATATATATATATGGGAAGAGAAAGAGATATGGAGATCTATCCCTATCTCTATCTCTATCTCTATCTCTATCTGTTTTTCTCTCTCTTCTCTCTTTTTTTTTGGGAGATTTTGAAGAGTAGCCTTAATAAGTTGAAGCTTGTTAGCTTGAATTAAGAGAGATATTTCCATCATGCAAGTTTGTGTTGGAATCAATCCAAAAAGCTATTCAAAAAATTATTTGGGATTGGGCCCTTTAAGAGTTGCATCACAAGGTAGAAGGATAGGATAGATCCTATTTGACATGTAAGAATGTTGGCAATTTTTAGTTGTCTTGTAGGAGGAGCATTGAAAAAAAAATATGGTACTTTTAGGAAGGTTGATTTATTGCCTCGAGGCATTATCATATTTACATAAAACTTGTTTTATTTCTTTTTCTTCCATAATTGAGGCTTCAACAATCACAATTGTATTTTTCATAGATTGATAATGGGAAATGGGGACACTAGTTGAAGTGGGTTTCTCACCATAACTTGCCTTGAATAATTGCTTATTGAAGGCTTCTTCCCAAAGTTCCCACTAGAATAATAAATGAGAAGGGGGATACAAGGTTCTCTTGTTTGATTCTAAGTCCCTAAACACTATCTCAACCAATTCCACAAGGTTATTTTACAACATTCATGTGTTTGATTAGGTTATCCTACCAAAAAGGCTACAAAATTCCCTTGTTTTACAAAGGAAGGCATTTCCAACCACTTGGTTCTATTCCACAACCTATTGATAGAGATTTTTTATGACACAAAACATCATATTTAACCATTTTTGGGCCAATCCATGCCCTTTTGTCACTTTTCTACAAAACCCTCCATTTTCCCTCAATACACTAGGGTTTTAGAGAAACACCATATACCTAACCTCCCTAACTCAACTATTGTCTTCAACACATTAAAATCATCCTTCAATAGGAAAAAAAACCTTCATTAATACTATTACATCCATCAAATTGAAAAATCCTAACTTAACAACCACAAATTCACAAGAAAATTGCCCTTGTCAACCCTAGGGCATCACTTCAATGCCAAGTTTGAGTCAGTAAAGAAAATAAAAATAAAAATATCAAATACCTTCAATTAAAATTTTACAAATTAACTACAACTTAAACACTTAAAATAAAACTAAAAAAAATAGCATTCAAGTCTCAAACCACTTTAAAAATTTTACATCACAGTAAGACTATAGTCCCCATGGACTATAGTCGGCATTCACAGGGTTTATCACATAGGGTTCCTCATTATTTTCCCTATTAAGCATACTTCTTGGGTGTCTAACTTAGTTCCAGTTAGGAAGAAAAGTGGGGAAATTAAATTGTGTTTTGATTTCCAAGATTTAAATAAAGCGTCACTGAAGGATCACTATCCACTCCCTTCCATGGAGAAAATTTTGCAAGTAGTTTCTGGTTCTGATAGATTTTCTTTGTTGGATGGATATTTAGGTTATAACCAGATTCTAGTAAAGCAAGTGGATCAGTTCAAAACAACATTCACAACCAAATGGGGCACAATGGCCTATAAAAATATTCCTTTCATCTTATCCAAAGCTAGAGCAACATTTCAGCGAGCAATGGAAATGGCTTTCCACAACCTCATGAATAAATTTGTTCTGGTATATTTAGATGACATTACTATTTTTTATTACTATTTTTTCTAGAAAAGCTTGAGTACAAATTTTTGCTTACAAAACTCTCTATTTCAGCATGAGAGGAAGAAACAATGAATCTAAACTAAGCAAAACTCTAAGTTTT
Organism: Sequoia sempervirens; assembly: GCA_007258455.2. Classification (NCBI taxonomy): domain Eukaryota; kingdom Viridiplantae; phylum Streptophyta; class Pinopsida; order Cupressales; family Cupressaceae; genus Sequoia; species Sequoia sempervirens. The sequence continues at coordinate 30,351,392 of VDFB02058242.1, forward strand.
TCTTCCAAATATAAAAGCTCCAAAACCCTAATCCAAGCTTAGGAAGAAAGCTCAAAAAAAAGCATCTAAAACTACTCCAAAATGAGTAACTAAAATGGAAAACTCTCACTCTTTGCATGTCCATGCTAAAAAGCACCTAAAAATAGGTCCACTTTTCTTTAAAAGAAAAGAAAAAAAACCTTATCTCCTCTCTATGCAACTCAAATCCGCCTAAGAAAAGTCAACTCTCTTTTTCCTTCACAAACTGCTAAAAATAGCAAGAAAGAATAAAACAATTTATTAAATATTGTTTTATCTTCTACTTTACAAAACATGCAGTTTTATTCTTTTCTCTAATTTGATTTGTTTTGCAATAAATATTTTAAAAGAATCTTTGCAAAACACATCAACCTTATCACTCCATTACAACTTTGATTTTCTTAAAAAATCATAAAAAATAAGGCAATCACCTATCAATGTTTTAATTGATTTCCTTAAAATCAATTGAAAAGAAAACGTAAGACATAAATGTTTATTCTCCAAGGCATAAATATTGATATTAAAAAAAGAAATGCCCTAATTTTATTTGGGCTTTGAGAAATAAATCAAACCCTAAAATATTTTAAAAGACTTAAGACTTATGAAATCTTAAGTTATCTCAAGCTTGACCTAGGCATGGAAATTCGGCCACCTAAACTATATTTGACTTAGATATTTGATATTTCTAAAATATTGGGTAATATTTCCTAAGTCGAATTAGGGTTAATAGAAACCCTAATAACAAAACAATGAAATCCCTAACATTTCGCATTCATTTGCAAAGTGAAAACTTGAAGAAGCTATGTCTATGCCGTGGCCATGAGGAAAGTTAGGATTTGAGGAAGTAATGAAGGTTTTCAGCATTCTGGAATATTTATGGCTCGAATCTATGATGGCAGTGAAGGTAAGTTAATACTAAGCCATTTTATGGCTTCTCTATTCCATTCTGAGAATGAATCTCGGCCATAAGGCCACAGCCTATACATGTGATTTTCTAATTTTTATCTTCATTTTTTGTGCTTCCATTCTCATGCTCTTCCTAGCCACCATTGAGTGAGCTTGAGCTTTTCTTTGGAAGCTCTGTGATAGCTTGACCATGGCATTTTGTTCTTATACAGGCCTATAATGGTGAGTTTTCTTTCCTCCATTGTTTTTTTTTGTCAAAACAAAATCTTTCAAAAGCTTATCTTTGTAAAAGAATGATTGCTCATTTAGAAACAAAAATAGACCCATTGTGCAATTCGTGCCATGTATGCTTGATTATGGATTCCTATCAAGAAACTCGCACCTCATACACTCTTATTTCCTCCCGATTTTGAGATTCAGATAGAAAACTTAAAATGGGTTTTCTATTTTTCTGTGAAATGATGAATATTCATGAGCCAAGAGCTCTCTCCAAGTCATGGGCTTATTCATTGTTTCTCATTATTTTGAAGAGCTCCAAAGCTCATAATTGTATATTTTGATATTCCTCATATCTGATCACCAACCCCATGTGGGTACTCTGTATTATAGAATAATAATGTTTATCTCTCACCTCTCCAAAACTCGAGCTCGACCCACCATGGTATTTCATTTTCATTCTAATTTTCTATCAAAACCCCTACATGGGTAAATGGTAACATGAAGAAATCTACATTTTGAATCAACATCCTCATATGGGTATTCTACATTTTGGGAGAAAACTACTCATTCCTATGTTTTATGCAAAAACCCCATGTGGGTCAACTGTAACAAGAGGAAATCTGTATTTTGAGTCAAAATCCTCATATGGGTATTTGTGAAAATGAAAGAAAAACCTTTTGTATTTTGAAATGAAATCCACATCTTGATTGTATTCTACATTTAAAGTTGAAAACATGTGACCATTTTGTGCTATGAAAAAAAAACTACATTTTGTATTGAAACATAACACTATAACTCATTTACTTTCAGGTTATTAATTATTTCAAAACTTTTTTCCATTCCTCTATTTGCAGCAAACAACATCTTTTCTTTTACTTTATACTTCCTATAGATTGTTTTTCATCACTCATTCCATATTTTAAATACCTCATAAAAGAGTGCATTCTTGACTCAAACACTTCATAAAATGAAGCTTCTCTATGTGATTTTATCATTTATTAGAAGCTTTTTTAATAAGGCATTATGTATGCCTATTCACTATCACTCATATGAACATGAAAACTTGTACCAAAACAAAATATTTTGAAACAACATGAATAAACATGAACAAAACCCATGGTAGAAAAATGCAATTAATATGGCAATATTTAAAACTTTCTAGTATGAAATTGATGCATTTTAGTTGAATTGAATCCATTAAGTTCATTGTCCACTTGTAGCTTTCACTTCGCTACTTATACTTGATTGTTATGAGTGAACAATAAGGGCTACAAGAATGTACTGTGCAAAACCCTATGCTCTCAGGCAGGTTACTTCCCTTTCTTAAGATGCCATTTTGTTCCATGAATCAAAATTTCTAGTCACATGCAAAGCACAATATATACCTATAGCCAGTTCAATTCTCCATCCAAGTAAATCCCTTTTTATTTGCAATTTTCTTCCAATTCTCATGTTTCTTCATGTAAAGTAGGTGAATATTGTGGATATAGCACAATATTAAAACAAGGAAAATATATGGCTATTGTTAATTTATAACAAATTTGAATCTCTATTTTTTCTATTTCTATGATAGATTGTAATTGAGCTTTCATGTCATTTAAGAATTTATTATCAATGTTGGAAAACAATAGAAGCTGATAGAGAAGAATAGTATGTAGAATAGAACTGTGTTTTTTTCATTTTTATATTTGATGCAGAAAATTCCAAAATGGTGGTTCTAGTACTACTGAATATGCCATGTTTCATGGACTGTGTATGGTCTAATTGCCTCACAGTATGGAAATGTCACAGACCAATTACAAGTGACTAGTGAAGCTTCCAAACCACTAAATCAATTTGTGGAGGATTATTTTGGATACAAGCATGATTTCTTAGGTAGAGTCGTTGTAGTTTGGTAGATTCGTTGTAGTTTGGATACAATAATGATTTTTTGTTCCATTTCCATCTACCCATTTTTTGTTTCTTAATATTTGTGCTATGCATTCATGACACTTTTTAATCTGCTACACACTCCTTGCAATGGTGTTCAAAACTCCTAAACAAGGGTAGGATCCTTGAAATATGTTTGAGGTAATTTATGCCTATAATCTCCAAATTGGAAGAAAAAATAAAGCATAAGAAGATAGCCATACAAATAGAATATGAAATTTAGAGCATGTTGCAAATAGTAGTACATTATCACCACAATTGGGCTTTCACATTTTAAACCACGATGATCATAAATAAAAACTTTGGTTGCTATTTCAATTGCTACTTAATGTCTAAGTATTGGATTTTCATTAGTTATAAACTAGAACCTATCACTAATTGACCTTCTATAGCTCTTCAACATACCCATTGCACACCAAGGTGCCATTGCTAGTAGCATACATTTGAACGAATAATTTTTTTTTAAAAGACTGCAGGGTTTCATCAAAATTTCGATGAACCTAAACTGACAAACCACTAAAACTTTCGACGGAGTCATTGTACACGTGATGATTTTTTTGTTGTAATGGAATGCTCCACATCATCGAAATTGTGACAAAGTTTGCGTCGATTTTTTGATGAACACAGGTTCCATTTTTCATGGCAATGATTGACAATGTTGGGTCATGGTTTTCACCTATAAAATTTGGTCGTGAAAGTGATGAAAATATAGCGACAAAATTTATATGAGTGTTTCATTGGTATTTCAACAATATTTTGTTGATATGTCAACAAAAATTCATCAAAATTTGGAGTCAAATACAGTAGTGTTTTTAGGTGAATTGTAATGAATAGATTCTAGAAAAGTGTAGATATGTCTTACAACACTTCACAACACCTTCACAAGAGGTTGTTATTTGAATTATAATACCTAAATATGCATGTTCAAGCCATGTTACAACATGAAATCAGAGCAAAATGGATCAAACACCATGAAACAAGACCTAAAAGGCCATGAAAATGACAAGGGGCCATTTTTCTATGACACAACTAGATATGATGAAGGCCTATGATAAATTAAACTAGGAGTTCTTATTAAAGGTCTTGTCAAAGATCATCTTTGCAAAAAAATGGTGTGAATGGATCATGTCTTTCCTTAATTCAACTAAATTTTTAGTCCTCATAAATGGATCTCCTTCTAGCTTCTTCTTTGATTCTCAAGGGGTAAGGCAAGAGGACACTCTTTCTCCCTTCCTCTTTATTCTAATGGAAAAAGTGTCGAGCAGGGAAATATTAGCTTTCCATGCATCAAATAAGTGGTATGGTATCAATATCCCTAGATCAAACATCTCCTACACACATTCCTTATTAATAGATGATACATTATTATTTGTTCATCCATCGGTGAGAGAAGCAGAGAATATTATGTATGTGTTGGAAAACTACTATCTAATATTGGGACAAATTATTAATTTAGGAAAATCAAAAATATTTTTTCAGAATACAAGAATTTTGGTAACTGGTTGCATCCTCTATATCCTTGAATTCAGATAGAATATCCTGTGTTACAACTATTTGAGGATTCCCTTCTCTATAGGGGCTCAAAAAGCCTCATTTTGGAGTAATATTTTTATGGCTATTCAAAGTAGAGTAACTTCTTGGAGGAGCTAATGACTATCCCTAGATGGAAGATTTACCATTATCAGGTTATTCTTATCTACCATTCCAAATTATTTCCTCTCAGTGCTCAAAATACCAAAAGGGGTCCATGAGAACATTGTTAAAGCATCTAGGCATTTTTTGTGGAAAGGCAATTCAGACAATTCTAGAAAAATACCTTTAGTCTCCTAGGAAAATCTATTCAAAGATAATTTTTTTGGAGGTGTAGGCATTCAAAATATAGAATTAAGAAATATATCCTTAGGAGCAAAGCTAACTTGGAAGATCTATGTAAATTCTTCCTCAAAATGGAGCAAAATCATGAGATCTGAAAAATCTAGAATCAATGGCCCTATATAGGATTTTCACTCTAGAAAATCCTTTGGAGGGGTCAAAAATGTGGAACTCCATTATTATATATTGAGAGGTACTCTCTCCTTTTCTATCATGGACTATCAATAATGGAGAAAAGGTAAAATTTTGGGAAGATTCATGGAATGGGAATTCCCCATTATCTTTAGTTGATTGTTTGAAGGAGGCTCAAGATTTCCTAAAATTAGTTTGGGGTTCAAATTTTAAGGATTATGTGGAAAAAGATAATGCAAATTTCAAATCCAACATTTCATGGAAGAACTTTCATAATCTCCCATTTCCCTAGCACCAAAATAAAAAACTGCAATTAATATTGCATTCAAGAACTATCTTTCTCTTAGACTCAAAAGAAAAGAAAAAAATTGGGCCCCATCTAAGTTAGAGAAATATAATGCTAAATAGGGATACAAATATTTGACCTCTGAGGATAGGATTCAATTAGGTAGATGGCCATATAAGTTTTTTTGGAACTCCTCAATTATCCCTAAATTAGGTGTATTTTCATGGTTAGCTATCAATAATCGAATCCTCACAAACTACAGTCTCCCTAAATTGGGTTTAGCCAACCTTTCTTTTTTGTATTATGTGGTTCTTGCTAAGAATCATTGGACCATTTCTTCTATTTTAGTGTAGTTTTTCTCAAGCATGTTGGGTTTGGATCCAAAATAAACTTCATTGGATTTCCCCTTTGCTAAACACTATCTCAAAATTATTTCAAAGTTGGTCATTCCTAAATAAAGTATTTCTTTTCAAATCACTATGGGTAGTGATCCCAACTTTACCCATTTGAAATATCTAGCTCGAGCATAATAGAAATAGTTTAAAAAAATCTTAGATTGGAACAATTTCTTTAGTAAATTAGAAAGGAACATATCTAAAGTAGTGATGGTCAATATTGTGCAAAAATCAAATCCACACAAATCATTTGCATGTTGGGATAATGAAATGGTAAATCATTGGCCCCCTCAAGGTTCCTAATCAAGGGGAATCCTCTAATATCCAAAAATTCAAGATAAGTAAAATCAAATGGAATGCTCCACACCCAAACAATGTGAAACTAAACTTTGATGGAGCATCTAAAGGTAATATGAGCATCTCTGGGATAGGTTGTGTAATTCGTAATGACAAAGGATAATTATTAAAAGGTTTCTCTTTGAGGCTTCCTAAGGGTACTAATAATATAGTAGAGGCGCATGGTATACTAGCAAGGGTAAACAAAGTGCACAAAATGTACCTCAAAAACATATACATTGAAGGTGACTCCTTAAACATTATTAATGCATGTCGAAATAGGCAAGAAAATATTTGGGTCATGTATTACATCTTGAGACCAGTTTGGGAACTTCTTGAATATTTTATTTTAGTAACAATTACACATTGTTATAGGGAAGCTAATTTGATAGTAGATTCCCTAGAAAATCATGCTTGCAAAATGGAAGCTAAAAATCTCTAAATTGATTCATCTAATTTTCTCATGATTGAGGATTTTGTGTGAGTCATTTGTAAAGAAGGCAAAGGGTGTGAAATTTATGGGGCCGTAGGATAATTTTTCTCCTTAAAACTTGTGTGCAAATCTGGTTGATTATGTTTTCAAATTAAAGGCACAAAATTCCATACTGTCATCATGAAATATCATGTTCCCTGTGCTACATTCCAACCTAAGATAATTACATAAGATCAACTCTATGCTTGGGGTTTGATAGACCTAACATGAGGACTGATGTATTGTTAGGTCCTCATTTTAGTTGTTCTTGTGACTATAATCATAGTATGAGCTAAATACACCAGATCCAATGGATTGTAAGCAATCTTTAACTAACCTATAATCCCAATGAAATACTTGAAAAACATTAAATGAGGAAGTAATTAAACACAAACAACAAGAAATGAATAAGGAAAACCTATTTAAATGCTTAAAACCTCATCCCATTGGGGGATTGGTGTCATATTGATATGGAATGATGACACTTTCCCAATCCCTTTGATAAAACGAGCATCTCAATGAACTCCATTGATGAAAACTAAGATAATATGATGAAAACTAAGCTAAAGATGGATGAAAGCTAAAATGGATGTAAGATGAATGAATATGAGTGATGAAATGTGAAACATAACTTTAGTAAAATGGAAGTAGATCCCTTCTTCATAGAAGTGAGAGCTATTTATAGGACAAAATGGTGAATCAAGGGTCAAGATTGATTTGATCAAACAAGGGATGAGATTACATGAAAGGAGATGACATGGATCAAGGATTCTCATCAATGGATGAGATTACAAGATCACATGGATCAAAGAGTTAATCAATGGCTCACAATGATCCAAAGAAGCAAACTTCCTAAAATTTAGGAAGCTTCTTAGAATTTTGTTATGAAACAATATTCCACTTTTTGAGCTCAAATGGGAGAATATTTCAAGGGAATATTCTCATGCAAGTGGATGGGTGAGGAAAAATAGCCAATTAGTTAATTAAAACAATTTTTTAATTGTGCAATAAGTGAAATTAGGATACTCATTAAATAATTGATTTATTTAATGAAAGAGGGTCAAATGTCATTTAGTTCAATAATTTAAGATTATTTAATTAAATGAGAGGACATAAGGTGTTTAATTTAAATAATTCACATTATTCAATTAAACAAGATGAAAATGAGTGTGAAAGGGAGTGAATTAGCCACATATTAATGATCATATGATTAATAGGAGAAATTAATGCATTTAATTAAACAGCTAGGATCAGTCAATTAAATACTTGAAAAGAAGGTGAATTTAGGATGAAACTGTGTTAGTAATTAGATTCAAGTGTGCAATATCAATGAGGACAATTTTAAGTGTTTACATTTTTCCCCTCTTTGAAGCGAGGTGCCTATTATATTGGTTCAAAGATTGACACTTTTCAGATTAATGTTGCTACTCAAATAAAAAAAATTGAAATTCTTGATTTTTTGGATGCCCCACTATTGCCCTAGTGGAAGGAATTAAGTTGGTACTGTGCCCCTCCAAAGATCAAGTAGAAAATTGAATTTTTAGTTTGATCTCATGACAAAGGTTTAACATTGATTCAAGTTCAAAAATATGTTTTGAGACATGAAAACAAGCTCAGAAATGTGAAAAAGTGTCTCAAAATATGCCCCATTGCTCAACAATTGATAAAACAGGATTAATGGGCCAGTTTCCCCCTTAAATTAGGGAAAAAAATCTAATTTTTAGGCATAAATATGGGTTGAAGGATCACTTTCAAGTCATTTGCACACTTGACCTTAGAGAGATTCTGTCATTTTTTCTCTAAAACCTTGGTGAAATGGCAGCTCATGAGCTCCCACAACACATTGCAAAGAGAGTATGACAGTACCATCACACAACAAAGACAAGACCACCAATATGCCAATTGAAAATTTTCTCATTTTTTGAGTTTTTTACATTTATTAAGGGTCAAAAAGTCCAAACAATAGCATTGCTTTTGAATCAGTCAATGATGATTTTGCTGGGGTAGTGATGCTTTTTCATATAGCATCACTTCGGCTTAGATTGGTATAGTGTCACATTTGAAAAGCCAAAATGCTTTTGTAAAATAGTGTTGCAAGAAAAATTAGGGTTTACTTAGGTCCAGCATCAATTTTGAAAAGCTAATGCACTTTTGCAAGGAGCAACACTTTTGCTCTTTTGGTCTAGCGTCACTTTTGAAAAGTTGATGTGTTTTTTAATATGGCGATGCTTTTGACATTTTGGTATAACATCGCTCAAAAATTAACATGATGCTTTTGGTAATGCTTTTGACACTATTTTTCAAAATAGTGTCCCAAGAAAAATTAGGGTTTACTTAGGTTCAACATTGCTTTTCAAAAGCTAATGCACTTTTGCAAGGAGTGTCATTTTTCTCTTTTGGTCTAGCATCACTTTTGAAAAGTCAATGTGCTTTTGAATATGGTGATGCTTTTGACATTTTGGTATAATGTCACTAAAAAATAACATGATTCTTCTTTAGAATAGAGTCAATTTTATAGTTGTAGGGTTCAAACTTGAAATTTTACAATTTTTTCAGCAATTTTGACATGGTTTGCTTTGATTATATAGGAGATCATCTAGCTGCTTCATTCTACAGAGCACAGACCTTGTATATTGTCCCCCATTCCCCCATTGAGAGACCAGGCAAGGATATTCCTTGGAGAAATTAGGTTAGGGTTCATTGCATACATGCCCAAGATTTAGACACATCTGGCGCTGATGATAGCATTGCTGGAGTGTTAGCACAATGAGACCTCTTCCTTTCATTTTCCTACTGGGGAAGCGACTATAATGCTAGAGGATGTCTGGTGCATCTTATGTGTGTCAATCCATGGCGAGTGCATGATTTACGATGTGGATGCCAAGACCATTACATGTTATGATGCACTTGGTAGAGATAACCTCTATATAGAGATAACATAGATTGACCTTGAGGACTACAAAGGGTAGGCCCCAGACCTAACCTTGATTGCCAGTGCTTTGATATGCAGAGTGCTTGTTCTAGATCATCGGGGTAGAGGATTTAGCCTTGGTTGGGGCCTCACCTGGGAAAGGACGATAGAGGATATGACATGCTTTGCATGGGGCGTTGTACTACTTACCTCACTGTATCATGATATGCATTAGGTTGTCTATATGGAGGGGTAGAGCATAGGGGTCAGAGTTACTCTTTTACACATTTGGGAAGGGGAGCACATTGACATGATCAAGCCAATTGTTTTGTTGGTAGATGTTGATACAGATGATCCCATAGTTTATCACTACAAAGCTATGATCATGCTGCATTAGATAGGTCCCACAGGTATCCAATACTAGAGACAAGGGATCGATGATATGATAGCTTTCCAATCGAGATCCTAGTTATAGGTACATTCTTGATATGATGATGTTCAACAACTTTTTATGCTAAAAATACTAGGTTTATGCAGGGCCAAGAGCATATGATGATAAAGAGATACCTACCAAATTGAGTTTCTCATTAGTTCAGGGAGGTTTAGGATTTGGTTCCTCAAGATTAAATAGTCATGTTTGCATGCACCATTAGAGAGGCTCAGTGGGGGCCACAAATTCCACCGCAAGTGGTAGTAGATGACAATAGATAGCTTTTTTGTGTAGCCATGGGTATATGTCATAGGACTATATGATGCATGTACCACACTTGCATATGATGCATGGTGGCAACAATTCACACCCATCCGCCTGATAGATCCCGTAGTGGCACAGGTACTCAATAGGGGTAGTGTTGTGTGGTCTCACAACACACCCCAAGACTGAAAATACTTGGGGACCCAAGTAAGAAATAACTCTTATGGTGAGAGCTAGAAAATTGAAAGATCACCGGAAGTGAAGAGCAAAGAAAAATCATTGATAATAAAAGAACTTTGTAATGTAAGTGTTCCAAGCATCGGTTACTAGTTACCGGAAACATGTGAAAAGGTGAAAGGTAATGTTAGTTTGAATAGAAGGCTCCAATCTAGTATGAAGGAGTTCGGTGTGATGGAATTCTGGTATAACTGAGGTCCAGGAAAGTTAGTGGGTAAAGCTAAATGTTGGGTACCAGGTACCAGGTACCAGGTTGTAATGTGAAAATGCTAATAAATTTAAGCTTATCTAATGATTCTAGTAAGCAGATATATATGTTAGGATTTGTGATATGCTTAAAATCGTGTTAATTATGAGATTCTATACTAATATTTGAATAATGGTTTTATTTATATGAGATGTTACGAATGTTTTTCTTTATTTTAAAGGGATTTAATGTGTGGAATTTGTGATTGTAGGAGATGCAGATTGTGATGCAAAGTTCGGGTATGGATAGTTAGGTAAAATTGAATCATGGATAGAATCATTTTCCTTCTGGTTTGATTATTCTAGGATACTATTGGCAGAGGGGTTTGAATCCATAGGAATGCTGGGCATCCCGGTATTTCACATGCGGCTGGTGAAAAGTGCCAACCTCTAAGGAATCCCATTCCCAAGAGTGATAGAACCAAAGCCAAGCGATATGTGGGGATGAAAATTCTACTTGTTCATTCTGAATGTATGGGTAGTCCCTACACACTATCTTGATTTGAAGTATCATCCTGGCGATGATTAAAGATTAACACCCGAAGAGTTTCAATGCATAATTGGAGTTGACTTATATTGAATTCGATTACATTTCTCCTATTGGTCACTACATTCCACGTGCCTTGATGAGATTGGTCCCTTGGATTTCCTCTCATGTATTTGTCTTATCATTTCTGAACCTTATGTTCTATAAAAGACCAGAAGATCCCTTTTTTATTTTTAAGTTCAGAATTTGTGGATGTCAGAGGAGCATAAACTTTTAAGTTTTGTTCTTTTTTCTTGTTTTCTGAACCATTCTGGTGTAAAACTATATATTCACATAGAAATTGATTAATATTAGAGCTTATTAGATAGTTACCTATCTCAGTAGCTTTTGTAGCTAGTTTTGTTAGTTTAGTCAAACAAGACTGTATGCTGCACCATTTAAGGGTGCATACAGAACCTACTCAGTGTCCAAAAATGAAACCCCTCTCTTTAAAAGCTTGCACTATTTTATATGTATTTGTGAAGCAATTTTCTCTATTTTAATTGATTCTTTGGGGTATCCATGGAGAATAACTAGGAGAAAATTTTAGTTTTTAGTATTTTATGCTTTGTTTTAGAGTAGATGTTTAAATTCTTGAAAATGTTCCAAAATTTGAATGAATGGATAAAATTTTATTAAAAATCTTTTGTTTTCCATAAAATTGTTGAATGCTTAATGCTAAATCTACTTAAGTGATAGCAAAGAATTTGTGATGTTCATGAAATGCTACAACGAATCTTTTGATTTCATGCGGATTGAGTTTATGATTCATTTGAAAGTCTAATGCCTAAAATATTCAATTGAAAACCATAGTCCCTTTGAGATTAACAATAATTTATCACATCAGTACCCAAGAGTGACCCTAGTGCAATCAGGACCTAGTTATCGAAGACTTGAGATTGAACTAAAGCCAATTTTTTCCTGTTAATGCAAAATTCCCTTTTAGGTTGTCTTTGTTCGATATCTTTCAAGAAGGATAGGCTCTTTGTAGTCTTGTTTATGAAGAATTTATTCACCTTGTTTGCTACGAGTAAATTTGTCATCAACAAGAACTGGCACTAGAAGGAGGGCCATGTTTGATAATTTAGGTTTTATCCTTTTGAGATTGGAGGGTTACACTTTGAAACATTAATCCTAAGTTTTGTGAGCAGCTTATAGGTAAAAAAAAATTGAATGCAAATTGGCTTTTCAATATGGAAGTTGAAAAACTTTTGGAAAATTTTAATCAGAAATTGCATCCTTTGAATTTATTCACTCTTCGAAGAGTCACCGAATGTAGAATTCATGATATGACTAATCACAGTGAACTCGAATGTGAAATTTTTTTAACTAGGGTAAGTTTGGTCATAAGTAAAGTAATTTTGTTAATAGAGGAAGTTTAAACTGCTAAAAGAAAGGAATTTTTAATGAGAAAAACATTTAACCCTAGTGAAATTGAAAATATTAAAAAATATAACAGATACATCAAAATAGTTGGAAAACTGCGATTATTATAAAGAAAATTATAATGTTTTGCAAGGAAATAGGCGATAATGTTGAGATTTAGAGATATTTCATCACACACGAGCAAACTACATCAATGAATCATCAGTCCCTCTATACGTGGAAAATGTAGATAGCAAGGAGCGAGAAAACTGAGTGGGAAACACATGTATTTTGCTCCAAGTTGAAAATTCACAAGCTATAAAAAGAAATTTTCTTGATTTTATACAAGATATAGAATATCAATTTTTTACTTTTTCTCTCTCTAATAGCAATATAAATAGTGATATATCTTGGTCTAACAAAATGTAGAGTGAAGATAGGGCCGAAGACATGAAGACTTTTCGAGGAGGAGGAAGCAGAGAAATAGATACAATCATTCATGGAAATGGACCAAGGATGGAAGAAGGTAGAGTATGGTTGCATCAAAAGGAATGTGTGCAATCGATCTCTAATGATTTCATTTTTATGCATATGAGCAAAATCATTGGTAAGTACATTTTGAATTTATGATCTTTAAACGCAAAAAATTTAAGATAATTCACTATTACAGAACATTGAAATTTTTGATAAATGAATTTAAAGATAAACATGTAATTCGTACCAAAATTGTAGAAGAAATAGTTGTAGAAATTGAAATAAATTTCTTTATTAGAATTGATCTTTTGTTATGTTAGAGTTAGGGTAGTTAGGGTTTAGTTTGCTTTTCTGTAGGTTTTTGTTTTTTTTGTTTTTTTTGTTCTTTTCTTTTGTCTAGCCTCTACATTAGTAAATTTTGCTTTAAATTATCTTACACATGAGAGTTAATTCAAACATTCATAAAAGTGGGTTGTGAAAAGCAAAATAATAAAACCATGCACAATAAAACATGCTTTAAAATGTACCAAAAAAAGGGTATATGTGTGTGTGTGTGTGTGTGAGGTATATACATGAGATATCAAAAATCCTTGTTTCAAAAAATCAAAAAGAAAAAAAAAAGTGAGCAAAGTTGCAAAGAGTAGTAGGGGTATGTGCAAGATCATCATGGAAAAAACAGGGTCCTAAGTG
>VDFB02058242.1:30365199-30463917 GCA_007258455.2 Sequoia sempervirens
CTCTTAGGTTTCTCTTACTAACTCACTCCCTCTATCTCTCTCCCCTGTACCTTTAACCCTAAACCCTAAACCCTAAACCCTTAACCCTTAAACTCTAAACCCTTAAACCCTCTACCCTCTATCACCAACTCATCATCATTCAAGTTGTTTAGATTAATATAGATATGTTAGTCTAAGCATCTTTTCTATTGTGAGAATATAGATTTCTCATTTTCCCACTTTTACGATATTCCTGGCACGATTGATCATGGACCTGCTGCAACAATAGCCAACTCTGATCCTTTCGAAGAGGTATGCATCTTTTATAGTTTTCATCACCAAATCATCATCATTTAGGTTGTTTAGATTAATACAGATATGTTAGTCTAAGCATCTTTTCTATTGTGACAATATAGATTTCTCATTTTCCCACTTTTGCGATATTCCTGGCACGATTGATCATGGACCTGCTACAATAATAGCCAACTCTGATCCTTTCAGAGAGGTATGCGACAGATTAAAACAATATTGATTGGTTATTCTAAGCATCTTTAATAGTTTGCATCACCAATTCATCATCATTCATGTTGTTTAAATTAAGATAGATTTGTTAGTCTAAGCATCTTTTCTATTGTGACAATATAGATTTCTCATTTTCCCACTTTTGTGATATTCTTGGCACGATTGATCATGGACCTGTTGCAATAATAGCTAGCTTTGATCCTTTCAGAGAGGTATGCAATAGATTACAACAATATAGATTGGTTATTCTAAGCATCTTTTATAGTTTGCATTACCATCTTATCATATTTTGTGTCATTTAGAATAATATAGATTGGTTATTCTAAGCTACCTTGATGGTTTGTACAGGTGCTTGTCGGTCCAAAACATGAACATACTACTATTGTTGAAGAATGTGCCCTGAATGCCTCTAATAGGAAAACTTTGTAAAATTTGAATTCTCAAATTGGAAACAATGTAAAATAGTCATAATTGTGTATGGGCATAATCTATACCCAGTGATGTTTTTTGAAATATGGCTCAAATGTCTGGCATTGTATAAAGGGTATGTTTAAAATGTAAAGTGGTCTGTATTTTAGAAACTCATAGGTTTTGTAAAGGGGTCTATTTTTGTACTTAATCGAGCTACAACCAAAGGTTTTCTTGTTGGTTCTTTCCTGTCGGTATGCTCATTTGAACCAGGCTTTTTAATATCTCTCATTTATATATAATAAATTATAGTGGCTTGCAACTTTTGCTCCTCAAATCCAACTTGGGTGCAACTTCATTTTTAGCAACTTTCATGAGGTTTTTAAGGAAATCAATGTTTCCAACCTTTCCACACCCTATAAATTCATGAAACACGTCTATTAGGACCTGCACAAGCTTGAGCCAACTTTAAATCTTGTTGCCCCCACGTTTCATTCACATTAGCAAGTTGTAACCACCATTTTTTTTGGTGCAGGAGCACCTACACCACAATATCATTGTGGATCATTTCAATGATTAAAGTGTTAATATTTTGATTTTTTGTCTTTAATGAGATCTAATAGTCCTAATGGTCATGTACTAGGAGGATGTTTTAGGTTTTAGGGTCAAAAAAATTGGAGATCCCAACTTGTCCTAGTTGTTGCTTTGTAGCCTTTGAAGGAAAAATTAGTAAATTTGTTTAGGGACAAGAAAGAATAGTGTTTTGAACATGTAATGATGCTATTTCAAGCCATTAAGTGAGCTTTTAGTAAAGTTAGAAGTTGAAAAGTGCAACATTTCATTATGAGTCATATTAATGTGAAAAATGTTTGTATTTTGGCCTTTAACGGTCATTAAGGTTTCAAAAGTCAGTTAATATTGGTGGTTAAAGGCATTAGGAGTTGGATTCCAAGGCATGGAAATGTACTTAATGCCTTCAAGGGCTCGAGACAGGTTTGGTTGAAGGAGTTTTTTTCTTTGAATCCATAAAGTTTCAATTGCTCAATTCATATTTTCCTGTTTTTCTTGTGTTTTCTGCCTATGCACAAGCCATTCAAGCATTTTTGTATCAAAAATTTATGTAGAAACATTATTACATGTCTTGAATTTATTTTTACTTCTTAATAGAGGGTTTCTTTATTCATTTTGTGCCTCAAAACTCAGACTTTCTTTAGACCGATTCCTGAACAAGGGAATAAGAGTTTTGCAATTTTAATGGCTTGAATCTCATCCCACCTACTGTGTGCCAATGTGAATCGATGGGATGACTTGGTAGGGATTAGGAAATGATATTTCATGAGTGGAAGGCATGGAGAACTGGGTTTTGAAATAAAATGAAGAGTTAAGGTCTAAAAATGGTGTTTTTTTTCACTTGAAAATAGAGTTTTTACCCTAGGGTTTGCAAAAATCATCGAGATACCAGAATTTTCTTTGTTTTCTAAGCATATTCGGGCCTAAATAAAGGTTTCTAAGCTAGTGGCAGAGTGTGAAAGGTTGTGGAAGTGCTTCATCCAATAAACCCTCAAGAATTACACTAAAAACAAGGGTTTTCTGATTTGATGGTTTCAGGTCTGTACAAATAGAATCCAATTGTAAAATATTTGTTTTCTTGGAAATTTATTTGCTGCCCCAAGGTTTTAGGGGTCTGTGTGGTGTTTGAAGGTATGTTGCTTTGCATTTTTGGGCTAATTGAGTAGCCTGTTCAAGGGTGAATGTATAGGAAGTCAACGTTGGTCCAAAGGAGTCTATGTTGTTTCTCATATATGTTGTGTAACTTGGATATGGGTGTTTGAATAAGTCATGTGTTGGTTTGGTATTTTGGAAAATTGTGGAGTAATTGGACAAAAACTAGTTTCTCATTATTACAAGGGTTAAGGGGGTTAAAGAGAGAAATGTGTATTTAGTTGCTTGTCAACTTTTAAGAGAGTTTTGGACTGTCCAAAGAGGTTAGAATAATCTTATTAGATGCCTCAAATAGGCAAGTTGCAAAGAGTTTGTGATTGTTCCCTTGTGTCTACATCAATTTTTCACCTAATTTCACTCGGTCCAATGTAGCTCGAAGTGATTCAATGTATTTGGTTGCATAAGAGGACCATCACTAGTGCAAACATACCCATCAAGACATGTTGGATCAGTCTATTTGGTCGTACGAGTTGTGCAATGAAAGTTTCACCACTTTGCAACTTTACACTACTTGCATCTGGCAACTTTTCCCTCCACTGAAATTTCATCACCATAGGAAAATGCCTTTGAGATAGCAAAAAATGAGATAATTTTTTGTAGATGGTCCCAACACGATCCTATAGCCTCAAACGGAGAGTCTATAAGCATCACGGTTTCTGAGAAATAGCCCTTCAAAGATTGCTTCCTTTTAGCACTTTGGACTCTTAAGGGAAATAGTCGGTCCAATGTAGCTCAGAGTGATTCATCATATTTGGGTGCAAAAGAGACCATACCTAGCATAAATGTACCCATCTGAACTTGTTGGAACAGTTTTTTTGGTCGTACGAGTTGCGGATTGAAAGTTGCACCACTTTGCAACTTTACACTACTTGCATCTGGCAACTTTTCACTCCACTGAAAAGTCATCACCATAGGAAAATCCTCCGAGATAGAAAAAAACTGAGAGAGGTTTTTGTAGATGGTCCCAACATGATCACATAGCCTCAGATGGAGAGTCTGTAAGCATCACGGTCTCCAAGAAATAGACCTTCAAAGATTGTTGCCTTTTAGCACTTTGGACTCTTAAGGGAAATCATCGGTCCAATGTAGCTCGAAGTGATTCAGCATATTTGGGTACAAGAGAGGACCATCCCTAGCGTAAACGTACCCATCCGGACATATTGGAACAGTCTGTTTGGTCGTACGAGTTGTGGAATGAAAGTTGCACCACTTTGCAACTTTACACTGCTGGCATCTAGCAACTTTTTCCTCCACTGAAAAGTCATCATCACAGGAAAACGCCTCTGAGATAGAAAAAACTGAGAGAGGTTTTTGTAGATGGTCCCAACATGATACCATAGCCTTAGATAGAGAGTCTTTAAGCATCATAGTCTCCGAGAAATAGACCTTCAAAGATTGCTGACTTTTAGCACTTTGGACTCTTAAGGGAAATCGTCGGTCCATAGCTCGGAGTGATTTGGTGTATTTGCGTGCAAGAGAGGACCATCCCTAGCGTAAACGTACCCATCCGTACATGTTGGAATAGTCTGTTTGGTCATACGAGTTGTGGAATGAATGTTGCACCACTTTGCAACTTTACACTGCTTGCATCTAGCAACGTTTCCCTCAACTAAAAAGTCATCACCACAGGAAAACGCCTCCAAGATAGCAAAAACCGAGATAGGGTTTGGTAGATGGTCCCAACACAATCCCATAGCCTTGGATAGAGAGTCTGTAAGCATCACGGTCTCCGAGAAATATACCTTCAAAGATTGCTTCCTTTTAGCACTTTTGACTCTTAAGGGAAATCGTCGGTCCAATGTAGCTCAGAGTGATTCGGCATATTTGGGTGCAAGAGAGGACCATCCCTAGTGTAAACGTACCCATCTAAACTTGTTGGAATAGTCTGTTTGGTTGTACAAGTTGCGGAATGAAAGTTGCACCACTTTGCAACTTTACACTGCTTGCATCTGGCAACTTTTCCCTCCACTGAAAAGTCATCACCACAAGAAAACACCTTCGAGATAGCAAAAACTGAGAGAGGTTTTTGTAGATTGTCCAAACATGATCCCATAGCCTCAAACAAAGAGTCTGTAAGCATCACGATCTTTGAGAAATAGCCCTTTGGACTTTTAAGGGAAACTAGTGGGCAACATAATTAACTTCTTCACAAACTTAGTTTGAAGTAATTTCATTCTTTTTTGTGCATTTAAAATGAAATTTTAAGCCTTCCACCCTAAAAGTGACCTCTAAATAACGTCAAACACCTTAACTACCTCATTCTTATTCATTGCTTTTGCAAACAAGCATTTTCATTCCAAGAGGCTAATCTTTCATTTTTGCTTGTTGGATTGAATGTGGACTGTGATACAACTTTCTTTTTTCAAAAATTGTTCAACATCATTGAACTAAGAATTTATCACACATCTGTAAAGAAACAAATGAGTACTACAAACTAAAACACATTACACTTCGGTTCTCACTGACTTGATGTACTCTTCAACATCTCTCTTCTCTAAAAGTGGCCTCTAAATCACTCCAAACACCTTAACTACCTCATTCTTATTCATTTGTTTTGCAAACAAGCATTTTTATTCCAAGAGGTTGAGATTTCATTTTTGCTTTCAAAGAAAAATATTCCTATGCCACTGTTACACTGCACAGGTAAACCACGTTTTGTATTGTGGACCTATATTAAGCTACCACTCTCAATACCAATGTAAAAATGATACAAAATAACTTTTGAGACTGCAAGAAGACATCTGATAACTCTTGAGTGTACTAAAAGAATTCTTATGATTTTTAAAGAATGTTGATTAACTCTACTCAATTGTCTTATTTTTTCAATATCATAAAAATTGAACCCTAGCATCAATAGACTTTGTATATCAAGCTACCACAATTCAAGTTTCAACGATGAATATTTATCATGCATGTTTTAAATGACATTCAATTTTATGGTGGTTATTTTGTTTATATGATGTTATGTGATATTCTAATTGTAATTCATGCTTCTAGGCTGCACATCTATATATATATATAATTTTTACATGTTTTCTCCATTTTTAGGCCCCTACACCGAAAGTAAATTGTTGCATAGTGTGTGGAATGAAGGGGCAGCAGGCCTGATATCTCTTTAATGTTTGTTTGAGTGCATTTAAAATGAACATTTAAGCCTTGCACCCTAAAAGTGACTTCTAAATAACTTCAAACACCTTAACTACCTCATTCTTATTCATTTGTTTTGCAAACAAGAATTTTCATTCCAAGAGGCTAAGCTTTAATTTTTGCTTGTTGGATTGAATGCAGACCATGACACAACTTTCTTTCTTCTAAAATTTTTCAGCATCATTGAACTAAGACCAATGTAACAATGATAAAAAATATCGTTTGAGACTGCATCATTTAAAGTTTGTTTGAGTGCTTTCTTTTCATTTTTTGTGAGTTTTGTGCCAAGTTTCCTCAAAGAAATGTGGTCTCATAGAATTCCATGACAAGCTAATTCATTTGATAGCTGCTCCTAGTTATTAGTTATCTAATGTGAAGTAATTTCATAACTGCTTAGGTTCACTTTGTAAAAACTATATTGTTATTGAATTTTTTGCATCTATCAGCATCTAGTTGTTACTTATGCAATGTCAAGTAATGCTTTGAGTTTGAAAGATGTACAAAGCAATGTAATCAGCAATATGAATATAAACTACATAATATTTAACCATTCTTTTTATGCTATTGTACATTGATATTTAACCATTGCTCACTTGATTAAATTTTCAAAGAGTTTAATCATGCACATGAGGAGGAAATTAAATTTCGATTGTTAGCTTCTATATATCAAATTATCCAATAATCAAGTGTATGTACATATACAAAAATGGCATCAATTCCAACTCAAACAAAGTTTTACAATATGTGGCATATGCCATCTCAGTATCTATTCAAAATTTACATGCCAAAATATCTATCTCATCCTAAACTATTGGTGGATCATCAAAATGAAGCCTCTTTGAAGCACTCGTTGGCTCTGAAGGTAGTTGCACAAGAAAAAGTCAAACCACAATTGAGATTAGTTATACCATATAATTTAAAATCAAATAATTAACATAAAAATAAATATACATTGAATTATAATTGAACTCTAAACTTGAAATCTTGATTACCTAAAATATACGTCTCTTCGAAGGGTCAGGAGTCCTAGAATATATCCCTCTCAAAGAACTAACCAAACCAACTTTTGTAACGTCAATCTATATATGTGGACAAAAACATAAAATTGATCCAGGTTAGCATAGAATTATTGGTAATAAGAACATATTTACCAAGCACAAAATAAAATAAACACATACCTCTTTAGGCTGATCTTTTTCTGTATCTCCTTTAGGTGTTTTAACACCTCCTCCTTGAGGTGTTTCAACATCTCCTCCTTCAGGTGTTTGAATACCTACTCCTTTAGGTGTTGTGACACTTATCAACAATGATGTATAGCTCACAACCTCGTGTACATAAAATGATACATATGAAACTACGAATCTATTTTAATGCATGCATAATCAATAAAAGATCTTATAAATCTTAATTCAATCAAATTTGAGTTCAATTACCTTTCCCTTATCTAACATTGTGCCTCCATAGTCTGGAGAGTGTCGCACCTCACTCGCACTAGGTGTTTCCTACAAGCAGAGAATAAGAAAAACATATAAGTTAATATATAATTTCATTAATGACAATTCAAATGACAAGCAAGTATACAATAAAAAAATGTAAATGAGTAAGTGTGAAAATACATACTGTGTGTGTGTCAAGGCCAAATGAAATGGCCCTAAGGGTGCTATCAGTCACCCATGTGAGCTCCTCCTTAGACATTAACTATTAAATAAACCAATAAATATTAGTACTTGATACTATCTCTTATTAATATTCATTTTTTAAAAAATGCAAGTTATGAATTTACACCTTAAATGTTACATGTGTAACTATTCCATTGTCCACCTCTCTAGTAGGAGAGGACTCTGTAGGGTGTGCTCCACTCCCCTGCGTGTGATCTGCTATAATCTCCACATCTTGGATGTCATAATTAGAAGTGTCTAATGGATGCTCAAAGGGATGTACAATATAACCCAAGCATATATGCTGGCACACATTGCAAATATGTGGCACACAAATATGTGGACCCAAGGAGGATGATGAAGCAGCACTGGATCCATCGCTAACATCACTAGAATATGGCTGAGTTACTGAAGAAGCATGGGAAACCAAAATACCACTCAAAGAGTGAATGGCCTGGATAGTTTGTGTGGTTGCATCCTCCGTAATATTTGGATGTTGAACTGGAGGTGACGGAGGTAGGGGAGGACGGGGAACATGTGGGCGCCTGACTACTCTAACTGCCTCTGGCCTATCCTTGCGCATACCTCCACCAACACCCTAGAAGGGTTTAATGTCAAAGTAATTGACATGATGCCCTAAGAAAAACTCAACATATAATTTTTTAATAAAGTAAAAAGGTACATCAAGATTATTGTTGGGTGGTTTATCAAAAACCATACACCAATGATCCCAAAATTTATCTACTATGCCCCTATGTGTGCACTATTTTATAGAAATTTTTGGTTTCTTAACATTCACTAGCAAACCAATGTTGGAGCTAATAAATAAAGAGTCTATTTGGACTTTTGTTATTTGGAATTTTTTCACATCATCATAAGACAATCAACATGCATAATATTCCCTCATGGTTTCTCACCACAAATGAAAGGCATTATGTTGGGTGGAGAGAGTTTCTACATTTGTAATTATTCCTGTCAATGTGGTTGACATACGAGATAATCGAGGGATTTTATTATAAACATCACAAATTCCCCTTAATTGCTCCAATATTTCACAAATTAAGTCTTCAATTGATGGCTACGGACGTGGTGGAGCATTTGGCATTTCTGCATTTTGATTCTCAGCTAGTCAATTTTCATTCTCAACTAGTGGAATTTGTGCATTCTCATTCTCAGCAGCCATAATGCGAGATTAAAGTATAAAAATAATTAATCTAATTAAAATTAAACAATATAAATGAAAATATTATTAAAATAACCTAGTTTTAAAAAAAAAATCCAAAAAAAACCCTACTTTTTAACAAAAATCTATAAAATTCTCTAATTTTTAATACAAATACATAAGCAACACTATTTTTAAATCAAAATCCATAAAAAACATTCATTTTTTTTATCAAAATCCATTCTAAACTCAATTGTTTCATAAAAATTCAATCAAAAACCCTATTTTGAAAAAATCCACAAAAAACATTCATTTTTTTTATCAAAATCCATTCTAAACTCAATTTTTCATAAAAATTCAATCAAAAACCCTATTTTGAAAAAATCCACAAAAAAATTCATTTTTATCAAAATCCATTCTAAACTCAATTTTTTCATAAAAATTCAATCAAAAACCCTATTTTAAAAAAAATTCCACAAAAAACTAATTGAAATTATCCAAATCTAATTCAAAATTGAATCAAAGCAAATAAAAATCTAAAATCTTACCTTTTCAAATTGGATATTGGCGAAATCAAATATCCATTATGCGAAGAACCTCCTCACTATGCGCCCGCAGGTTGTTGATTGTCAAATGATTTTAAAACAACCACAGATTTTGTATATATATATTTTTTACAAATCAGATATCCAATATGGAAAACTAGGATTGGTGTTTGCTTTGGTGGTGTGTACTGACATCCAAGTCTAATAAAAGTCAACATGGTATTTTTGCATTTTTGGGTCGATGAAAGATGTGTTTTTTTTCCTCATTGCCACTTTTTGGCCCACCATGATCCTACACATACCCGTAGTCATTTAGTTGATGTGGGATGCCTCTTCTATTAGGGCCAAATACCCTATATAGGAAGGTTCCTAGTGAACTTCAAATTCTTGGATATGGAGATCAGTAAGAAAAGGCCAAAGTAGAACCACTTCCCCACGTTCCAAGAACCAAAGAATACCATCCATCGAGCAAATACCAATGGTCAGATGTGCAATAGATAAAATGGTATCCATATTTTCCAGGAATTCAGGCTTCACTATCAAGTTGGCAGCAGCGCAAATATCTTCAAAAGGTAGCCCAATATCTAGAAGTGATGCTACAAAGTGACAAGCTATATCAGAATAGAAGTGAAAGTAGCGACTGGATTCAACATACTTTTCCCCAAGGACTAAGCACAAATTTGGTACAGTGAAACTAGACGTCCTAATAAAGAAAACCTTTTCAAGCCTTTATGGTGTGATGCTCCCTAAGAAAACATTTTTTTGGTGAGAACAACCTAAGAAAATTGAAGTATCCATGGCTAAGAAGCAAATGAAAATGTACTGAGGAAAATTACAGAAATAAAATAGAAAGCTAGAAAGAAAAAGTATGAATAATTTAATAAAGGTTAAGTCAAATTAATTATTTACACATATTTGGTAATAAATTGCTTCAAATTTGAGTAGTACAAAGATTGTGAATCAAGCAAGTTGAAGATTTCAAAATTAATAGTGTTCATTTCAATTTTTTTTAAGAGTCATATTAATTATGGAGGTGCTTATGTGTGTGGAATATAAAAGGAAATGAAGTCGGCAAGGCAGTACATGTCATCACCTAAGTAAGTTGACAAGATAATATGTGCATAGTAAGGCGTGCAAATTTAATGAGGAATAATGTGATTGTTTTTCAAGGTAATCATGACATTTTTCAATCCATTAATGAGGTACAACACTATCAAATAAAAATTGCTAGAAATTTTAAACGCAGAAAATTTGAGATAATTCACTATTACAAAACTTGTAGAAGAAATAGTTGCAGAAATTGAAATAAATTACTTTATTAAGAATTTATCTTTTGTTATGTTAGAGTTAGAGTAGTTAGGGTTTATTTTTCTTTTCTATAGGGCTTTTTTTTTCTTCATTTTTGTTCTTTTCATTTGTCTGGCCTCTACATTAGCAAATTTTGCTTAAAATTATCTTACACATGAGAGTTAATTCAAACATTCATAAAAATGGGTTGTGAAAGTGAAATAATAAAACCATGCATAGTAAAACACACTTTAAAATGTACCAAAAAAAGGGTATATATATATGTGTGTGTGTATATCACATATATACATGAGATATTGAAAATCCTTGTTTCAAAAAATCAAAAACCAAAAACAAAAAGAGAGCAAAGCTACAGAGAGTAGTAGCCATTTAGTTGATGTGGGATGCCTCTTCTATCAGGTCCAACTACCCTATATAGGCAAGTTCCTGGTGAACTTCAAATTCTTGGATATGGAGATCAGTATGAAAAGGGTGAAGTGGAACCACTTCCCTTCGTTCCAAGAACCGAAGAATATCATCCATGGAGGGAATACCAATGGTCAAATGTGCAATAGATAAAATGGTATCCATATTTTCTAGGAATTCAGGATTCACTATCAAGTTGGTAGTAGCGCAAACATCTTCAAAAGGTAGCCCAATTTCTAGAAGCGATGCTACAAAGTGAGAAGCTATATCAGAATAGAAGCGAAAGTAGTGATTGGATTCAACATACTTTTCCCCAAGGACTAAGCACAAATTTGGTACAATGAAACTAGAAGTCCTAATAAAGAAAACTTTTTCAAGCCTTTATGGTGTGATGCTCCCTAAGAAAACATTTTTTTGGCGAGAACAACCTAAGGAAATTGGAGTATCCATGGCTAAGAAGAAAATTCAAATGCACTGAGCGAAATTACAGAAATAAAATAGAAAGCTAGAAAGAAAAATTGTGAAGAATTTGATAAAGGTTAAGTCAAATTAACTCTTTACACATATCTGGTAATAAATTGCTTCAAATTTTAGCAGTATGAAGATTACGAATCAAGCAAGTTGAATATTTCAAAATTAATAGTGATCATTTCATTTTTTTTAAGAGTCATATTAATTATGGAGGTGCTTATGTGTGCAGTATATAAAAGAAAATGAAGTTGGCAAGGCAGTACATGTCATCACCTAAGTAAGTTGACAAGATAATATGTGCAGAGTAAGGCGTGCGAATTTAATGAAGAATAATGTGATCATGTTTCAAGGTAATCATGACATTTTTTGATCCATTAATGAGGTACAACATCATCAAATCAAAATTGCTAGAAGAAATTTTAAATGTAGAAAATTTAAGATAATTCACTATTACCAAAATTGCAAAAGAAATAGTTGCAGAAATTGAAATAAATTGCTTTATTAGGATTGATCTTTTGTTATGTTAGAGTTAGGGTAGTTAGGGTTTTTTTTTCTATAGTTTTTTTTTTTTCCTTCATTTTTGTTCTTTTCTATTGTCTGGCCTCTACATTAGAAATTTTTTCTTAAAATTATCTTACACATGAGATTTAATTCAAACATTCATAAAAGTGGGTTGTGAAAAGAGAAATAATAAAACCATGCATAGTAAAACACACTTTAAAATGTACCTAAAAAAGGGTATATATATATATGTGTGTGTGTTTTTGTGTGTGTGCATCATGTATATACATGAGATATTGAAAATCCTTGTTTCAAAAAATCAAAAAGGAAAAAGGAAAAGTGTGCAAAGTTGTAGAGAGTAGTAGCCATTCAGTTGATGTGGGATGCCTCTTATATCAGGTCCAACTACCCAATATAGGAAAGTTCCCAATGAACTTTAAAGTCTTGGATATGGAGATTAGTATAAAAAGGGTGAAGTGGAACCACTTCCCCGCATTCCAAGAACCGAATAATATCATCCATGGAGGGAATACCAATGGTCAAATGTGCAATAGATAAAATGGTATCCATATTTTCCAGGAATTCATGCTTCACTATCAAGTTGGCAACAGCATGAACATCTTAAAAAGGTAGCCCAATATCTAGAAGCGATGCTACAAAGTGAGAAGCTATATCAAAATAGAAGCAAAAGTAGTGACTGGATTCAACATACTTTTCCCCAAGGACTAAGCACAAATTTGGTATAGTGAAACTAGAAGTCCTAATAAAGAAAACCTTTTCAAGCCTTTATGGTGTGATGCTCCCTAAGAAAACAATTTTTTGGCGAGAAAAACCTAAGGAAATTGGACTATCCATGGCTAAGAAGCAAATGCAAATGCACTGAGCAAAATTACAGAAATAAATAGAAAGCTAGAAAGAAAAATTGTGAAGAATTTGATAAAGGTTAAGTCAAATTAATTCTTTACACATATTTGGTAATAAATTGCTTCAAATTTTAGAAATACGAAGATTATGAATCAAGCAAGTTGAAGATTTCAAAATTTATAGTGGTCATTTCATTTTTTTAAGAGTCGTATTAATTATGGAGTTGCTTATGTGTGTGGAATATAAAAGAAAATGAAGTTGGCAAGGTAGTACATGTCATCACCTGAGTAAGTTGAGAAAATAATACATGCAGAGTAAGGCGTGTGAATTTAATGAAGAATAATGTGATCGTGTTTCAAGGTAATCATGACATTTTTTGATCCATTAATGAGGTACAACACCGTCAAATAAAAATTGCTAGAAGAAATTTTAAATGCAGAAAATTTAAGATAATTCACTATTACCAAAATTGCAGAAGAAATAGTTGTAGAAATTGAAATAAATTGCTTTATTAGAATTGATCTTTTATTATGTTAGAGTTAGGGTAGTTAGGGTTTAGTTTTTTTTCTATAGGGTTTTGTTTTTTTCCTTTGTTTTTGTTCTTTTCTTTTGTCTGGCCTCTACATTAGAAAATTTTGCTTAAAATTATCTTACACATGAGATTTAATTCAAACATTCATAAAAGTGGGTTGTGAAAAGCGAAATAATAAAACCATGCATAGTAAAATACACTTTAAAATGTACCAAAAAAAGGGCATATATATGTGTGTGTGTATATGACGTATATACATGAGATATCAAAAATCCTTGTTTTAAAAAAACAAAAAGAAAAAAAAAAGATGAGAGAAGTTGCAGAGAGTAGTAGCTATTCAGTTGATGTGGGACAACTCTTCTATCAGGGCCAAATACCCTATATAGGCAAGTTCTCAGTGAACTTCAAAGTCTTGGATATGGAGATCAGTAAGAAAAGGTCGAAGTGGAACCAGTTCCCCACGTTCCAAGAACTGAAGAATATCATCCATGGAGGGAATCCCAATGGTCAGATGTGCAATAGATAAAATGGTATCCATATTTTCCAAGAATTCATGCTTCACTATCAAGTTGGCAACAGCGTGAACATCTTCAAAAGGTATCCCAATATCTAGAAGTGATGCTACAAAGTGAGAAGCTATATCAAAGTAGAAGCGAAAGTAGCAACTAGATTCAACATACCTTTTCCCCAAGGACTAAGCACAAATTTGGTATAGTGAAACTGGAAGTCCTAATAAAGAAAAAAATTTCAAGCCTTTATGGTGTGATGCTCCCTAAGAAAAAATTTTGTCGGTGAGAACAACCTAAGAAAATTGGAGTATCCATGGCTAAGAAGAAAATGCAAATACACTGAGCGAAATTATAGAAATAAAATAGAAAGCTAGAAAGAAAAAGTGTGAAGAATTTGATAAAGGTTAAGTCAAATTAATTATTTACACATATCTGGTAATAAATTGCTTCAAATTTGAGTAGTACAAAGATTGTGAATCAAGCAAGTTGAAGATTTCAAAATTAATAGTGGTCATTTCATTCTTTTTACGAGTCGTATTAATTATGGAGGTGCTTATGTGTGCAGAATATAAAAGAAAATGAAGATGGCAAGGTAGTACATGTCATCACCTGAGTAAGTTGAGAAGATAATACGTGCAAAGTAAGGCATGAGAATTTAATGAAGAATAATGTGATCATGTTTCAAGGTAATCATGACATTTTTTGATCCATTAATGAGGTACAACGCCGTCAAATCAAAATTGCTAGAAGGAATTTTAGTAGCTGCCATAAAATTTAATCAAAAGGGTGGTAACTGATGTTTCTAAATTTAAACTTAAATTTAGTGATTAAGTTGTCTATTGCTAAATTTTAATTTATGCATATTTTCTAACATATGGCGAGCTGCAATTAGCTAGGATTTGGCATAAATTAGTAAAATTTAGCTACAAACACACACTTAAAGGAAATCATTAAATGAATTTTTGGGAAGTAGTGAATTGATGAAGAGATTTGTATTGAATGAAAAATCAAAAAGTAACATTCGCTACCACTATAATTCCCAACCTAATAGCAGTGCTTCATTGCTTACAAGTTGATAAAAGAGCTATCATTGCTATATCTATAAAAAAACAAAAAAATATATATCAACTCTTTAGACTATCCAAATAACTCTACCAAGGCTATGGAAGCTTGGCTGGCAATAGAGCTATGTTTGGGGGAATTACAGAAATAACCTTGTTGGGGCTATGGATGCTTGACTAGCAGCAAGGCTCTATCCCTAATTGGCTTTGGAGGATTACTATATTATGTAGTTCAATGTTAATGAACTGATTCCTTCCTTAAGTTCCAAAAACTAGAATTAATCAGAGCACACACAAATGTTTCTAGTGGACTTTTACTTCTTTATGTCAGAATCTAGGTAAAGGTAGAAGTTATTGTTTTAAAATATGTATAAGTTTTAATTTACAATGGGTGATTGAATTTCAAGTTTGGTTTAAATTTGGTTCTATTGGTTGCAAGTTGTTGTGTGGTCTCACAACATGCCCCAAGACTGAAAATACTTGGGGACCCAAGTAAAAAATAACTCTTATGGCAAGAGCTAGCAAATTGAAAGATCACCAAAAGTGAAGAGCAAAGAGAAATTGTTGATAATAAAATTACTTCGTAATGTAAGCGTTTCGAGCACCAAGTACCAGGTATCAAAAACATGTGAAAAGGTGAAAGGTAATGTTAGTTTGAATGGAAGGCTCTAGTCCAATATGAAAGAGTCTAGTATGAAGGAGTCTGGTATGATGGAATTTCGGTATAAATGAGGTTTAGGAAAGTTAGTTGGTAAAGTTGAATGTCAGGTACCAGGTATTAGGTTATAATGTGAAGTGAAAATGCTAAAAGATTTAAGTTTACCTAATGATTCAAGTAATCCAGTATATATGTGAGGATTTGTGATATACTTAAAAGCGTGTTAATTATGAGATTCTATACT
Organism: Sequoia sempervirens; assembly: GCA_007258455.2. Lineage (NCBI taxonomy): Eukaryota > Viridiplantae > Streptophyta > Pinopsida > Cupressales > Cupressaceae > Sequoia > Sequoia sempervirens. The sequence goes on from VDFB02058242.1 coordinate 30,380,896, forward strand.
AATATTTGAATAATGGTTTAATTTATATGAGATGTTATGAATCATTTTCTTTCTTTTACAGGGATTTAATGCATGGAATTTTTGATTGCAGGAGATGCATATTATGATGCAAAGTTTGGGTATGGAGGGTCAGGAAAACTTGAATAATGGATAGAATCATTTTCATTCTGGTTCAATTATTCTGGGATACTACTGGAAAAGGAGTTTGAATCCACAAGAATGTTGGGGATCCTGGTATTTCACATGCGGTGGGTAAAAAGTTCCAACCTCTAAGGAAGCCCATTCCCAAGAGTGATAGAACTAGAGCCAAGTGATGTGTGGCGGCAAAAAATCTACTTGTTCATTCTAAATGTATGGGAAGTCCCTACACACTATCCTGATTTGAAGTATCATCTTGGTGATGGTTAAAGATTAACACTTGAAGATTTTCAATGTGTAATTGGATTTGACTTCTATTGAATTTGATTACAATTCTCAGGTATTGATCACTACATTCTACATGCCTTGATGAGATTGGTCCCTTGAATTTCCTCTCATGTATTTGTCTTATCCTTTCTAAGCCTTGTATTATATAAAAGGCCAGAGGATCCCTTTTTTATTTTTAAGTTCAGAATTTGTGGATGTCGGAGGAGCATAAACTTTTAAGTTTTGTTCCTTTTTTCCTATTTTTTGAACCATTCCAGTGTAAAACTTTGTATGCACGTAGGCATTGATTAATATCAAAGCTTATTAGATGAATACCTATCTTAGTATATTTTGTAGCTGGTTTTGTTAGTTTAGCTGAACAAGACTATATGTTGTGTTGTTTAAGGGTGCATACAGAACCGGTACTCAATGTCTAGAAATGAAACCCCTCTCATTAAAATCTTGCACCATTTTATATGTAGTTGTGAAGTAATCTGGTGAAGTATAAAGTGGTTTGGTTTATTTTAATTGATTCTTTGGGGCATCCATGGAGAATAACTAGGAGAAACTTTTAATTTTTAGTATTTTTATGCTTTATTTTCAAGTAGATGTTTAAATTCTTGAAAATGTTCCAAAATTTGAATGAATGGATGAAATTTTATTGAAAATATTTTTTTTTCCATAAAATTGTTGAATGCTTAATGCTAAATCTACTTAAGTGATAGCATAGAATTTTTGATGTTCATGAAATGTTACAAAAAATCTTTCGATTTCATGAGGTTTGACTTTATGATTCATTTATAAGTCTAATGCATAAAATATTCAATTCAAAACCATAGTCCCTTTGAGATTAACAACAATATCACATTAGTACCTGATAGCAACCCTAGTGCAATCATGACCTAGTTATCAAAGACTTGGGATTGAACTAAATCCACTCTTTTCCTATTAATGCAGAATTCCCTTTTAGGTTGTCTTTGCTCCATATCTTTCAAGAAGGATAGGCTCTTTGCAGTCTTGTCTGTGAAGAATTTATTCACCCTATTTGTTGCAAGTAAAATCATCGTCAATAGGTAGGAGACAAGGATAGGGTAGTGGATAGGGGATGGGGCACCAACACCCTCCTCAATAGCCTAGTTGAGATGGACAGGATGGCCACGATCATAGAGATGGTCATGATGGACAGGTGTCCATAGACGGGCACCAGCAACAGCATGATGGACAAGTGTTGGGGCATCATCCATTAGGACCACCACCATGCCAGGATCAATGGTAGGATCAAGGTCCAGACCCCAAGGATGCATAGATTATAGAACTTACAACAAAGAGGGACAAGCTAAGGTAGCAGGTCTAGCAATTGATGGCATTGGTGCAAGTTGTTACAAGTGAGAGAGACTAGGACTGTCAGCAAGTCCAACAACTTACCATCCAACTTTCCCAAGAGACTAGGTAGAGACAACAACTAGAGGCCATTGTTGTGCATACATAGGGTTAGGGAATAGTTCCAACTTAGATGTATGGGAATGTGATGGGAGAGTCTTCGTATTACCGTAATTGGTACCATAGGGTAGTGCCCATAGAGCAGCAACATCCAAACTTCTCACATAAGAGTGGAGTAGCACCGAGCAGCTTAGGTGGTCCCTTAATTAGGCAACCTTCAAGGAGCCACTGATGAGACCCATCACAACACGACAATCACCATATTTGAGGACAACCTCACCCTTTTGTAGTCATTTTTAGATGTACATCCTTGATATATTTATATATAGACATGTTCATCAACTAATTTTTGATAGCCTCTTGTATATCTATTTTTGATGATATTGACACATTAATTCTGACTTTGTATCATGGCATTAACATTTTGAGATATATATGAGATGTCCCAATTCAGTTATGATATGATGTGCCATTATTTTGATGACAGTGATGTTTCATTTTATTTCATGCTTTATGTTCATGTATGGATGCACATGCTATGGATGGATGCAGATGTTTATTTTATGGATGTGTTTCTTTATTTATGCACTATGATGTGATGTGATATATGATCCATGATGCACTTTTATATGATATGCAATGTATGATTTATGCTATGGATGCAATGTGATGGATGGTTTATTCTCTTTTCTAGTATCTTTTTATATGACATTTTATGAAATCTAGGTGCTCTCCTTTTACGTATTTCCCATACGATGAATTCATGCATATAATATGCTAATGATTATGGCATAATTATGATATGATTTTGTGGATGTGGGATGAATGCATTATGATTTTGTTGAATTTCATGATACCATATTAGTGTGGAAAGAAGATAGAAGAATAAGATGATTGGATTAACCATTGATTTTGAGATTGATTCAGAAGTCCAACAAGTCTATTAGTCTCCAAGACTTTACTAGATATGGTGACAGGATTGACGATATGCTCATTTTAGGGATTGGGATCCTTCATCATTCCTTATTGTTGATATAACACATAGATGCGATGCATCATGGTATTGATAACTAGGATGGCATTGTATCTAGTGTGATGGACTTTGACTCTGCAAACAAATAGGATCATTCTTGCTCACACCTAGACATATAGAATCCTCATTGAAATGTAATTTATAATTTTAGAACTTTTCAAACCAAAGCATACACAATGTTCAAAAATCTATTCAAAATGACCTCCCTACACAAAACAGAGCAAGTATTCACCAAAGTTATCTTAGAAGAATATCCCATAAGCACAGCAAACTAAAGATAATGATCAATGCCCCATTCCTTTCTCTCTAAATCACTCTCATTAGACATCATTGAGAGATCCTCAGAATGGGTCAACAAAATAAACCATAAGAAAAGATAAAAAAAAAAATAACCAATGTTATCTATATCTCTTTCCCAAGTGACATAGCTAAGGTGATTTCTGACAATGATATCCATTGTAGGAAGGATACATCCTAGGACATGTTTATCATATTTTTTGACCAACACTAATTATTTGATAGGTAATTGATATAAATGTTACCAAATTATTTACTCATGATCTAGAATTTCAAATTTAGGTTCATACTTTATGAATTGCTAAACTTGTTTCCACCTGTTTTACCAAAGGTTGATGATGAGGCTTGATTTTATTATGAATGAAATTTTATTGTGGGTGAAAGTGAAATGGGATGGATGGTTTTGGGATTTTTACAATATTTCAATCTTTTTAACATTTTCTAATGTTTTGAGGTTGTTTTTTTTCTTTTTGAATGTTTATGTGAGGCTACTTAGGATTTTTGACTATTTTCTAATGTTTTGGGTTTTGAAGTTTTCCAATGTTTGTGTTTTTTGTGTTTTGACTAAGACCTAAGAGGGACTAATCTAGGGCCTTGGGGGATTATCAAATATTACCCTTTCATATGTTATACATGTAGAGACCATGTAGTTTGATTCACTCTAACCAATAACTATTTATTGATGATATATGAACACAATGGATTGCCAGTTTATTATGATGGACTCCTAAAGATTGGCCTAGTGCATCTCAGGGGCACATCAGTAATGGCCTTTCCTATGTTCAAGCTCAGAGGCTCATAGTTCAACATGGTAATGTTTTTGATTTCTTTATGTTCTGACTTGTTTAGGGATTTTGATGTGTTTTGGATGTTTTATATTTTTAACTGTAGTGATGGAAAAAGTATCCCTTTTTCTCACTTACTGTGGGAATAATTAAAAAAATGAGCTAAGTGATTCCTTAATTTGGTGTTGTAATATGTCTTACATGTTTGCATTAAGTTTTTGGCCCTTTTAATCAAAATTTCATTTATTTATGCCTTAATTGGTCCAATTTTGCATCCACAAGCCTTATTAAATGTATTTTTCTAAGGATAATCCAAACACTTAATAAATAGAAAATCATAATTTAATAGTTGAGGTTATGTTTTCCAGATTTTGTGATTTGGGACTCATACACAACTTAGGTGTATGGGTCCCACCTAGGTCTTGGGACCCGATTTTAAATATTTCATTGAACTTAACACTTGTCAAAGTTTGTGTCCCAATTTTTAGCCACTGGGACTCATATGCCCAACCTGGTGTATGAGTACCACTTTAACTTGGACCTATTTTAAATTAAATTCTTGGAAATATTTTATTATCCTATATCCAATGTTGGCTTATAATGTTGTAATTTCAGAAAATTTTGCATAAACAAGTATAAATATAAGGTTATTTCACATAATCCCACCTAAGCAATCTTATGAAGCATCCTAACATTCTATCTAAGAAATTTCGTGAGATCAAGAGCACTCAAGATCTAATTATCACGCATTTGGATAGCATTCAAGATTCAAGCATCATTTCAAAGTCTTCATGCATCATGTGTGTTTGTGAGCTAACATTTGTGATTTATATTTTCATGATTCAAGCAAGCATTCAAAGACATTATCTCATATCAAAATCAAGATTCAAGATCCACATCTATTAAATCCATTTATTTGACACAAGTTTGTAGCCTTTATTTCAAGGATTTCATGAGTTGCAACATTACATTTGTTCATTCATCATTCCTTCATGCTATTTCATTTCATTTCAAGGTTTAATTACCAAAATAGGGTTTGACCAAGGAAAACCCCTATTCCCTAACACAACAACATTTTTCTCTCTTGATGTGTGTTTGCAGATCTAGGTGAATTGGAGCTTGAAGATCCTTTGAAGAAAAAGTTGCAAAAATTTTCAAAGTTGTCAAGAAGTTTTCATCTTCATGGAAACTCACCTACAGGCCAAAATTCAAACTTTCAGATTTGAAGAATTGGACAAGATGAAAGCTACAGAAGATCACTAGAGGCTACAGAAATATCATTTGAGCCCTAATACTGGGACTAAATCACCCCTCTAGGTGTATGAGTCCCAATGCAACCCATTTTCCAATTTTCTATAGATCCTAATCAATCACAAGAAGATTCCAAATTCTTCCCAGATTCTTGTAGCAGGAATAAATTACCTATCTTGTCATATCAGTCCCAATGCACTTCAAAAAGTAGAATTTTAGGGATATAGACCTTGCTTTGACTCCATAATTATTTTAGGCACCCTTTTGTTTCATTCTCTTTTATCAATTTTATTTCATGCTCTTAAGTTTCTAGGGTTTGTGCATAGACTTTGCATTTCTCCTTTAAAGCTTCATTTAATGGTGCACCCCCTATTAATCACACCCAAGGAAACCACCTAATTCCTTCCCTCAATTGAGTCACTTGGTTGAGGGATCTTGGTTTCCTAATGAACTAAAGAGTGAAATAGGTCCCTAAGTTCCATCTCCCAAAAGGTGGAACACCCTATTTCCTTTGGTTCATCTTGGTGAACCTAACCTTAGGACCCATGAATTTATAATTTGGAGAACATTGTAAGTCCTAGATCTAGCTTGCATTAAATTTTCATTAGATTTACATTAGTTGAATTGCAATTAGGGCTTCTAAATCTTGCATTAGTGAAAAGTGCATATAGGTTGCATTTTTGCATTTTGCATCACTAAATTTTATAGAAAAACTATCATTACAAATAGTCAAGTGAACATACAACCTAGAAACCTTAAAATCAACTCAGAATTTGTTGAATCTGGTTTGAAAACCCCAATATGGGACTCAATCACCCACCTGGGTGATTTAGTCCTTGTATAGGCATTTTTCCCAAATTTCTAGGTATTATGTGATATTTGTGTTTCACTATTTGAACCTTCTAGAAACCCTAATTGGGACTCATTCACCTAGTTGGGCTATTCAGTCACGAATCAGGTTTGAATCTACATTTTCTAGCATTCAAATATTTTTATTTGTGTTTTTGGTTGTTACCTTTACATTACTGTTTCAGTTTGCAGAATTACTATTATTGGAAATCTTTTAATATTTGGTTCATTTCAAGTACATTTTTCAATTGTGGATAGAATTAGATTACTACACTTTTGTTTCATTTCTAGCATTAGTTCATATTTGGATAAGATTAGATTACATTTGGCATTCATTTGAAAACAAAAAAAATCAAAAACATCACACAAAACAAAACAAACAAAAAAACTAAATGGTGAATCTTAGACCCTTTAGTTGTGATAACTTTGACATGCTATCAATCCCTTGAGGAATTCATCTCACCTAGATATTCCACCAAAACTTTGATGCAAGAGGATGCACACATAGATAATCATTATAATCCTAATTGTTCTTCTCTCGATACCTCTCCTATTTCCGACGAAGGTATTTTGGTGTTAGAAGACCCAATCATTGAGCGTCATGATAATATTTTTGGTCCCTATTCTAATGCTACATGTGTCTCAACAAACACTAAGGTGGATGGCATAGATAATGTTAAGTCCACTTTAGATCCCCCCTCCTTAGATAGATATTTAGGTAACTTGGCTAAGGTTATGACTACACAAATTGGGCCTCCTTTAATTAGTGATCCTCCTCAGTCACCTCCCATCATAGAACAACCTAAACCATTACCTCTAAAAGTTATCTCAAAAATTATAAGGAAAATGTGTGGTAACAATGTTTTGCAGCAACCGAATTACAATATTGTTGCTCACACGTATAATATACAACAATAAACCATACCTACCACATTACCATTGCCTCAACTAGTGATAAGAAAAATTTTCCTATTGCTCCTAGTTTTCCTTCACATAGTGGAAAAGAGAATGATCTTGATAAGAAATTTTTTCATATAAACACCTACCTTTTTTCTTTAGCAAAAGTATCACTTGCACACCATAGGATGCTCCAAGAAATTTTGTAAAAGAATAACATGCAATTTTCTATGAAATTGTAGCAACTTCCTCTAATTGTATGCAAGTGACAAAGTTAAAAATCACATTCCCTAAACAATAATTACCCTCACTTAAGACACAATATAAGAATGAAGCTTTGATGATAATGGCGATTATTAATGAAATTGCAATTAGGCATACCGTTATAGACAACAAAGTAGGTCTTAATGTTTGTAGCATTGATCTCGTAGATAAAATTAGTGTGGAAAAGAAACTTATTCAAATCAATGATGTTAATATTTGTGGCTTTGAAAATGTTAATAGGAAACCATTAGGAATGATCACATTCCCTATTGAGGTCGAACCTATATTTTTTCCTACCCCTATCCATATCATGCCATGACCTCTTTCATACAACCTTCTCCTAGGGAGAGCATTGGTTCATGCTATGAAAGGAGTCTCATCCACCCTTCACCATGCGATGAAATTCAAATAAAACAAGATATACGTGGTTGAAGCAGATGAAAAAAGGTATAAATCACAAGTTAAAAATGATCATAATACTTCCAACGCCCCTAATACTTTTATTCCAATCTTAAAAATAGAACCTATAAAAGTTGATGTTAATCCTAATTTCCTTCCACCTACAACAAAACTCTTTAGTGATGATTTGGGATTGTTATATTTTATGCCTCGTTTCAACAAAGAATCCAAAATCTCACCCTCAAAATCCAAAGATTCATATACATTTTTTAGACACATTCTTTAGTGGTGATTGGAATTCATTAGATTTTATGCCCTCCTTTATGGGAGATTATGAAATCTCACATTCTACACCTAAACAACCTTGTGTTTCATGTGCTCAACTTGGTTCTACATCAACACCATCACCCAATGGTGAAGATGTGAACCCTCCAACCCTCATCCCTCATGAGAGGAAGATGCATAACTTTCAGAAATCAAAAAAGGATTTGTGTTCTTGTGAAGAATTCAACCCTTCTCTAAAGCATAAAACCCCTTTGTCTAAGTTGAAACAATTTTGTGGTTTAGGATGCAAACCCCTTTCTAAGCATGGATACAATGAGAACATGTAGCAAAAAAATAGAAAACAAGTGAATTCTATACCATACCTTTTCAAGAAATATCTAGGTTTACCACCTCTATCTCCATCTTCATATAAGGCTTTATCATCTATTGTGTGTATGGCAACTTGTGCTAAGAAATAAATATCCCCTATTGTTGATCAAGAGAGTATCTTTTCAAGACTCCTCCAAGATCACTTTATATCTCTCCATCCAAGAACATGAAATAAATGGTACAACAAGATTTAATTTTGCACATATCATAGAGTTCATGGTCATTCTACTAATGACTGTAAGGCTTTGGGTAATAAAATTCAACATCTTAAGGATTGCAGTGCTCTTCCTTGTGTTGAAGCACCTCATTCCTCTAATTGATACTGATTTTCATCCTATCATGTTTCTCATCAATCATCTCATCTCATCCTTGACTTGCACTAAGTGGGGGCAAGGGGGTTCGGTAGCCTTGTCCTTTTATGGCACTTGTTGTTGTCTCTTTTTGCTAGTTGATTGCCTTCCATATATATATAAGAGCAATCTTGAGATGTGGATGGCATGCCTTAAGATGGCTCACTTGTGATGTATTGAGTTATGTTTAGTACTGAATTTTGGGGGAAACCCCTTATCAATGATGTAGTTTCATTCATGAACATATGACTTGGCATAGGGCTTTCTGAATAAGCTCTCATATCTTCTTCTACTTTAAATAAATTGCTCACAATAATGGTGTTAGCAACCACTTTAAAGTGGGGGCATACATCAACACTCATGTTTCACTCTGTGATTTTCTTTATTCTTGTGATGCATTCTTTTCTTGGTGGTGTAATTGGGTTTGGTTTCCTTTGATAACATGATGTTTCTTTGATTTATCCTCTCTTGGAGACATTAGGCATGATTTCCTAAGAAGAGACCTTACATGAACTAAGAAAAGTCCCTTTTCAAACAAATTTTTACTTGCATTTTGTTCATAAGCTCAAATTTTCATTTTGTGGTGCCTTATCAAAGTTGTCAGGAGGTATAGCTTTGGTATGTTTAGTACATATGGGAACCGATCATAGGAATGACTTTCCCATAGCCACTTTCTTGTCTATATGGGTGCATACTGGCTGCGTGCATATGTGTCTCATTTCTCTAGGGGCTCACCTAGTGGATAATGAATTCCACTAGCCCATGTGAGTGTGCATTTTGTTTGCATAATGGACATTGTGTTCCAATTGTAGACATTTTTTTTGGACAAACAGCTAAGGCTTGATCCACATAGAGATGTACAAACAGTTGAGAATTTATCTTTCTTCTCCCCCTTTCTTGTTTTTTTTTTTCTTTTAGTCTTTGACATTGCATGTTTATGTACCTTGTGTGTGCCCCTTTGTGCCTATTTTGGTTTGACATAGGATATTGGATCTTGGGGGAATTACCACCCTCTTGATCTTTGTCATTATATACCATCCACATCGGTACACTTAGACCCCTCTTAAATGTCTACTTTAGTGCAAGTTTGAAGCAAGTTCCTCCTATCACTAAAGTGGGGGATAAATGTAGTGATGGAAAAAGTATCCCTTTTCCTCACTTAATTTGGGAATAATTGAAAAATAAGCTAAGAGATGCCTTAACTTTGTGTTTTAATATTTCTTACATATTCACATTAAGTTTTGGGCCTTTTTAATCAAAATTTGATTTATTTATGCCTTAATTGGTCCTATTTTGCATCCACAAGCCTTATTAAATGTATTTTTCTGAGGATAATCTCAAAACTTAATAAATGGAAAATCATAATTTAATATTTTAGGTTATGTGTTCTATATCTAGTGATCTAGGAATCGCACGCCACCTTCGGTGTATGGGTCCCACCTAAGTCTCAGGACCTGATTTTAAATATTGCATTGAACTTAATACTTCTTAAAGTTTGTGTCCCAAGTTTTAGCCACTGAGACTCATATGCCCAACCTAGTGTATGAGTCTCAATTTAACTTGGACCTATTTTAAATCAAATTCTTGGTGGTATTCTATTATCCTAGATCTAATTTCAGCTTGTAGCATTGTAAATTTCTGGAAATTTGGCATAAAAAAGTATAAATACAAGGTTATTTCACATAATTTCACCTAAGAAAACTTATGAAGCATCCTAACATTATAAATAAGAAATTTCATGAAATCAAGGGTATTCAAGATTTCATTATCAAGCATTTGGAGTAGCATTCAAAATTCAAGCATCATCTGTGTTTGTGAGCTAACATTTGCGATGTAGGTTTTCATGATTCAAGCAAGCATTCAATGAAATTATCTCATATCAAGATCAAGAGTAAAGATCCACATCCATTAAAGCCATTTCACACAATTTTGTAGCCTTTATTTCAAGGGTTTTGTGAGTTGCAACATTACATTTGTTCATTCATCATTCCTTCATGTTATTTCAAGGTTTAATTACCAAAACAAGGTTTGACCAAAGAAAATCGCTATTCCCTAACACAACAACATTTTTCTCTCTTGATGTATGTTTGTAGATCTAGGTGAATTGGAACTTGAAGATCCTTTGAAGACAAAGTTGCAAAAGTTGTCAAATCTTTCAAGAAGTTGTCATCTTCATGGAAACTCACCTATAGGCCATAATTTAGACTTTTAGGCTTGAAGAATCAGACAAGATGAAAGCTATAGAAGAACACTAGAGGCTATAGAAATATCATTCAAACCATAATAATGGGACTAAATCACCCCTCTAGGCATATGAGCCCCAATACAACCCTTTTTCTAGTTTTCTGTATCGGTGTAATTAATTATTAATTACACTTTGCATAAGTTGACTTAGGCAATCTTTAATTCCTAAGTTATAGGATCCTATCTTTATCTTATCGAGCTATCTTGTTGCTCAAGATAAGATTTGGTTGTTGCATCTTGCTTTTATAAGCAAGCCTCATCTTGTACATTTGTATCAATTAAATCGTGAACCAATCTTGCATATTGATAGCAATAATTCTCGCCATTATCTCTCTCTTGTGGAAGTATTTTCGTCTAGCAACAGATTCTTGAAATCTAACATGGTATCAGAGCATCCAGGGTTGCGGGCTCCTTCCCAGATCTGAGGGTTTCATTCTGGCTTGAAGTTTGTTTTGCTGGGTGCAGATTGGGGTTTCAATAACCTCACGGTTGAGTCCAGAAGGCTCCGCAAACGAATTTTGATAGTAAATTCGCCTATATTGGGAAAATTTATTTTTGAAGCAAAATTTTTTTGCTCGAACACCTTCCAAGCGATACGATCTTTCTTATTTTCACAAAAAATATTTTTAGTAAATATTTTTCTGCGTATTTGTTATCTGTAAAATTTTGGGGCAAAATATATTTTCAATTAATCAGGCAAATATTGTGCAAATATTTTTTTGTGGGGTTTATAAAAGTTTTGATCAGCGCATGTCACATAAATTGGTCAAATTCAATATTTCATTGGCTGAGATCTATAGCTCGTCCTTCACCGGGTACATTAACTAGTCTTGCTCCATTGGCAGACCAATATTTCCAGATCTGATCAAGCGTACTCCACTATTATCAGCGATCAAGCTTTAGAATATTCAGCGGATCTAGTTGCTATACTCTTTCTCCAGCAGGCCACATCAAGCCATCGACATTCATTGGCTGTCATAAGTCCAAGGGTTCTTGGTCGTCGGCATCCACTGTCATCAGTCTGTGGGTACATGGTCATACATCGGAGGTCAAAATGATGTATATGCATGGTACGATGGGAGATCTATACAGTTAGTATGCGGGTTGTGACATTCATTAGAGGTGGTCTGACATTGCCAGCTACGTCAGCAAGTTTGATATTCACCACCAGTTTCATTCACCAGCTGCCCATGGGAGCTCACATCATTGTACTCGGCTGTCATAAAGGTCTTATCCGCTGTCCGTCGTAGGGCTAACATCATCGGATCTATTCGGCATCAATCCTCCAAATATACCAGCAAGTTCACTAGCTCGTTCTCTGTCACGGGTACCTGCCATTTGTACGTGGGTTGCCCGGTTCATTCAAAATCCACTGGTACTCTCCATTGATCGGCATATCTTCCTTCAAATCCGCTATCAAATCTTATTCACTCGATAGATCTGTGTCAGATCCTACATTGGCGTTCAAAGTTCCATTAATATCGACGTACCTAATTTTTTGGCATATTCTCTGGAAGGGATTTTGCATGGCATCTTTTTTTCCAAAAAGAGGAAGAAGCCAACAGTGAATCAGCCCCAATATATTTTGCAAAGTTTTTTTCATCTCTGAAGCTGTGACAAAGGAGTTGTTTTTTTTATTTTGTGGCAGAATTTTTGTTCTTCTCTCATCATGGATTTTCCAAAAGTTGTACTTCTAACTCCATTTAATTATCATGAGTGGAAATCTCAGATGGAGTTGCTACTGTTAAAGTTGAAGCTGCAACGAATCACTTTTGGTCAAGATCCAGAACCACAGGGAGCAAAAGAGAAAAGGAAATGGTTTGATAGAAGGGATGAAGCTCTTGGTAATCTTCTTCTCTCCATTTCTCCAGATCTTAGATATCATGTTGAGTCTTGCACACATCCTCATGAAGTTTGGACTACTTTAGAGAGCCTCTTTGGTAAGCCAGACAAGCTAAGGAAATTTAAGTTGGAAAATGAACTGATGGGTCTTAATCCTTCAGATTTTGACAATATTCAAGATTTTTTCTCCAAGCTCAACTCTCTCAGATTGCAGTTATCAAAATGTGGGGTTGTTAAAGAGGATGAACAGATGATACTTTCTATTCTTGCTAAGCTTGGTTCTTCATATTCTGTGTTTGTCTCTACTTTCTATGCTACAATGGATGCTCTTGGCAATACATATAAAATGCATTATCTTGATGAATTTGCTGCACAACTCACAAGGGAACAAACAAAGCTGATGCACATGGGTACATTGAAGTCTTCAACATCTCAAGCTCTTATTGCGAATGATACAAAGGCTTCAAGTGGCAAAGGAAAGAAGCACCAAAAGGAAACCAAGTCAAATGAGCAAGGTAAAGATTCTCCTTCACACGGCACTCCTGAGTCCTCATCCTCTTCAAAAGAGGAATCATCAAAAAAGAAGAAGTCCAAATGTGCATATTGCAAAAGGTTAGGACATGATGAGCATAGATGTTATAATAAGAAGATTTATGAACTCACCCACCTTCTTCAAAAGAATAACATTAAGCTACCCTCATCAGTGTCTTCTACTTCTTCTTCACCAACACAATCGGCAGCTCCATCATCATCACAGTCAGAGAACACAACATCCACTTCTAGGCTACATATGAAAGGGCATGCACTCTTGGCCTCTACAGGTCCTAATTCTCAAGGATGGCATCTTGATTCAGGGGCATCTCATCATATGGCATCTTCATAGGAAATGTTCTCTTCTTTTGAGCCTTGTAATTCACCTCACATTCTGATGGGTAACAATACATTCATGAAGGTAAGTGGGAAGGGTTCTATTGGAATTGGGGAAGGGACTTTCAATGATGTTCTTTGTGTTCCTTCTTTGACCACTAATCTTCTTTCTATTTATCAAATTACTCATGGGGGTCAAGGTAAAACAGTTGAGTTCACTCCTGATAGGGTGTATATAAGGGACTTGGAGACTAGGGATATTGTTGCAATCGGGATGGTTGATCATTCATCTCGAGTATATTCTTTTTCACATTTTTCTTTAGAACCTGATAATGTTCCTTTGACTGCATCTCACACTCCATTAAGTGTGACCCATATTAGTGAGGAGAAGTTTGGTCATCTACACCTTGGTATTTTAGAGACCAGTGCTGAGCTTCCTACACCTCCACCTTCTGCTTCTTCAGCCATTGTTGCTTCTGTTCAGCAGGATAATCATAGTTTTTCAGATCTTGCTTTGTGGGATGATTATTTGATAGGGATTTCTACCTTGTTCCGAGAGTCTCATATTATAGATTTGGAGGACACACTTGAGGGGATTTCTCTCCTCTTTCATGATAATTTTAGCACAACTATTATTCCATCTTCTTTGTCTTTGGAGATTGATATTCACGAGTCTCCTCCATCACTTGATTTGTCATGTTTCTTGGTTAAGTTTTACCATGATTATGTTGTGGCTCATTCAAGCTTGGAGGCTCCTACTCTATTTTCAAAGGCATACATGTTGAGCGTTCATTCTTCCTCTTTTCAGTTGGATATGGAGTGGCTTCTTCATCAGCTTATGGATTTGTTTCTTCCTAAGGGGAGATGTGTTGCTTGCAGACATTGGGTCATCTTTTATTTTCAGGCATTCTTCATTGGCTTTGGATCTTCTTCAGCATGCAGGGGATATCTTACCTCATTACTTTCCTCTTATGGGGGGGTAATTTATTGTATATTCATGATGGATGTAGTCCTTGGGGGGTATCATTGAGTCCTCCATACATCATGTTTACATTCATCATGCCTTTTTTCTTGTTTTCTCTCTTTTGGAGAGGGGTTTTCTTCCCACTAGGTTTTCCCCTTTTCTCTGCTTTATGAGAGATTTCATTTCATTTGCATCTGTAAATGGGTACCTAACATGGCCTAGTTGTCGGGACCCATAGTAGTTTGCATTTAAATCTTCTCCCTAAGTTGCACTTATGGGGGGGTGTTGGTGTAATTAATTATTAATTACACTTTGCATAAGTTGACTTAGGCAAATCTTTAATTCCTAAGTTATAGGATCTTATCTTTATCTTATCGAGCTATCTTGTTGCTCAAGATAAGATTTGGTTGTTGCATCTTGCTTTTATAAGCAAGCCTCATCTTGTTCATTTGTATCAATTAAATCGTGAATCAATCTTGCATATTGATAGCAATCATTCTCACCATTATCTCTCTCTTGTGGAAGTATTTTCATCTAGCAACAGATTCCTGAAATCTAACATTCTATAGATCCTAATCGGTCACTCAAAGATTCCAGATTCTTCCTAGATTCCTGTAGCAGGACTAAATCACCCAACTTGGTGTATCAGTCCTAGTGCACTTTAGAAAGAAAAATTTCAAGGTTACAAACCTTTTTTTGACTCCATCATTATTCCAAGTACCCTTATGTTTCATTCTCTTTTATCAATTTGATTTCATGCTCTTAATTTTCTAGGGTTTTGTGCATAGAGTTTGTATTTCTCCTTTGAGGATTCATTTAATGGTGAACCCCATGTTTAATCACACCCAAGGACGCCCCCTAATCCTTCCCTCAATTGAGTCACTTGTTTTAGGTATCTTGGTTTCCTAATAAAATAAAGAGAAAAATAGGTCACTAAGTTCCATCTCCCAAAAGGTAGAACACCCATTTCCTTTTGGTTCATTGACTTTACAACTTTTTGAATGTTTTGGATTTTGGTTGTACAAGATTTTAATGTTTTTATATTTTGATGATTTTGCAAGTGTTTTTGAATTTTTGATGAGGTTTTCAAATGTTTTGGAATTTTCTAAGATATTTTGAGAATAACTTTAAGATATACAAGAACCTAATCTGATTCAAACCTAACAAATTTTCCCTAGTGTGATGTGATAGACTACCTCAATATTGTCAAGAGAAACTGACCTTAGGAATGTGCCAAGTAGTACTACAGGGGAATATGATATTTACATAATATCTAGTTATGATACAAATGTGGATAGGTGATGGCGTAAATAGTATTTAGGATGTGATGGATGTATGCAATAGATGGTGAAGAAAGATAAGCTAAAGAGGAAACAACGGATGTAGGCATTTATTTACAGAAGGCACCAATTTTCCAGGTTTTCACCAAGGTACTTGCCCAAAGTTCCACTAAAGTGGTTTTCACTAGAGGATGATTTTTCTCTTTACTATTTTTCAATCCTTTTTCTTAATTTTTTGATTTTTTGTATTTTTCATATTTTACACCCTTCAATCCTAGGCATAAAATTTTTTGAGATGAAAACTATTGATTGGTTCCTACAAGGGTTCTTCTTTTGGAATTGATAACTAATAGGATCCTTATCCATAGCTTGGTGTGACGAAAAATGGTCCTAAACAATTAGGCTTGACATTCCCTTTGCTATCTTTATCTGGCATGTTCTTTTGATTCTACTTGAGGACAATATCCCCTACCTAGAAGGACGGACTCTTGATTTTATTTTTGTAGCTCCATTTGAGTTGGTTTTGATATGCTTACAAGGTATTCAAGGCATCAAGATACTAGTTCTATAGGCCCATAAGGCAAGATTTAACTGTAGATACTAGTCATGGCCAACTTCATTGACCATCTTCTTGAGGATTTTCAGAATGGTTTTGTTTGATGCCTTAGCTTGATTGTTGCCCTAGAGATAGTAGGGAGTAGAGAACTAGTGTTGGATGTTGAATCATGGGCATAACTCTCTTACATCCTAATTCTTAAAGGGTGTTTTGTTATCTAAGATAATGGCTTGTGGAACACCACAGTGGTAGATAAGGTAATTCAAGATGAACTTGGAGATTTATTTCCCCATAATAAAAGTCATAGGGATAGCTTCCACCCACTTCGTAAACTACTCGGTGGTCATGATGATGAATTTGTGACCATTAAAAGAGGTGGGGGTAATCTTTCCTATGAGTTCAAGTCCCCACTACAAGAAAGGCCAAGGTGTAACAATCGATTATATTTCTTGAGCTGGACCATGGATAAGGTCCCCATGTTGTTGGCACTACATACACTTCTACACAAATTTATGAGCCTCATGTTCCATGGTTGGCCAATAATACCCCATCCTCAACAGTTTCTTGGATAAGGTCATACCACTAGAATGTGAACCACAAATGCCTTTGTGTACTTTTGTTAATGTGGTTAAGACTTCCTCTTGGTCGAAACGTTGTAATAATGTCCCCTCAATGCTTCGATGGTACAAAGTATCTCCTATGATAACGAATTGAGAGGCTATCTTAAAGAAGGTTTTCTTAAGGTTGGAAGTGATATCGGATGGAAGGATACATTTCTTTAAAGAGGTGAAGATGTCATGATACCATAGGGAATCAAGACCAATGATTTCACACACAAATTTGGAATCAGGTATCTCAAAAGCTGGTGCGAGAATTTTTTCTACAAGGAATTCACACTAAATAATGTTGTGTGGCAATGTCTAATAAGGACCCACTGGTTTCCATGGAATCTCATAATCAATTTTTGACACAATGGATTTTCTCAAATGTTATATCAATGAAGAATTCCTTGAGATCTTATACCATCTTCTTGTAAGGTATGAGCTTATCATCTTTGGTTTGATAATAATCATTGACTTGATTTATAACTAGTTGTGAATCTCTATAGAACCTTAATCCTAGGATTTTCCATTGTGCTAAAATTCTCAATCGTATTATAAAAGCTTCATACTCAGCAATGTTGTTGGTGCATGGAAAGGATAGCCGATATCATTTGGGAATGCAATCACCTTGTGGGGTGATAAAGAGAATTCTTTCCCCTGATATGTGTTGGGTATATGATCCATCAAAGTACATCTTCCACTAATCTACTACGTCGAGCACAAACATTGACTCATCAAGAAAATCAAATACCAATGTATTATCTATATAGATGGGTGTGTCTACTAAATGATCTGTAATGGCCTATCCTTTAATATCCTTCTACTCCACATATTCTATGTCAAACTCTATTAAGATCATTACCCATTTAGCCATTTTCCCAATGAGAGTTACTTTGGACAATAGATATTTTAATGGGTCTATCTTATCAATAAGCCTTATTTGATGTGAAAGCATATAGTGTTTGAATTTTTGGGAAGAAAAGACTACTGCTAGGCATGCATTCTTGATGGATGAGTAATTCATCTCATATCTCACCAAAGTCCTACTGATATAATATATTTCTCTTTCCTTTCCTATTTCATCATGTTGGGCAAGAAGAGCACCTAATTCTATTAATGTGGCTGGGATGTACAAGATCATAGGCTTGTTTAGTATTGGTGGCATGAGGACAAGAGGTGTCAATAGATATTCCTTTATTTTTTGAAATGATTTATTTCATTTCTCATCCCACTTATATGTTATTCTTTTCTAGAGAAGGTGAGAAAATGGGTGGATCTTTTCTGAGAGTTGCGCTATGAATCTTCTAATAGTTTTTAGCCCTCCTTGTAGACCTCACTTTGGTTTCAATGTTTGTGTTGGCTCCATGTCAAGAATTTATTTTACCTTGGTTGTATCTATTTCTATCCCTCTTTGTGATACTATGTACCCAAGAAGCTTTCCTGATGTGACCCCAAAGACACACTATTCTGGATTCATTTGCACCTTATATTATTTGAGCCTATTGTATATTGGTATTAATACCTCTATATTCCCTTGTATTTGATTTAGCTAGAATATCATCTACATATTCTTCCATAGTTTTGTGGATCATTTTGTGAAAGATTATGATCATCTCCCTCTTATAGGTTTCTCCAACATTCTTCAACCCAAACGACATCATATTCTAGTAGTATGTTCCTCATGGACACATGAATGCTATTTTGTGTTGGTCCTCCTTAGCAATCATGATTTGATTATAGCCATAAAATTTGTTCATGAGTGATAGCATTTCATGTCTAGTGGTTAAATTGACAATGATATCAATTTTTTGAAGAGGGAAGTCATCTTTTAGACATGCTTTGTTCAAGTCCTTGAAGTCAATGCATATATTGATGCCCCTAGTGGGTTTAGAGACTAGCACCAGGTTGGAAACCCAATCAAGATAGTTGATTGGTTGGATAAATCTGACATCAAGGAGATTTTGTAATTCTAGCTTAACCAATAACTCCATTTGAGTGTGCATCTTTCTTAGTTTTTCTTTACTAGTTTTGCTTCAAGATAAACTGTTAGGTGATGTACAACCACTTCAGGATCGAGTCTAGGAATATCTATGTAGGACCATGAAATTTTTTCCCTTCTCTCTTTGGGTAATGCTACCAATTTTTTATGTTCCTCATCCAATAATGATTATACATAGAAGGTTATCTTAGTTGCCTATTTCCTCCCCAAATTTATTGGAGTAGCCTTCTCTTCTAGTACCACCAATTTCTATAGATACATTGCACTAAGAAGAATATTGAATCCCTCATCCTCTAATGCCTCAGAGAGGTTTTCACCTTTAGATGTATCCTTTCTTTTTACTATTTTGTGATCAAAAAGTGTCACAGTGTGGTTTTCACTTAAAGATCTACACATTATTCTCATGTCATTTATTTTATGACTAGGGAATTCAATCATTTCCCTATAGTATGCTTGTGTACCTAGCTCTATGAAAAACCTTGCTTTATGATCCCCACATGACAAGTTGTCATAGAATCCCATAAATTTGGAGATTTCTTCATCATTTTTGGACACATCCAAAATTGGTGGTCCTCATTGGTCCTAGTCGATTAGTTAGGGGTATACTAGCTTCAGTTCAAAGATTTGTCTATTAAGGGTAAAGTATGTTGTGGTTATCATAAATATGGAGGTATCCTCAAAAAAGTTAGTGACATCAAGGGTAAAGTATTCAATGGTATTATCATGTGATGTAGGTAACTAAGAGGAATCCTCAATCCATTTATTAGAATTACCCTTGCCAAGAAGGGTCATCTTGCTAGTGGTACATCCCAAGCCAGGATTCTTTGGTCATCTCTCAGGAGTGATGGGTTCTAGTAAACTATTTTTTGTCTACCCCAGCTTTTCGTTCTTATTATACCCCCATCACATCATTACCTATAATACCTTTTTATCATCTTCCATTGGAAGAACAAGCATGGGTTTTTCATCCTAATATAGTAATTTGGATACATCTTCTTCATTGATGACCTCTTTATTCAAGTCTCCCCACTTGGTGAAGGTGGTGGATTCTACCTTCATTTTTTCAGTTACCTTGTTGGTAGGTTGGGGTTTCCCATGAGATTTATGGGAAAGAGGTAACTCTCCCTGAAAAAGAATATCCTTATTTATATTATAATCCCCACATTCATTATCCTTGATTGCTACCTTGATGTTTGGTATGTTCTGTATAATGAGTTTTTGGATTCTAAGGTAGATGCCAAGGAATATGGGTCAACAAATGAGGAGGAGGATGTGGTCCCTTCAACATTTTTTGGTATTTTTGGGATCTTGTATAATTTAGCTTCAAGGCTCTTACAGTAATAAAATGGCTCAAGATCACCATGGATGGTAACTTCTTTGTCTTCAAAAATAAATTTGACACTTTGATGGTAAATGGAAGCTGCAACTTGTATGGCATGGATCCATGTTTGATCAAGAAGAATGTTATAAGCAAGCTCAATATGTATCACTTGGCATGTGGTTTTAGCAATGGTAGGTTCTACTTGGTGAAACCTAGAAAATAGGTTGCTCTCTAATCTTTTTGGGAGATGGAGCACTAGACCTATTTCACTTAGTTTCACTCAAGGAAACCCTAGAGATCTCAATCCACAAATAAAATGAAGGAAAGAGATATATTAAAAGTTGTCCTTGGGTATGATTAATGACTAAAGAGGGTTTCACCACCAAGCTAGGGCTTGGAAAGATATGTAATATGCAAGACCTAATGATCAAACCTAATTATATGCAAAACTTCACTAAATGACCCAGAAATGAATGTAAAATAGAACAAGAAACTAGAGAAATATAGATGGGCACCTAGAAACCTATAGAAGCTAGAATGAAGGCCTAAAATGCTAGGAAAACTAAATTTAGGGCACAAAGGGACTCATACGCAAGGCTAGGTGTATCAGTCCCATATTAGGGTTTATACATTGAAATAGGAATCTAATGATGGAAAGTTTGGATCTTCAGAAATCTAGAAAATGACTAGTATTGGGACTCACACGCTAGAAATGATGTATCAATATTGCTTGAATTTTTGGAGGATCAAGGTTTGAATCTACTCTTCATCTTTTTCTCTATCTTCTTCACTTGATTTTTGAATCTAAATTGCTGAATTTTGCTCTGTAGATACCTTTTAATGATCTCCCAAACAAGGTGATAACTTGGAAAACTTTGCAACCTTTCTCCAATCTTCCTCTTCAATATTTCTTCAACCTAGATCTGAAAATCACACAATAAAGAGAGGGAAAAATGTTGTTTTGTTAGTGGAAAGGGGTTTTCCTTGGTAAAACCCTATTTTGGTAATCAAAACTTGTAATGAAATAAAATGAGATAAAGGAATGATGAATGAACAAGTATGCAATGTTGCAACTCACCAAACCCTAGGAAAAAAAGTTGCAAACATGTATGAGGTGGCTCCAATGGATGTAGATCTTGACTCTTTCTTGAATGTTGTAGATCTTGAATTGAATGCTTGCTTGAATCATGAAACCCTACATCATAAATGTTAGCTCAAAAACAAACATGAATAATGATGACTTTGACATGATGCTTGATACTTGAATAATGCTCTAAAACATTTGATAATCAACCCTTGAATGCTCTTGTAACCTCTTGAATGCTCTTGAATGCTCTTGTAAACTCCAATTTCTATAATGCATGAATACTCAAGTTGTTAGGTCACTTGTAAACTTGCTAGGTGGAAAATGAGTGAAATAACCTTGTATTTATACTTTTTTATGCCCAATTAATACAACACTACAAGCCAACATCAAATCTACAAGAATAAAATCATACCAATAATTTGACTTTAATTTAGGTTTAAGCCACATGGGACTCATATGCCAGAAATGGCATATGAGTCCTATTAGGCTAGGCTTTGGGACATAGTTTTCAAGAAATGCTTAGATTAGTGTGAAATCAAGATTGGGGCCCCAAAACTTAGGTGGGACTCATACACCCAAGGTGGTGTATGATTCCCAGATCACTAAATCTGGCCCATACAATCCAAAAACATTAATTTTTGATTGGTCATTACATATGTGTTAGGATTATCCTTAGAAAGATGCATTAATTAAGGCTTGTGGATGCAAAATAAGGCCAATTAAAGCATAAAGAAGCCCAATTAATTAATGAAACCCTAAATTAGTGTGAAAGTGCAAGAAAAAACTTTACAACACCCTAAATAAGGCACAATTATGTTCATTTAGTTGACAAGGGCCCAAAAAAGTGTGAAAATGTAGAGGGATACATTTTTCTACACTACATTTATCCCCCACTTTAGTGAGAGGAGGAAGTTGCTTCAAACTCACTCTAAAGTAGACCAACACACATCAAGAGGGGTTCCAATGTACCAACACTAGTAATATAGGACAATAATGATCAAGAGGGGTTGTGTAAGCCCCTAGCATCAAGATCCTATGGTAAACCAACATAGGCACAAAATAACACACGCATGACAAGGATATAAAGAGAAACAACAAGGTACAAGCATGCACTGTGAAAGACATAAACAAAAAAAATAGAAAAGGGGTGGATCAAGATTTGACCATTTGTCTTGCATGTTGTGGATCATATCTAAGTTGTTTTTCCAAAAATGCACACTCACCATAGGCAATGGAACTTCAGGCTATCCGTTGGGTGAGTATCCAAAGACATGAGACACATACGCACATGGCCGGTATGGGCTCACACACACAAGAAAGTGGCTATAGGAAATTCATGCCTAATTTTGGCTTCTCATTCAACTAGACCAAAGCTATACCTCCTAATAACTTTGATAAGGTGCCACACAACAATGAACTTCGAGCTTCATGAGGAAAGAAAATATTTGCATGCTTGTAACTAATGAACAAACAAGATGGCACCAAAGGCAAGCAAACTGTATTATGCAAGGTGGCCATATAACTTAAATTATAATGTAAAAGTAATGTAAGGAAAATCTAAAGGAGTCTTGCTTAGTTCATGTAAGGTCTTAACTTAGGGAACATTGTTTCTAATGTCTCCAAGAGAGGACCAATTGCATAATACAATATTTGTAACTTAGGGGATGCAGTGTGTTGCATCAAACCACCAAGAGGAATATAAGATGCTAAGAGAGATCACAATCTTGAAGGACATCACACCCGATGTCACCACAAAGTGAAAGACACATCACATGAAATAAGAATACTACACAATGAAACATGAGAAATGCAAAAAGAAAAGAATAATTCCAATGTATGCCCCCACTTTAAAGAAATTTCTAAACACCATGTTGTGAGAAATTACTTTAAAGTAGCAAATGATAAATGCTAATAATAAAGAGGACATGAAAGCCTATTTGGAAATCCCTATGCCAAGTTATATGTTTCCAAATAAAGCTATGTCATGAAAGGGGGTTGCCCTAAAAACTCCAAACACATGAGGGATCCATGGATTTGCGGTCAGTATGTTCTTGCTACAATTTTTTTAGAGAGCTAGGAACTATCACCATTCCCCAAATACTCATAGAACTGGAAGAATGACACAAAGAGAGTGAAAAAAAATAAAAATCCTTTTAGGCCAACATGGAAGAGACCTAAATTTATCAATGCCTTGTGTTATCCCCAAAAAGAAAACACAAGACAAAGGATAGATAAAGGAAAAAAAATTGGGTCAACATGGAAGAGACATAAATGTCTCAACACCTTGTGTCATCCCATAAAGGAAAATATAGGACAAAGGAAAGATAAAGGAAAAGCTTTATGACATAGAGAAGAATGTAGGTACAAATAGAGGAATATCATAGAGAGAGAGAGAGATCAAATAGAATAGCACGAAGGATCACATTACGCACATACAATCACATAAAAGAAAAAGAAAAAATGCAAAATACTAGTAAGGCCCATGCAAATCAACCTATTACCAAGTTGTTTAAATATTAATCATGTTCATCGTATGCAAAAGGTAGAAAAATAGCCAAAGGGACAATATAAAGTTCCGAACTAGGGTCATTACCATTTTAAAAACTCTTCTTAAGAGAATTATCATTTAAGCTCATAGAAGAGGAAAATAATGTATTCAACTCATTATGCACCTCCTTGTCAATTTTAGCAACCTCATCATCGTCATCTAAATTAATCACAACAGGAGATCGAATGATAACATTTAAATATGGATTTAGCTCTTGTTGTGGTTTAATATCTTTTTGTTTTAGTGAAGGGGGATACTGATCGTGTATTGCTTTAGTCAAGTTCAGGTTTTGATTTTTTTTGTTGTTTTCTTCATTTAACCTTCAAGCAAGGGCACAACATCTACGCCTACACTCTCTAGCATTTTTGTTTCTTTTAGTTTGATTTTCAAGTTGTGTTTGTGTAGGAGCAAGTTTATCAACCATACATTGTTTTTCTTCCCTAAGGGGAGGAACAAAAGGAACCATGGAAGGTTGTTCAACCACTTTCTCTTTAGGTTTGTGAATTTGTTTTATTTTAGGAGGCATGATGATATTTTCTTCATTGTCTCTTGGTCTTTTTTAGGAGATAGGAAAAGTATTTTTCATAGGTTGGTCTTGGTTGTTTGGAATGCCTTTTGCTTCAATCATGGTTTTTTCAAGGATAGTAGGTTTGGTCATGGGCTGAGGCACATTTTTTAAGGGATAGTTTCACTATGCATTTTTCCTTGAACTTTTGATAGGATTTGAAAAATAAGTCCTCACGAGGCTTAATAGGTTCCATAGGCTCACTCCAAAATAAATCTAATGAAAATTTTCCACGGGAAGAAAAAGGGTTAAAACCATTATGGTTCACAGTAAATATTTCATTGTCAAAGGGAAATTTTAAGCATTTATGCACAACCGACAAGATGACTTCCATGGAGTTTAGCCATGGGTAACCAAGCTTCACATGGAATTGATCTAACATCAAGATGATAGAGAATGAGACATCTAATTTTTTTAGTCCTATTTGTAAAGGAAGGGTGATCAATCCTATCATAGGGCAAGCGAAACTGTTATGCATCTTTATCCATTCCTTCGATTTATCATATTTTTCTTGATAGAGCTCATGCACAAGTAAGAATTCTTTGGTGATCACATTCTCTCCATAGATGGGATAAATTAATATCCCATTAGTGGGCTTATCATAGATTCGACCGACTATGTAAAGAGGACCATCGGGTGCATGTCTAAGTGTATCTTTAGATGAGAAAGCAATGTCAAGAGAATTTTTAGTTTGGCCCTTATGAGGTTGAGTTTCAATCAACACAATCAAACCTTTTTCAATAGTATCCATAGGACTTTGTTGAATTGTATCTATTTTCTCATCGCCTATGTCAACATTCATCACATCATTCTTCGGAGTTTCATTAGCTTTGACAAATGAAATATTATGATTAGGCATAGGGTTGGTAAATATTTTCAAGTTTTGGTTAGGAGGGGCATCAAAATTATTTCCTTGATCATTAACACCTCCAATCAAAAGATGACTAGTATTAATGAGGTCTTGCACAAGATGTTTAAGACAATTACAATGTTTTGTGTCATGTCCATTTTGTTGGCGATAATGGCAATAGGAATTTGATCTAAAGTCTGGAGGTAAAGGATTATTAGGATCTAGAGTTTTAATGAGAGGCAAGGTGATCATTTTCTATTCTAAAAGTTCTGGCATTATGTTATGGAGGGTATCAATTAAGGGAGTGAATTGCCTAGCTAGATCCCCAAATGCAAAAGGAGTTGTCTTCCTTATAGCAACTACTTGGGAATCAACATTTTGGGTTGTTTTTGAGGGAGGTTAAGTTGAAGGAATCCCTTATTCTATTTTCTAAAAGGTTGATAATTGTTATGGTTTGTAGATTTAGACTTCTCAAGACGTTTTGAGGTGGATTTTGTGTCATGACTATTAACCGAGTTTTGATAATCACGAAGTGCAGTACACAAGTGTACAAAGGAGGGAAAATTCATCATGGTAAGCTTATCTTGTATCTTATTTTACAAGTTCTCAATGAACATCCTTTGAAGGTGAGGGTTTAGAATCTTTACTTCGATTTGAGAATAAAGTGATTGGTAACATGAAATAAAGTTAGTAATCTTTTCATCATCATTTTTCTTACATCTCATCAAATAATCTAAGGTCATATTAGGAGTCATATGCACTTGGAAATGGTTTATAATTTCCTCAAAAAGTTCATTGAATGAATGAATTGAGTTGTTCAGTAATGAGGAAAAACATTCTAAGGTAGTATATTTCAAGGATCTAGGGAAAAGATTAGCCAAGAGCTTTTCCTCAAGAATAAAATCACTACATAAAGCAGTGTAAGTGGAAACATGGTTAGAAGGATCTCCTTTCCCTCCATATTTCTCAAATCTAGGCACCTCTATACCTTGTGGCATCAACGTTCTCAATATTGTCAAGGATAAGGGATTTCTTTTGACATAGTATTTAGGTTGACCATTTTGATTTTGGTTTATTGTGGAAACCTATTTTTGAAGGGATGAAACGGTTTGCAAAATTTTGTTTATAATGGCATCATTGTTTGCATTTTGGGATGGAGGTGAGTATGGTGGGGGTGTATACATGTTCAAGGGTCAAGTGAATGGAATGATTATGGGAAGTAAAGAGATATTATATATGATGTGAAATGCCACAAAGGTACTAGGAACAACATTACTATTAGGTTGCATTGTTCTTGTAACTTAAGGGTTGGTGTAGGTAGGAATAGAGGAAATGGTTGTGGGATGAGGAATTTGGGTTCCTTCTTGACTTTGGACATTGTTTGAAGGTAAATCACAACTAGTAATTGAGGTAAGGCGTTTCCCCAAAATTTGAACTATGTAATTCAAAAGATCAACTATGTCTTCACTTTCAATCATGTGATGTATGTTATCTATGAAAATGATAGTGGTGGATAAAATGAGTTCGGTACTTATTTGATTTTGTAGGTTTGCTAAGTCTTCATGAATTTGGATTATGTTTTCTTGTAGAATACTAGCAACCATTGTTTCAACATTTTTCACACTAATCAAAGGTAAGGAGTTGTCAAAGGTATGGTCCATACCTAGTGAACTAGTGTTAACACTAGTAGTGAAAGAGCTAGATAACCAAAGATCCACGACAATTGTGCTATCGTGGGATGACATGTGTCTCAAACTTCATCTCACTCTAGTATTAGCAATAGGACACCAAGTTGAAAATATCATTCAAGGGGTACTCTATGAATGTAATGAAAACAAGATAAATGTTATTCTCTAATTCCAATGTAAATGAAGTTAAGCTAGATGCAATGAAATGAATGTAATAGAAATTCTACCAACTGAAATGGATAACAAAAACAAAAACATAGAAATAGAGTTTTCAATGTTGGAAAATGCAGTCTAAAATTTAAAATGGGACTAAATCACCCAGAGGGCCATATGAGTCACAATTAGGGTTTTTTAGAGGTTTAAATACTAAACAAGCTGAGTCACCATAGAATACCCAGAAGTTGAGAAAAACCACCTATACTTGGACTAAATCACCTAGAGGGATGTATGAGTCCTAGATTAGGAGTTTTCCACCATTTTCAATAAATTTTGTGTTAATGTTATGTTTAATGTTTTGTATGATGTCTAGACTAAGTGGAAATGTAGATTTCAAATGGAATTCTATGATGCAAGAGGCAAAAATGCAACCTATATGCACTTTCACTAATGGAATATTTAGAAAACCTAGAATTCCAATCAACTAATGCAAATTTAATGCAAGCTAGATATAGGATTATGATGCACTCCTTGAATTAGAAATAATATGTTCTAAATATAGGTTCACCAAAATAAAACCTAGAAAATTGGTTGCTCTAATCTTTTTGGCTGATGGAACACTAGACCTATTTCACTTAGTTTCACTCAAGGAAACCCTAGAGATCTCAATCCATGGATGGAATGAAGGAAAGAGATATGTTAAAGGTTATCCTTGGGTGTGATTAATGACTAAATAGGGGTTCACCACCAACCTAGGGCTTGGAAATATATGTAATATACAAGACCTAATGATATGCAAAACTTCACTAAATGACCTAGAAATGAATGTAAAATAGAACAAGAAACTGGAGAATTATAGAGGGGTACCTAGAAACCTATACAAGCTTGAATTAAGGCCTTAAATGCTAGAAAAACCAAATTTAGGGCACACTAGGACTCATACGCTAGGCTAGGCATATCAGTCCCAAATTAGGGTTTCTAGGCTGAAATGGGAATCTGATGATGGAAATTCTAGATCTTTAGAAATCTAGAAAATGGCCTATACTAGGAATCATATGCCAAAAATGGTGTATTAGTCTTGCTTGACCTTTTTAGAGGATCAAGGTCTGAATCTTCTCTTCAACTTCTACTCTATCTTCTCCACCTAATTTTCAAATCTGAATTGTTGAATTCTACTCTATAGATACCTTTTAATGGTATCGTAAACAAGGTTCAAGAATGCACTGCCACAAACATAAAGAAAAGAAAAAATAAAATAGAAAATGGGTGGATCAAGCTTCAACTATTTTTCTTGCATGTTATGGATCAGATCTAAGTTGTTTTTCCAAAATGCATGCTCACTCTGAGGCAACGAAACTTCAGGCTATCTGCTGGGTGAGTATCCAAAGAGGTGAGACACATACACACACAACCAATATGCACTCACACACACAAGCAAGTGGATATGGGAAATTCATGCCTAAGTTCAGTTTTTCATTCAACCAGACCAAAGCTATACCTCCTGATAACTTTCATAAGGTGTCACACAACAATAAACTTCAAGCTTTATGAGGAAAGTAAAGCTTCATATGCTTGATACTCAAGAACAAACAAGATGGCACCATAGGAAAGAAAATTGTTTTATGCAAGGTGGCCATATAACTAAAATTATAATGTAAAAGTAATGTAAGGAACATCCAAAGGAGTCTTTCTTAGTTCATGTAAGATCTTAAGTTAGGGAACATTGTGCCTAATGTCTCCAAGAGAGGACCAATTGAAGAATAAAAGATTCACAACTTAGGGGATGCAGTGTGTCACATCAAACTACCAAGAGGAATGTAATATGCTAAGAGAAATCATGCTCTTGAAGGATATCAAACCCGATGTCACCACAAAGTGAAAGAAAATCGCATGAAGTAAGAATGAAACATGAGAAATACAAAAAGAAAGGAAACCCTAGAGATCTCAATCCACAGATGGAATGAAGGAAAGAGATCTATTAAAGGTTGTCCTAGGGTATGATTAATGAATAAAGAGGGGTTCATCACCAAGCTAGGGCTTGGAAAGATATTTAATATGAAATACCTAATGGTCAAACTTAATGATATGCAAAACTTCACTAAATGACCTAGAAATTAATGTAAAATAGAACAAAAAATTGGAGAAGTATAGAGGGGCACCAAGAAACTTGTAGTAGCTTGAATGAAGTCTTGAAATGCTAGAAAAACTAAATTTAGAGCACATTGGGACTCATATGCCAGGTTGAGCATATCAGTCCCAGATTAGGGTTTCTAGGCTAAAACAAGAATCTAATGATGGAAAGTCTAGATCTTCAAAAATATGGAAAATGACTTGTACTATGACACATATGCTAGAAATGGTGTATCAATTTTTCTTGATTTTTTTGGAGGATTAAGGTTTGAATCTTCTCTTCAACTTCTGCTCTATCTTCTCCACTTGATTTCTAGATTTGAATTGCTAAATTCTACTTTGTAGATACCTTTTAATAATCTCCTAAAAGTAAGGTGACAACTTGAACAACTTTGCAACCCTTCTCCAATATTTCTCTTGAATATGTCTTCAACTTAGATCTACAAATCACACACTAAAAAGAGGGAAAATTTTAGTTTTGTTAGTGGAAAGGGGTTTTCCTTGGTCAAACCCTTTTTTGGTAATAAAACCTTGTAATGAAATCAAATGACATAAAGGAATGATGAATGAACAAGTGTGCAATGTTGCAACTCACCAAACCCTAGGAACAAAATGTTGCAAACATGTATGAGGTGGCTCCAATGGATGTAGATCTTGACTCTTGCTTGAATTTTGTAGATCTTGAATTGAATGCTTGCTTGAATCATGAAACCTTGTATCACAAATGTTAGCTTAAAAACAAACATGATGCATGATGACTTTGACATGATGCTTGCTACTTGAATAATGCTCTAAAATAATTGATAATCAGCCCTTAAATGCTCTTGTAAACTCCAATTTTCTATAATGCATGAATACTCAAGTTTCTAGGTCACTTGTAAACTTTCTAGGTGGAAAATGAGTGAAATAACTGTGTATTTATACTTGTTTATGCCAAATTTCCCCAAAATACAACACTACAAGGTGACATCATATCTAGGAGAATAAAATCCTATCAACAACTTGAATTTAATTTAGGTTTAAGCCACATGGGACTCATACACCAGAAGTGGTGTATGAGTCCCATTAGGCAAGGCTTTGGGACACATTTTTCAAGAAATGTTTAGATTAATGTGAAATCAGGATCGCGACCCCGAAACTTAGGTGGCACTCATACGCCCAAGGTAGTGTATGAGGCCCAAATCACTAAATTTAGGCCATACAATACAAAAACATTAGTTTTTGATTGGTCATTACATATGTGTCAGGATTATCCTCTGAAAGATGCATTAATTAAGCCTTGTGGATGCAAAATAAGGCCAATTAAAGCATAAAGAAACCTAATTAATTAATGAAACCCTAGATTAGTGTGAAAGTGCAATAAAATTGTTTAAAAAACCCTAAATAAGGCACAATTATGTTCATTTCATTCACAAGGTCCCAAAAATGTGTGAAAATGTAGAGGGATACCTTTTTCTACACTACACTTGGATAGGTAGCTTGATTTTTCCCTGAGACACTCACTCTTAATCATCATATGCTCTTATTTTTATTCCCTTTACATTTTCAATGGAATCCTCTGAGTAACCCAAGTTTTTAAAAATATGAAGGGTGCAAATGTTTAAACCAGCACCTCTAGCCACCAGTACTCTTTTAACTTTATTCTTATGAACAACAACCTCAAGGTGCAAAGAGTGATTATGTGATAGCTGCATTGGGAGGTCTTGTTCAAAGAAGGTAAGGAGATTGTATGTGGTGATATGTCCTATCATAGCTTGGAATTTCTTAGTATCCATATTCTTAGGTACAAAAGAAGTTGATAAGGCCTTTCTTAGTATATCCCTATGTGCAGGGGATAGTTGCAACAATTCCAGGATGGAGATTTGTGTAGGGGATTTCATTAAATGGTCTAGGAGACTATAGACACTAGGGTTTGACATCAAAAGTGTAGGTTTTTCCCTATTTTTTATGATACTTCTTGGATTGTGACTTTCCATGTTGTGTGGTGACCCCACACTCTACACTAGGTCCTTTGGCAATGATGACTGATATGAAATTGTCACAAGATGCAACCACATTAGTATATACATTACCTACATTAGAGTAATCTTTCCCCTTACTGTTGTCATTCCCCTTGTTATGATCTAGCATTGGGTTCTTATATATCTTTAGGTCTTGATTATGTGCTAGTTGATTGATAGTCACATTCCCATTTTTTATGAGATCGTGGATGATGTTCTTTAGCTTCATACAACTCAATGTTTTATGTCCTTTGATCTTATGGAAGTTACAAAGATCCTTTTCATTATACTATGGTGGTTTAACTTGAGGTTCTTAATAGTTTCGGTTGTTGGGGAGTGTGACTAGGTTTGACTGCACCAACTTTTGAGTGACGGCTTTGATGGGTTCCCTTAATGGTGTGTATTTATGCTTTTGGTAGTTATTCCTAGGTGTGGTCCTATTTTTTGTATGTTGGAATTGTTGATTCAGTTGTTTGGTGGTGATGTGTTGGTTGGTTGATTGGTAATTTGTCTAGGAGCAATTATGACTAATTTAGCACCAATGAAACCATCATTTTTTACATTTTTTTCTTAGCCCATACATGAGGCTTCTCATTAGAACTTGTAGATGGGTGGTTGTCTTTATACACTCGTGTGGTTCCTTGTGCAATTAGGGCTCTCTTGATTTTGAGGGCCCTAGGGATAAGCTCATCATAGGATGTGACACATTGCATATTTAATTGAAAGGATAGGTTTGTTTCAATATTAGCAATCATGATTCCTACTAGTTGTTCTTTAGGAATAGGCCATTTTCCCATGATAGGTCTTTGCCTCCACCATTGTAGGAAATTTGCAAAGGATTCCCCTTTGTTTTTCTTTATGGTGTACAAATCTTCCAAGATCACATCCATTTCTAGGTTAAAGGAGAAATGATCTATGAATTTATTGATTATTTCTTAGAAGTTTTTAATTCCCAAAGGAAAATGTGAGAACCAATCTATTGTCAGGCCCACCAAACTACGTGGGAAAATGTCCATTAAGTAGGAATCATTGTAAGCCACCTCCATACACATTATGTGAAACTCTTTGATATGATCCACCAGATTTCCCTACTATTTGTATTTGTTAAATTTTGGGACTTCAAATCTGGGTGGGAAAAGTATCATCCACTAGTACACAAACAGTAATATATGACAAAATAAACTACTAAAAATTGCATATAAATGACTAACTTTAGTCACGTGACTATTAGTGGTTTATTTGTAGTCATTTATAACACCACTAAATTTATGACTAAACAATTTTAGTCATTTATTTAGTCATTGATTTTAGCCATTAATTTTGTCATTGATTTGGTCATTGATTTAGTCATTGAATTAGTCATTAATTTAGTCATATATTTAGTCATATATTTAGTCATATATTTATTCATTACTTTAGTCATTACTTTAGTCATTAATTTAGTCATTTTTATTTACTGGTTTCCATTAATTGGTAGTAAATATAGTCATAAAATGAATAATTTATTAAATACCATAAATTTTATAATGCAAAACTAACATAATATTAAACTTGAACTAAAACATAAAAGAAAATAAAAATATTACATATATGAACAAGCTACAACATGCTAGAATTAAAAGATTGATTCAACATCATGATAAATAAAGGTAATCTACAATAAAAAATTTAATTCAAATATATATATCAAGTTACAAATGTCAAAGTTGTCTAAGAGTTTCCAACTCTTTCAAATACACCATGATAATTAAGATCCTTGAACAACACATTCAAAATATTGCATAAAGTAGTTTGCCAAGATGTCTAACATTAACTAGTACATGATAAACGTGTTCAACTATGTCATTTTTTGCAAAAAATTTAGTGGCCACCGTGTGAAGGTTCCCTCTTTCTCTTTCAGGTGAACTCCATCTATTTTTCTTCATAGACAAGGGATATGTTACTTGTGACCTTTAAAGTGTTTACATTTGCATCTTCTTTTCCTTTCAAGTTGACTCCATGTACAATAGATAGGGAGTGAATCCGCCCAATGCCCACAGAATCACCATCAAATGGATCCAACACCCTAACTTTATCCCCTTCTTTGAGTTTATTATTAATACATTTCTGCAAAAAGAAAAAAAAATAACACATTATATTAGATAGGTAATGATTACCCTTGTTTGCATAATAAAACAACCATTACTTAAATAATGCTTGCATGTGTGTGTTAAAATAATTGTAAAAGGAAAATTTCAAAAATAATTGCAATGATCTAATTTACTAAAAAACCAACTCATAGCAATGCTTACAATGTTACTATTAGTTTCATGCTAATCAGATACAAAGGCCACAAATATAAACACTACATTACCATGCACATATACCAGACACATAAGGTTATGAATACACTATTACACATAAAAAAGGTAGCTAATGCACAAAAAAAAGAATGCAATATGAGAGCACTACTACTACTACTGCAAGGTGAAGGTGAAATACATTGGGATGTACAAAAACAGTGGCATTAAAGCTCTGAAACATAACCCCATGCAGTCAACATAACCCTGTCAGTGATGACATATAAAAGAAGAACAAAGAATAAAATGTATCAAGGCAACATGTGACAGCCATTAAGAGTAGTCATTGAGGAAATAATGTAGTCTTTCGATGTGGCTTTCATAGTAGCAATAAAGGAGTAACAAATAAGGTTGGATGTAGAGGTCACATAAATAATAGAGAACGAGCTTTTCACTATTAGAAAATAGTGTAAGAATATGAAAAAAGAAGTCAGGAATGATGTCCAATGAACAAGTAGTAGTAGCAATGAGTTTCATGGTTGTAGCAGTGAGTTTAGTGCAAGGGCAGCGCATTTTATGGTTGTAACAACAAGTTTAATGGATCGAGAAGCAAATATCATTACTAAACAACAAGAAGACATTAAGAGAAAGCAGCAAGAATATCAAAAGAAACTTTTTTTTAATAACAACCATAATGAAGAGTTAACAACAGATCCATGAAGGAAAGAATAGTAGGTATCATCCAATGAAAGAAGTAGCACGCTAAGTTCAAGATGTTGAAAAGGTCAATTACAATGCCCTAAAACACAGTCAAGCATCATAAAGTATTGAAGTGCCATAAATCCCCACTGAAAAGTGACAAAGTAGGTACAATGGTTCTTCTATGGGTTACATTCAATGTTTTAGTTGTCTATTCACTATTCTATAAGGTTGTTCACTATTTGGGATCATAACAGTCATTAATACATGAAGGGTTTCAAAATCAATGAAAAGTAACGTTTCATAGCACTCACCTCAAGTTTAGCACCAATAGTACTATCAATATCATGCATATACTCCTCAAATTCAGCATAATCACTGTCAACATTGTCTTGAAGTTGTGTAGCTTTGAGGAGAGCTCTATTGACAGGGTCTTTTCTTTTTTGTTCTAATTTCATATAATTGTCTTGCATGTGGCTTAATCATCATACAAAGTTAATATAAGTCAAGTAATGAATGCAAAAGCTATAAATTTTTGTCCACAACAACAATTATATTACCTCAACTTCAACACAACTATGATTGACATCAAGGCATTCTTGTTTTCGTGCTACTTTGATAAAATTGCTCTACATGTAGTTTAACCATCAAGAAAAAATATATATCCAGATGAGTAATTCATGTAAAAAATAGTCAACAGAGCCTTTCCAAGCATAAAAGTCACAATAGGTGGAATGGGTGAAAATCCATTTTTGTAGACTCACAAACCCTCAACTCTATCTTTACAGACTTGTTTCAGCAATTTGACTACAAAATGCACAAAATTATTTAGGAATCCACCAAATCAGAAACAAATTGAAGTTAACTCACCCAGCCACATAATTCAATGCAAAAGAGAACAAGGAAACCCTATACAAGCAAGTACAGAAGCTTGGAACTGCAAATAATCATAATTTTTT
Organism: Sequoia sempervirens; assembly: GCA_007258455.2. Taxonomy (NCBI): domain Eukaryota; kingdom Viridiplantae; phylum Streptophyta; class Pinopsida; order Cupressales; family Cupressaceae; genus Sequoia; species Sequoia sempervirens. The sequence goes on from VDFB02058242.1 coordinate 30,416,156, forward strand.
GAGAAAAGAATAGAATTTCAAGAGTTTTATTATTGCTTTATGATCCATAGCAACAAAAATCTTTTGGGGAAAAAATCAGCAAACCAAAAGTATAAGATTTTTTGAAAAAATCGAGAAAAAGTCTAGAAAAAATAAAGAAAAAAATGCATTTAAAAAAAAAAGGTAAAAATTGTAGAACAAGAGATAAAAACTATTTTTTTGAAATTGAAATGCATTTCCATAGCATAGAGATATAGAGAGAGAAAATAAAATACAATATTTAACGAATGAATTGTAAAAAATAGATTTTTGTAGTTTAAATTCATATCGTTGATTACATTGCATTGCACATATTTCAAACTCAAAGCATTACTTCACATTGCATAACTAATAACTAGATGTTGATAGATGAGAAAATTTCAAATACAATATAGTTTTTACAAAGTCAACCTAAGGATTTATGCAATTACTTCACATTGTCTACCTAATAACTAGGAGCAGCTACCAATTGCATTTGATTGTCATGGCATTCTATGAGACCACATTTCTTTGAGGCATTTTTTCAAATAGTTCACTGCCTTGTCTATACTACCACATTTTTCATGCATGTCTACCAAACCATTTTTTGAAACAGTTCATTGCATTGTTGCTATGGCTAAAAACCTAAAACAAGTTCTTTCAAACAAGCTATGGATGCTTGGAAAAAATCTATCAAAAGCATAATAGTAAGCAATAGCATAGACAAAGCAATGAAATCTTTGAAAAAGTGGCTCAAAGAAATGTATAGTTTTTACAAAGTCAACCTAAGGATTTATGCAATTACTTCACATTGTCTAACTAATAACTAGGAGCAGCTACCAATTGCATTTGATTGTCATGGCATTCTATGAGACCACATTTCTTTGAGCCACTTTTTCAAAGATTTCACTACCTTGTCTATGCTAGCACATTTTTCATACATGTCTATCAAAGCATTTTATCAAATAGTTCATTTCCTTGTTGCTATGGCTAAAAGCCTAAAACAGGTGCTTTCGAACAAGCTATGGATGCTTGGATAAAAGCCTACAGATTTTTTAAAAATCGGGACTAATCAAGATTTTTTGCAGTTTTTTGCTTTTGTGGTCCACATTGCTAAATTGTCACACCCATAAATGAGTTTGAGACTACATAATCTTTCCTCGTTCCTAAATAAAAATTATCACTATTGGCCCAACAATGCCTCATCGATGGAACGCCCATTATAGCCTCACCAATGGCCCGATGAAAGTAGTTAATAACCTTGTATCGGTGTAACAATACCCTATCGGGCTGACTCCTAAGGCGTCCTCCTTGATAGACCGATAGATTCAACAAAAGAAAGCACATTGTTGTAACACATGAACATCAGTGGAATGAATTTTTGTGTCCCCCCAATAGCCTGATATAATGAATGTTTGCATTCCCCCAATGAAAGTAGTTAATAACCTAGTATTGGTGTAACAATACCCTATTGGACTAACTCCTAAGGCGTCCTCCCCAATAGACTGATAGAGTCAACAAAAACAAGCACATCGTTGTAACACATGAACATTGATGGAAAAAATGTTTGCATTCCCCTGATGGCCCAATATAACCATGGATTATCCGGAATTAATATATATTAGGGGAATTAGTCTTGTTTACCTTGTTTGTGGGCTAAAGGTGTATTAAGGGATTGGCACCCCCTTATGGTTTAAAAACCTCCACTTCTAAGACCTAACAGATCATTCATTAATCTCATAGTTATTTTGTCATAAAACTCACAGTTACAACATATAGGACAGTCACAATGGATTTCAATGAAACAAAAGGAAAAATTTCATAGATTCACTATTATATATATGATCATAATACTTTGCCTGGAGATCATGAGAGTAATTTTATAAAGGCATGTTGTGGAAAACATTTATGAAATTTGCAAACATCTTTAGAATACAATATAAAGATGATATAGTTGAGAATAAAAATATTGAGGGATGGCCTCTTAACTTATCTGAACCCATGGAATTATGGTCATTCCATGCAGAAACTATAGGCTTAACAGAGGCAACCACCTGTGAAACTTTCTCAGTGAGACAGTTTAAGAAATTCATTATATGTTGGTAGTCTTCATTTGAGTTGACATGATTTGGAGATGCTCTTATTGGGTGTTCAACAAATGGCTATGAAATCTCTATTAACAAACTAGATTTCCTCTTGATACTAGTATTAGATTTAGTATGATCTAGTGTTGCCATATAATTAACAACATCTTCTACACTTGCTTCTCTATTATTGTTTTCCACCTAAAATACAATGTCAATTTCAACATATAGTTAGTTCAATAAAAAATTGAAATAAATAACACAATGTAAATTGAACCAAAAATACATACACTTACTCCACATTTGTCCATTTTGGCCTGCAACCCACCTTGGCCAAATGTATATCCAGTCCTCACATTATCTCTTGCTCTCTTGCCTCTATTACTCTTTGTCAAATATTCTTCATAATGCATACTTTCTTTCAATGCCTCCCACTGTTTGGGAGATAGAGTGGATTCTAACATCTCTTTTCCCTCTATGATTATTTTTCTATAATTATATCTAAAATTGTACATCAGAAGTCTCATCTTGTGCTTGTAATATTTTCTAGAGATTTTTCCACCAACAGTGTCAAAGGAATTTTCCATTTTTTGTATAACATGTTCCACATTCCATGGATCTTGCTTTGCAAAATTTAATTTGCAGACATCCAAATGGTCCCTACATCTTACACCCAACTCAAAGGCCCACATTGCAGCATTTTTCCCAATGGGTTCACCATCTCTTGATACCTCAACCAAGAATGGCTTCTTCCCTTCTAATATTCTTTCTTTTGTGTTCCTCTATGTAGATTTATATAAATCTTAATTCAATCTTTGTCTTTTAACATAAGCAGGCACATCTTTTGTTTCACCACTACAAATATTTTTGGCTAATCCACTAATTCCTTCAAAAGTTGTAGATGCAACAAGTGCACTCTCAGGCACATCAGATGCAAATGGACTCTCTTCATGACTTTGATTAACCGGAACTTCATGCTCCTTGGAAACATCACATGTGGCATGAGTAGGTAGATTAGTAGTGGTCTCCATAGATTTCACTTCATCAAAACTATTCTTTTCACCAACTTCATTTTTTGAATCACAAAAGCGTTGGCTTCTACGAGCTGGCAACATTGTATCTTTACTTTCTTTTTGTTTTTTCTTTGCATTTTCTCTACTCTCTGTTTCTTTCCTATAAAACAAAAAAAAAATCATATCATGTCTTATATACATAGATCTCTTGCCTATAAAATTTCATTAAACAGTATTAAACAAATAATTTACTACTTAATGGATTTACAACTTGCCTATTTGACGTCAAACCAAGACGTGATAAATATTCATTATTATTGGCCACACGTTCTTCATGAAAGTGCTCATAATCTGTCACTAGAATTTTAAAATTGTGATCACTATCATCTAATTTGCACCTTAAATTATTTTTCTTCATTTTTTATGTCCAAAAAAACAATAATGTATAAATTAGCAACTTGATACAGAGATAATTAACTGTAACAGAAATTGCATAAATACAAGTTTATGAGGTCTTAGTTTTAATAAATAGTCATTAAAACATGTACGAATTCTAAAGCACTGCAAACAACAATAGTTATTAGATGTTGTGGGTATTTCATTCAATGGATATTAAATAATGGGGCCCTACAAAAATGCTAGTTGCATAGAAAACTTAGCAATGTATTTGAATCAATCCATCAAATCTTTAGCAATAATGTTTTCATTCATGGTTCAATAAAAAAATATATATTACCAAATTTTAACTGGACATGAACTTGTAGCATGGTAACCATTTTGTACAACTAAACCAATGATTTTCTTAGGTGATAGCATGATCACTAAGAAATGTCTATGGTATTTGGTGATTCTTATTTTTGTTGTTTTGTTACGTAATAATTTGTTCATAACATCCAAATACATTCATGAAGGGGTATATTTCATGAAAAAGAATAGATATGTTGGAGTGGACAGTGAGTTACAAGCAAGGAATGCCATGATTTGAGGACTAAGTAGTCAAACTGTGCTAAAATTCAAGATATATGCAAAACAGTGAAGAACATTTGATCAAAGCAAAAAAAAGCAATGACCTTATAGTATATAAAGATACATATGAGAATGATTTATAGTGCATAAAGTCAGAAGCACAAATGTTGATAGTAGTGATATCACTATTAAAAAGAATGTGAAGAAAACAAAGGATGTGAGTAGCATGTAATGCCAAAATAGTGAGGATATAATGAGGAAATGCTTCTATTGCAATGGGGAATCATCGTATTGATTCCTTGAAAATTGACAAAAAATAGCGATCAATCATCAAGGATTGTATACTGCTATTATAAACAGTTAAGGAACAAAGAACAAAAGATCATATCAGTGAGGAAACGAGTGCCACAGTGGGCATAATATCCAAGAAATGAAGACAACAATGAGAAATACTTTCATGGAAGTGAGTAGTCAATGCGAAAGTAGTTCACAAGGAAATGGTATACAATAATATTACAAAATAGGGCTAAAGATAATGCCATATGTAGGGAAGACAATGCTATTTTAGTAAAAAAGTGTAAAATAAAACATAGAAACAATGTTTAACAATGCTTCAATGATGGCTTTTATAAAGGATGCTAGAACAATGACAGTGATAAAGAACATATATAAAAGCAGTAAATAGTCTAGAGGAGCTATCAAGAAAAGATTGTCAAAGTAAATAAATGATGGTATACATATTCATATTGCATTCATATTGCATACAACATTTATATATGAAAACATATTCATATTGCATCCTCATTTTTATATGAAAACATATTCATATTGCATTCATATAGAAACTTTGTTGAACATTAAAGCTTTGAAATAAGTATTAGTTTGAAGTTTTGTGTCCTTAAAACATAAAAAAATATTAAAACAACATAAAAGTCTTACATAAAAGGTCATAAAATGGGTCTCATCAATAATCTTCTGCATTTCCAGCAAGATCATAATCTTGATCACTCGTTTCTGCATCTACTTGATTTTCTTCCTCATCCTCATTTGTGACATGCAATACATTATCTCTCCCAATTTCTTCATTGGTAATCAAAATCTCTTCTTCAAACAGTCCCTCATTGTCTTCATAGACTTCTTCAAATGTTTCTTGTAAATTAACATATTTCCCATCAAGCATTACATCAACAACTTCCATGAATTTTCATCTTGAACGAGACTCTGTTTGAATGACATATGACCAACCTAGGCTTCTTACATCATCAATTAGAAATGATTGGTTAATTTAAAGAGGGGAAACATACGGCCCATCTATCTTTGATAAAAATTATCGTGTATTTGCACGTACAAATCCATATTCATTAAATTGTACTGCAGATGGTCGGATCCACTTAAATTTTAATAATATAGAGATATTTTCACCAAAATCCACTTGAATAATTTCTTGGATGAATCCAACATAAAATTTCTTCTCAATTTCATGAATAAATTCAGCACTAACAACACAATCACAATTTGTCTTTCCTTTGTCTTTTTCTTCCACTCTTAAATGACTACCATAGGCCCACATTCCACTAAAATGCATAGCCCATAAATGTGAAGGTCATGAAATCTCACTTTCCTCTATTGTTATACTTGACCTTCTTCTTTTGCATCACTAATTGCATTAGCAATCCATTCTTCAAATTTTGGAAAAGAATCAGCTCCATTCAAATCATGATGTCTATGCCTTTGAGGTCGATGTTGCATCCAAGTTTGATTCTCTTCTTTATATTTTCTACAAAGAATAATGACATACAAATAGTAAGATTATTAATATAAATGTGTAAATACAATTGAGTAAATAAATTATTGTGTAATTTTTTTTACCCATGCCACTTATTGAATGGAGATGTGTTTTGAAGAATAAAGGCATGTATTGTACTTCTTTCTTGATATGATAGCTTGAAGTTACATCCATTGCCTTCTAATATGTCACCTACAACTCTCTCATCTTTGTCATCATCCCATAAACGTCGATTGACATTTTTAAAATCCTTCATATATTTTGTGCAAAATCCCATGGCCTCTTGTATTGAATATCCCTCAGACATGTTGCCTTTTGGTTTTTCCCTAGTACATAATTTCTTTTTCAAAACCTTCATATACCGTGCTATAGGATACATCCATCTCATTCTTACTAGGCCACAATGCTCTAGCTCATATTCTAGATGTATTAAAAGATGCATACAATGTTAAAGATTTCTAGTGGAAATTCTCATTCCAATAGACAAAGGACTTCAACAACCTCCTCCCTCAAACTATCAAAGTTTGAAGGATCTAATACATGTAAACTCATTCTCTTTAATATTAGGCCAAACCTTATAATTTCCAATCTTGGCCCCTTTGCTAAACTTGATATATTTACCACAATAGGTAAAATAATCTTGATTATGAAATGATAGTCATGGGTCTTGAGGCCTCTTAAGCTATTAATGTTAGTTTGGCTTATGATGTTTCTACTTACATATCCAGTGGGAAAGCGAGTCTCAGACATCAATTGTAAGTATTGTGCACGTTTTTCCTTTGTCCAGACATAAGGAGCACTAGGATTTCTATATTTTTCATTATCATATTTTTCAACCCAAAGATTTCGATGAATCTTTATTTCTCAAAATTCTTCACGTGATGAAATAGTATCAAGAGCACCAAAAAGAGTTTCTATAATAGCATAAGCTATATTTTTCTCATTATGCATAAAGTCAATAGTATGCCTAATGGCTATATCCTTAAAGTATGGCAACTTATATAATATGCACAACCGTTTTACGCCACTTTCATTACATGGATCATATCTACTACCAGCAATCCCATCATTTTCAATAAATGACATTCCTTTTTTCCCATTCTCAATAATGTAATCACCCGTTATTAGCAATGGTGCTTCATGATTCTATTCTTGACCATTGAAACATTTTTTTTTCAACGATATGGATGATCCATTTTAAGGTAAGCATGATGTTCAGAATAAATATACTTGCACAAAATTCTTGAGTGCCTCACAAAATCCTTAAAGTTGCAAGCAAGACATGCATGGTATCCATGAAAAAAGAAACTAGACAATGTGCCATATGTAGGAAGATCATGAATCGTAAACAATAAGGAAGCTCTTAAAGTGAATTTGATTGAATGACCATGCCTTAAATATTGAATTCATTCAATTCCTTTCCAAAATTCCATTAGCTCATCATATAATGGCTCTAGATAGTCATCTATTGTATCTAAAGACACACTTTTCTTTCCCGATATAATCAATGATAACATTAAGAAAAATGGCTTAGTTGCTAACCATGGAGGCAAGTTATAATTTATTAGAAACACTAGCCAATTTGACCATTTAGTACTTTGATCTAAGAATGGGTTCACCCCATCTAGAGCCAAACCCAACCTTATATTATGAGGATCTTGAGAAAAATTAGGCCATCTCTTATTAAAATCCATCCACATCTTAGAATCAGGCACATGTCATTGTTTTCCATCACTGCTCTTATTTTAGGCAAGAAACTGCAGAAGTTCAGCAATGTCTCTGTACCTATACATTCAGAGTAATCGTGGGATTATCAAAAAGTGACAAAGAACCTTTCTAGGAACCATAATTGATTTCAACCCTTGTTTATACCTCAATTCATGACATTTTGAACATTCACTCTCATTTGCAATATTTTTGTGAAATAATACACAACCATTCACACATGTGTGGATGTTTTCATACCTCAAGTCGAGCTTATTGATTTTCTTTTTACATTGACTTCATTTTGTTGGAAATGTGGAGTCGGTTGGTAACAATGAACATAATAATGCCACTAACTGATCTACACTCTCATTTGTCCAACCATGCACCACTTGCAAGTTAAGAATTTGAAGGATTGTTGTCAAATGACTTAACTTGCAATTAGCATACATAGGCTTTAAAGCATCATCCATTGACTTGGCCCAATCATCATTTAGACCCTCATTCAACATTCTATCAACTTCAAACCCTTCATCAAAAATTTTTTCCTCTTCATCTATGTTTGGTCCCACTTCATTTGTGTTTTTTGTCTCTTCATCTAACACAGTCTGACATTCTATCATATCTTTATAAAAATTGTAAGCCCAAGGGCTTCTACCACTATGCCCATATCTTATCATATGTCGATAAATCATATTTCTTTTTTTCACCTTTCCACTGAGAAATTTATTACATGGACATGGATATTTGTCAATGTCCCTCTTGCTCATCCATCTATAATATTGTGCACTCCCATATTAATTTAGTTTTTGATTTAAAGAAAAAACATAAATCTAAAAACAGAGATGTCAGAACATTATTGAAAGTAGTCACTTTTAGTGTAGACCATAACAAAAAGAAGAGGATATAATTAGTCATTGTTCTGAGATCTATCTTACATTCATTTGAAGTTTACCTACTAAGAATGGAATATGCCTATGTTTCCTATCAGCTTACTTTCGGCAATGAGGATTTTGAATTACCTCTAAATTCATTGTAGGGGACCTTATAGACTTCAAATTCATTGCAGCAAACTATGAATTCCTTGCTTGCCTTTTCAAATGTCTCCAGGTCCTATCCAAATGAGCTTTATTTCACATGCAAGTTCCTCAATACCTTTCCATGAGAATAAAAAATGTCAACAACAATCCAATTTCATTCCCATGCCAACAATTATACATTTTACAAGTTGTCTAACTTATAAATATAGACAAGTTATGCAAACCACTAGATAAATGGCATTTAAAGGTTTGTCATCTCTGACTTATAATCTATTTTTGATTTCAGCTAATACAGCTATTTTTTTTCAGTTTGTTTTCATGGTTGTTACTCATGTAATGTGTAGTTTCATATCCTTTGAGTTGCTTTCTGTATTTCTTTCTTCTACATTGGTTGTGTTATGAAAGTAAAACTTGAAAGTTCCCTTGTTGATAAGATTTGAGTCTTTAGTTGTTTACTTGTTTTTCTGATATTTGACTTTTGAGTCTTAATATATAAGTCCAGATGTTTATCTAGATTGATGTGGATCTTGAAAATCCTAGATACTTAAAACCAAAACATGATTGAGCCTTGAAAGTGGATTGATCCACATATAACATTATGGTGAGTGCTATAATGTAATGTTCATTGTGGGTCATGAATGAGTGGAGGTGATACAAAATACTTAAATATACCAGTAATAATCATATGGTGTTAATCAATTAATGTAAATGTGACATAAGGATTTATTATATATAAGTGAGTTGAAGGCCAAGAGTATTTTATTTGATTGTCAAAGAGGACAACCTTAACATAGCCATACACTCATAATTGATTTTGGATAACAAGTGTTTGTGTTCAAAATCATCTCTTAGAAGTACATGATATATATCTTCTACAAGTATTTCAGCACGCTGCAAGTATTTCTTGACAAGCTTATCTCTAGGTTCACCTAACTTAGAATTACATTCCAGATGCTACTATGTTTTTTCCTTGGTGATTTAGCTATGTTACTTTTTGTTCATAAGGAACATCTTTATAATTAATGTGGGTTTGTCTCTTTTGATGTGGATCCATTTCAAGCCTGCAGTCAAATGGATTCCAAAGAGGTTGTGTTTGGTTGAGGATCATCAGGTAACAGTTTGGAGTAATTCTTTAATTGGAAAATATATTGTTATTTTCTATAATTTTATTCTATTTGGTAGAGTGGCTCTAGGGATAAGGATTTTAAATGTTTACACAACTCTATGAAGAATTCATTGTTTCTTTATAAGAGTGTCTCCAAAATTTACTTCCAAATTACCATGAGAAATCCCCTAAAAAATGTGGTTATAGGAGGGTGTGGGAGGTGTGCTCAGTGAATGCGATGTATATGCTATCTAGAAAAGAACTAAGTTGGTTCCTACAAAAGTACTTTGGACAATTCGACTGACTAGATATGCCTGCATTAGTAGTTTCAAGTGTAGCAGAGCCTATTCAATCATGGGAAATGTTAGGAGATTCATTTGTCTCCTTAACAAAGATTTTTTTCAACCATTGCAAATTTGCAACTAGCTTGAAATGGTATCTTCATTATTGAAGAACTAGCATTCATCTTATCGTAATTCTTTGGTAGAACTGTAGTAGCATGGGGATACTATAAAGAATATTATAAATTAAAGGATTAACATTGATCTAGTCAAGCTAGGTAATGAATACCATATATATGTGGTATTTTTCTTCTTGGAGACAACAAGCTTTATTTAGTTATCCATTACTGATTCTTATTCTCTCTTATTTTTTTGTATGATCTATGCATGTTATTTTTCATCGTGCTAGTTGTTAGCACTGAAAAATTTCACATTTTTCACTAGCCTCCACCCACTAATCCTCCACATTCCACATAAATTCATCACATTTTAATTTTATGATCAACACAAATTGTTGAAATTTTTGTGACAAGATCCATTTTGTAGCCCACATTGCCAAATTATCACACTCATAAATAAGTTTGAGACTCCATAATTTTTCCTAAGTACAAATTACACTGGTACATTGTGACCCATTTTTCGACAAGCGTTCGTCAGAATTTTGACGGCCGTTTGTCGCTATTATTGCATCAGAATGTCGTAAAAATTCTGACGCAATAATAGCGACGAACGGTCGTTGAAATTCTGACGAACGCTCGTCAAAAAATGGGTCAAAATGTACCAGTGTTAGCACTATCGGCCTAACAATGCATCATCGGTACAACCCCCATCATAGCCTCACCAATAGCTCGATGAAAACATTTCATAACCTAGTATCAGTGTAACAACACCCTATTGGGCTAACTCCTAAGGTATTCCCCCTGATAGATTGGAGTCAGCAAAGCACATCATTGTAACACATGAATATCTATGGAATGAATGTCTACATTCCCCTGATGGCCTAATATGATCATAAATTATCAAGAACTATTATATATTGAGGGAATTAATGTGTATTGGGGTAATATATTTTGGCGTCCCACCAATAGACCGAAGGAAAATTGTTCATTAGTGGAATAAGGATTGCAGTCTTGTTGATACAGTGATGATGATTGATTGCTAATTGATGTGACATCTCAAGGCATCATCCAAATATTTAAAAATAAATGCTTCCCACTGATGACAAAACTGAAATGGCCGGTGTATTAATGAGCAAGAGTTGAAGTGAATTATATCACAAGTTGATCACATAATTGTTGCACAGTCTAGAATATTTCATTGAGGATAGAAGCAGAAAGGAAAAGCTAGGAGTTCTCACATAGTAAAAACTAGTGGAGTTGAGACCCAAGTAAGTACACCAATCTTGGCTAAGAAGTTGTATTTTTCAAAGGATTAAGAATTCAAACAATGGAGGAAAATGCAAAAAAACCCAAAGCTAAGAAATAGAAAACTAAGAAGAGACTCTTGAATCAAGACCTGATAGATCAATGCCCTGGGTCGGGGCCAAGACCCAGGAGGGTTGCTCAAATGAATCCTTCAATGGATAGATTATTAGATAAACATAAAGGCTTGGGGGATATTTGGACACCATGACGCGAGTATGAGTTTTCATTGTATCATACAGGAAACAATTTAGGTTTCAGCTAGTCTACAACCCATGGAGGTTGAACTTGGGAAGACTTGTGGTGCCCAATGTGCTTGTAAATGTAGAATTAATTAAAGCCCTGGCTAGCAAATATGACCCCAAGAGGAGAACTATCCAAGCACATAATGGGGCTGACATGCTTGTTATTTCTGAGGATTTAATTTCTAATATGTTTCAGTTGGAGTGTCCTATGCACTTTTCATTCACAATTACAGATCTCTGGATAGAGTATCACCATATGGATACCAGCTACAAATGATGGAAACTACACTTGCATAGGCCTAAGAATGAAGGAGGCCAACTCAAGAGGTTTTTGAGTATTGAAAACCCTCCTTTTCATGAGGACTTGTTTGAAGAATATTTCAGATACACTTATTATTCAGTTGGTCAGGTCTTGGGGGTAGAGGTCCCACCCCTCATGTCTATTGCCCCAATGGTCTTAGTTGTAGACATACAAAGCAATGATGCCAGGTCATTCAATTATGATAGATACTTGGTCAATGATCTAAACTAGGAGCTTGAAAATATTAAAAACAATAGTGAATATATTCATTTCAAACATTATTCTTTGTTCATGTATTTGCTCATGTATGAGGGACATGTTAGAAGGGTCTAGAGTCAAGAATTAAGAATAAAAGATACATATGAAAATGGGAACCTCAAACTTGTATAGATGTGGACTTCACTGTGGGATAGTCGATTTAGTAGATCTCATTATCTTTATTTTGAGGATTTTTTTGTGAAACCAATAATCGAGTGGTTGGGATATCTGTGTGATTATAAATTATCCCTAGAAGTGCAAAATTTTCTAAGACCAAAGGAAAATGACCCAAGGAAAAAGGTGGATCATGATTGGGGAGACTGGTATGCTTTTCCTGCCTATGCAATGATTAGGGTTTATGGGTTTGAAGGAACTCCACACTTGTTGCCACAAGTAGTTCCTGATAGAATTGCCTACTTAGAAATTGTGAGGCAATTGGAAAAATATAATTCCAAAAACTCAAAGGACACAACAAACAATCGATCATTCCCACTGCCTTATGTTTTGGAGACTTTACAATGGTTGCAAATGAGGGATATGAGGAAATTGATGCTAAATTAGCACAATATAACCTCCCTCTAGGTAACAAAAGAAAGAATTTTGATGCAAAAGGCTTTATTCACAAAGAAAGGTTATCATAGGTGTTATTAGGATATGAGCATGTATTCTTAGTTGAAGATGTAATCAAAAACAGTGATGAAGCCTCTACCACTAAGAGAATGACTGCATATAATAGGGTTATGCTTGTAGAGGAATGGAAAAGAAGAAATTTCCCATCTTATTCGAAAACATTTGGTGAAATACAAGATCCTCTAGCAAGGATTGAGCAACTCATTGCTCATATGGATTAAGTGGTAAAGAATGTTCCTTCATTTGTATTTAATGCCCCTCATGCAACCTATTCAGGAGTGCAGGCTAAAGATATAGAGCCCTTAGATTATATCCCTTCACAGCCAACTCCTGATGTGATTTTTTCTATAGATACTAATATGAGTGAAGAAGAGGAGACTAATGAGGAAAGTGATGAGGAGGAAGAGAAAGTACAAAAAATAAGTGCTCCTATAATTGTACAGTATGAACCTCCTTAGGAACACAATGTTGTAATATTTGAAGCATTCGATGAATTACCAGATGATGTTAGGGTCAAGGTTGGACAAGAGTTCATTTGTGATGGAGATTTTGTTAATTCTCTTGAGTTTAAATCATTTTCTTATGAATATAAAGGCAAGAAAATGAGACAAAAGATTCAGGATGTCACTCCTGAACAAGAAGTTGTTGTTTTGAAAGAATTGAAAAAAGAAATAGACAAAGAGATGGAGTCTATCACTCCTGAGAGAGGGAGAGAGTTACTCCAAGAAGCTGGAGTATTTTTTTTTCCCATATGCGATATAAGCTCTACAATTGTGTTTGATAGTTTTAGAAAGAGAGGAGATAAAACAATGAATTTAATAGACAAAGCAAGTGACAAGATGTAATCAAGATCTGGATACAATCCAGATGAAGCCACCTTGCTTATTTGGTCACTATACCCCCATGAAAAAATACCAACTATGATTGATAATCCAAACCAAATTTTTGGACATCTCTTGGTTCAAAGAGTAGGGGATACCAACCCCATGGAGACAGCATAGTTGAATGTCAATGTGGCAAAGTTCACCAAGGCACAAATTGATAAGTTGGTTAAAGACAATGACAGGTTGAAGAAGGAATTAACACATCAAAGAGAAAGATCATCTTCCTCTTCCACACCAAAATTGTATTCCCCATGGCTTGAGAAAGATAAGAGAGTATTGGATGCAATGGCCGATACAACTTATTGGAAGTAGTCCCACCTAAAATCTTAGGAAAAATGTAAAGAATTGGAGAAGGAAGTAAAAACCATCAAGTATAATATTGCATCTGAAATGATCAAGGGAAGATTAAATAAGATGATGAATGTGTAGATGAATATTGGAGGAAATTTAAATAGGTACCCTTAGCAATAGAGGAGAATGAATGATTACAGGGGAGAATAATCAAAAAGAGACAAAAGCTTCAAGACAAGAAAATCCTGAAAGGATAGATAATGCAGACACAACAAATTGGTAGAAGAACACAATCGATATCATAATAGGACCATCGATGATTTCAAGTGCTTCAATTCAACTCCAACAATCTATGATGATGTGAGAAATCCTCGAGAATATGATGATTGGAAGGAATATTTTAATGTGATCCTAACTATTGCATTACAAGAGATCAATGGCAAGTATATGATTTTACAAAATACTTACAACTAGCTCGAGAAGATGATGTATAGGGAATATGATATGAGAGAGGTGATCTCCAATGCAGATACTTGTGTTGAACAAGAATACATCCATCACCTCTTTGCATTCAATTTGTTCCTCAACCAAACTATGGATACACTAGACACAGTAGGGCAACCATCAGGATGAAAGGATTCAGCTGACAGCATGAGCACCATATCATGGAGTAGAAGCTTTGAATACATCTTAGGTGGTCATGGTCTTGTGCTTGGAGATTAATGGATTGGTGAATTTAGTTGCTGCAATATTTTTTTTTCTTAATTATGTTTAGCTAAATAACAACATGAATTTTTGTAATGGGTTTGTAACTTGTTTCCTCTCACATATATAAGAGAAACCAAGACTCGAATAGATCATCCATCTTATATCAAAAACTATTGTTATAATGCATATTATTCAAAGATAAATATAATGGAGAAGGTTATACATAATTGTTAATTTTCTTTCAAGTGTTTAACTATTGTGTGGATTTATATGCTTATATGTTATTTGGTTGTCTCCGAAGTGGTTGTTTATGTTATTCAAATTGAGTGTGTGGAAATACATTTAATTTGTCAATACACATTTTTGGTAGTTGTGTGACGTTGTTGACTGGTTTTGATGTGCAGAAGAATTAAAATTCCTTTTAAGAAATAAAATTTGA
Source organism: Sequoia sempervirens (assembly GCA_007258455.2). Taxonomy (NCBI): domain Eukaryota; kingdom Viridiplantae; phylum Streptophyta; class Pinopsida; order Cupressales; family Cupressaceae; genus Sequoia; species Sequoia sempervirens. The sequence goes on from VDFB02058242.1 coordinate 30,431,309, forward strand.
TAGGTTCCTATTTGGATTAAAGTCCTTTTGAATATATTGTCTTAATTGGTTTCCTTTCACATTTTAATTAAATCCTTTCACAACTTCATAGTAGAATAAGGGGATATCACTAGGACTACTAAGAAGAGTCCAAATAACTGACATACGTGCATTTTTTCATAAGGTGCAAAAATTAAAAGTGCCCAACTATTTGAGTTAAACTAAAGAGTGAATCTACCTATCTTACAAAACCCTATCTACAAAATCATCATTCATCCCTCCACTCCATCCACCCAATAGAAGTAGGCATTGGTAATAATTAGATATTACATACAAAATACAACTCACAAACTTGAACTCACAATTACTCTTACTAGTATTTAGACATTAAAACTCTGCATTTGCTTCATCTCACGTGCCATAGTAAGTAGATTGCTCAACCTAGGAACCATATCTATCTAAAAATCTACCTTATTGTTCATGGGCCAAAGGTGTATTAAGGGATTGGCACCCCCTTATGGTTTAAAACCTGCACTTTGAGAACTAACACTATTGATGATAAATATATGCATGACTTCCATAGTTTAACTACATCTCACTATCCTTGCCATGATGAGTAGGTAGAGGTAGATTTCAACAAGATCCCCCATTGTTTGAATTGGCATCAAACAATACCTTCAACCTCCACCTATGTCATTACATATAATGACATTTCCCCAATTGTTTGTATTGTTTAATCACATAATAAGGGGCCTTTAGATCCCAACGGTACCTACCCAATCTACATATACCTTTGATGTTAATAAAAATCACAGGCAGAAGTGAAAGTGTTAGGAAGGTAGGTCTATTTCATCTAGATTTTTTTTCATTGTCAAAATACGTCTACCTTAATTGATGAAAACCTATTCATGAGATTTATGCATGATCATTATTGCTATCTATGCTCTACTGGTTTGATATGCCCATGATTTGTTACCTATAGTACTTGACTAATGGCTCTCTGTGAATAACCCAAGTATATTGCTTTAATTGCTTTCAAACATAACGTGGGTGGTAAGTGTTGCTTTATGTGATAATCATACATGACTTAGTTAAGAAATGGGAATCTCACTTATAAGATTCTCTCAATGAATTGGGATCCTATATGCAAGTACATGATGTCTTTCTTTTCATTTTTCTCTTTTTCAGGTCCACTCTTGAAAGCTCCTAAGTGGTTGAAGAGACTAGTTGGTGTTAGTTTTGGATTTGGAGGAAAGCTTGCTTCATTTCGGCCTGATACAATGTCACAAAGTGTTGTTGGCTCATCTAAGGTAGAGTATAATTTATTCTTTGGTACATTTCATTAAGATGATATATGGACGTATGGTCTTATTTTTCTACTATTTTCATAGGTATATATACACAATCTCGTTACCGAGGATAGTCTAGTGCTTCGTTCAATAGAGTTTGAAGTTGCAATAGCAGATGGTGAGAAATCATCATTGTGAGCTTTCTGCGACAAGAAGTCTTAGGATTCTCAGTTACTTATTTGTGGATACTTTTTGAATGGGATTAATAACAATTTACATTAATTTGTATTGTTTCACTTGCAAATTTTTGGTTTCTACATTGATTTAGTTTGGAAGAAGAGAGGGAGACATGGAATTTCCTAAGAGTCATGTTTGAAGATGAAGGCAATGCTAGGACAAAGCTACTTGAGCACCTTGGATTTCAAGTGCAGTCAATAGAGAATCAAGACTTACAAGAAGCTCAATCTACCAACATTTATGATATTAGCAGTGAAATAATCAACAATGTCACTCTTGATGATACAACACAATTAGATCCATCAATTCAATCAAAAGGTGGACAAGATGTTACATCCCCCAATGAATTGGGATCCTATATGCAAATACATGATGTCTATATTTTCATTTTTCCCTTTTTACGTGCACTCTTGAAAGCTCCTAAGTGGTTGAAGAGACCAGTCGGTGTCATTTTTGGATTTACAGGAAAGCATGCTACATTTTGGCCCGATACAACATCACAGAGTGACGTTGGCTCTTCTAAGGTAGAGTACAATTTATTCTTTGGTACTTGTCATTAAGATGATATATGGTCTTATTTTTTTGCTATTTTCATAAGTATATATACATAATCTCATTATCGAGGACAGTCTGGTGCTTTGTTCAACAGAGTTTGAAGTTACAATAGTAGATGGTGAAAAATCATCATTGTGAGCTTTGTACGATAAGAAGTCTCAGGATTATTAGTTACTTATTTGTGGATACTTTTTTAATGGGATTAATAACAATTTACATTAATTTGTATTGTTTCACTTGAAAATTTTTGGTTTCTACATTGATTTAGTTTGGAAGAAGAGAGGGAGACATGGAATTTCCTAAGAGTCATGTTTGAAGATGAAGGAAATGCTAGGACAAAGCTACTTGAGCACCTTGGATTTCAAGTGCAGTCAACAGAGAATCAAGACTTACAAGAAGCTCAATCTACCAACATTCATGATATTAGCAGAGAAATAATCAACAATGTCACTCTTGTTGATACAACATAATTAGATCCATCAATTTGATCAAAAGGTGGACAAGATGTTACATCCCACAGAGATAATGGCAAGGATTTTTTTGATAATTTGTATAGTCTGAAAGAAGATTCCTCACTTCCTCTCACTGAAAATGATTTTGTTGTTGGGAAGGATATCCTAGGCAATGGAGAAGAGGTGCAACATGAAGCTACTAAAGATTTGACTGAATACTAAGAATGTGATGAATCCATTCAAAGTTCTTTAGCTGTTGGTGATTATAAGGGAGCAATCATGCAATGCATGTTAGCAAACAAGATGGCAGATGCACTTCTCATTGCTCATGTTGGGAGGAGTTCTTTACGGGAGAAAACTCGTGATGAATATTTAAGAAAAATGATTTTTTCCTATCTTAATGTTATGCTTCTATACTAATTGCATGGAATTTTCAACGTCTTAAAGTCTTTTAATTTTTTATGTTTTATCATCCTTCTTGTATTCAGCTATCTAGATTTTAGAAGGCTAACTGGCTCTATTTATCTAAAATATATTTCTTTCTATGGAATATTTTTTGACTTAACACTATTAGTGTAGGTGGTTTATGCTATTTTCAATAATGATCTTATTGGCCTTGTGAACAATAGGCCTTTGAAATCCTAGAAAGAAACTCTTTCTTTACTTTGTACACTAAGTGTTTTTTCCCACAAAAATTAGTTAAACAGAAAATTATGTAAATTGGATAATGCAATTTTGATTTTGAGCAAATTGCACTTGACAATAAGTTTTTTTATAACTCATTTCTTAATTTTATAAGTTGTATTTTGAAGCTTTTGATATAATGAGAAAGTGTACAAATTTATGCATTGTCTCATACAGTTGTGTATAGTATTTTCAAACATTTATCATACTTGTATCATAAATACAAGACTTGGATATAAAACAATCTCGGCAAGCTGATTTTTGACTTAAGACTTGGAGGAATCAGCACATACTTGGTAGGCTGACCTTTTGACTTGGAAGTTGAAGGTAGGTTTTCAAAGACCAAATAAACCCTACCCCATAGAGTGAAGTGTTTTTTTTCATTATATTTTCATTGAATGCTCTTGGAAAAGAAATGAAATTAGCTATGATGGTTTTTTGTTCACTATTGCCAATTGATTCTAAGTTTTCTTTAAGAGGCTTAGGGTTGTACGATCAAAGGGGTCTCTTGTAGTCAATAGAGAAATAAATTCAGTCCTTGAAGAGATTGTAACAATGATGTAATAATCACAAAGCACAAGGTTCAAAGCAATGAGATCATAATGTAAAAGAAAAAGAGAAAATTTATGTTTTTTATCAAAACAATGATTTTAAGGATTGACTATGAAGAACAACCATCATAAGATAGCAGTGAATACAAACAATGATAGTGCCCATGAGTTATCAATACAATGAATAAAGAGTTCCAATTTTCAATGCATGATAATAGTAGTCCAAGACATGCAAGGGATAGGAATGAAAGACAATATATAAAGGGAAAATAGTTACAAATGATCATTGTTATATCAAAGCATATGAGTGTTAGAGTATCATAGAAAATTGAAGGAGATAATAGTAGTTGTTATGAATGTCATGCGACCCAATATCATGCACAAAGAAGATGTAAAAGACCATGGAACAGAGTGAAAAGGGGTCAAAGTCAATGAGATTCATTCAATGTCAAAGAGCATTATCATTATATCAGTGAAAGCACAAGATTGTAACAACAATGAAGCAATGGAAAGAAAGAATAGTATATGCAACATCAGGATCACTATCATAAAGGATGAAGATCAGTATGAGGTTTCAAGATTCAACATTTCCACTTACCTTTAGATTGTAACCTTGTTTAATGTTCTTCCCTTTCTTGAATGATACTGGTGTTGCAACTTAGAAAACACTGCTCAACAAGCTCTGGTATTACAAAAATGGAAACCACCACTCTTTGCATTCAATGGTTGTTTTCTTCATCAAACTTGCAATTGGAAAACATTCAAATGCACGTGGGAGCTGAAATACCAAATTGTTGATTAAACTTTGAAACTTCCCTCCAACATGAAACCACAATGTTTTACACCAAAAATCAACTACCTGAAATTCCCTCCAAATGCATACACAACCCAATTGGCCAAGGAACCAAAAATTCCTTCTTCTTTTTTGTCTACCAAAAATACCTATTGATAAAATGCACCAAAAAAAACTATTGTGTGAAAGGCATGCAAAAATTAATCTTCATTTTTAAGGAAAAAAAATTCATCTATCTACATTGTCATTTTAATATAGGTTGTGAAAATTAAGATAAGCATGATGTGCTCCTAAAATTACTAGAGTTCAAACTTTTATAAAAAATAACATCTATACAAATGATCCACACACAATTGATTTCATAGATTATAAAATTATTCTATTTTTAAAAAATAATTAACAATATAAAGCCTAAAAGAGAAAAATTTCACATACCAAAAGTGCTCATAATTGTTATTTCTATTTTGCACTATTAAGATGGTTGAGTATATTAGCAAGCGAAGATAGAAGTGAATCAATTTCTTCATTTTTATTACAATTGGATTGTTTAAACCATATTTTATTAGTGAAATTGACCACAATTTCTCTTAGATACATTTGACATGCTAACACAATAGGAAAGTCAAACTAGCTTCAAATCATAATTAAAAACATTAACGATTTATTAGCATAATGAGTAATAAAATTAGTTAAAGAATGTAAATGTTTATAAAAAAATTTATAAAATATGTGAAGGCCTTAAGACTACACTAAGATGCAATGCCTTCCACGCAATAGGAATTTTTGGTGTACCAAGCAACCTAGGCGGCCAAATGGCTCGCTTAGGTAGGGGTCCCATGAGGAGGGCTTAATTATCTCTATGGATTATGATCAAATTTGAAAGAAAAAAGAATAGAGGAGTAATACTCATTTATTTAGTCATTAATTTAGCTATATATTTAGTCATTTATTTAGTCATTTCTTTAGTCAGTTTTCTTTGTCTGATATTAGTCATTTATTTAGCCATTTTTATTTGTCTGATATTAGTCATTTATTTATTCATTTAGTTGTGATTTTACCCAATGATCAAATTAGTCATTTATTTTCAAGATACTAGTGTTAGTCACATGACTAAAAGTTTTAGTCACGTAGTCATTTATTTTCCAAATTCTACTAGTGATCACGATGTTTCTATCGAAGGGGTATGGGTACAAGTTTTGTTCTACATTTGGTTTCTTTTTTTTTCCTATTTGCATGTCTTTGATTTTCTACGTGAGTGCCATAATTTGTGATGAAAAATTGTCTTGAGGATTTGGTGGAGAATCATATGTGGTATACTGTGGGATGGTAGATGAGTTTTAGGTGGTATTTTGATATGGGGGGGTGTTGTACAATGTGTAGGGTGGATTTTGATACTGTGAAGGTGATGGTGATAAGGATGGATGTGTGTATGCTCCTCGAGCATTTGAATTTATGAAATTTTGTTGTGCATTGGTGTATTTTTTGGGATTATAGTACAAGTCATGTTATTGTTGTTGTTGTTGTTGTTGTTGTTGTTGTTGTGCAAGCACTTCTTGTTGTTGGTTGTATTGTTATGCTAGAAACGCTTGTTGTTGGTATGTGAGCAATGCTTGTTGTTGGTGTTGTTGTGTAATCAATGCTTGTTGTTGAGCTTGTTGTTTTTTTAAGGCTTGCACTTGAGCTTGTTATGGTTGCAATGCTTGTTCATAGGCTTTGTGTTGTAAAGCTTGTTTTTGAGCTTGTTTTTGTTGCAAAGCTTGAGCTTGGGCTTGTTGTTGTTGTAAATATTGAGCTTGGGCTTGTTGTTGTTGTAAAGCTTGAGCTTGGGCTTGTTCTACTTGCAATGCTTGTTGATAGGCTTGTTGTTGGGCTTGTTGTCCTTGCAACATATAAGTGTTGATTTTTGGGTATGTGAGATGAATTTTAAGTGACCATGGCGGGAGCGAGTTGTGGGATGATTTGATTGTGAGATGGTCGATGTGTGATGAGATGTTGGGGGTGTTTTGTGCTATCATTCCTTGTAAAATTGTCGATTGGGTCGAGGAATGTAGGTTTCTGGTCCCATTTTATTTTGCATGACTCGGGGACCAATGGTTGAGATGATGGTACCATTTGTTGTTGTGATATCAATGGAATTCTTTGGATTATTTCATTGGATGGGTTCCCTTGATTTTTGTGATGTTGAGGGTTCCCTCAAGTTTTGTTTGATTTGGTTCTAAGGTGTTTTCTTGGTTGATGGGGTTCGTGAAATTTTTTTTCCTTGATTTAGATTTGTGATACATAGGTTTGATGTCGTTTGTGGGTTGGCTTGAGTGGCTTGTGAAACCAATTGATTTGATGGGTCAATGGGGTGGTTGGAACCACTTGTTAATTGTTTACCCTGTGTGAGGGTGTTTACTTTCCCTTGTTGTTCTACATGGGGTACTTAGCTCACATTTCTTTGTGTAATGTTAGGCACATTATGGGTACTTGTGGTGGTGAATAATTTGGTTGCACATGAAAATTCAAGGCCATTGTTATGTTATTGAATGTAAGTGGTACATGTGGATGTAGATGATGTTTAAGAATGGTGGTGGAAGAATGTGATAGGTCACCAAATGTTTCTATCCAACTTGTGTTTTGGGGAAGGTTTGTGTCTTGTGTGCCAAAAAGTGTGTTGCCTCCTAAATTGGGAGTGATACCAAGGTTGGTTCCAATTCTAGTTGTAAAACTAGAAGTCAATGGTTGACTTGGTGTGAATGATGGGGTTGGTTGAATGATGGATTGGGTCATACCTTGTTCCATGGATGGTGTGATGGAAGTTAGAGGAATTAAAGCCACGTTCCCTAAGGTTTGTTCCCTAATCATATCAAATTGAATGTTGAAGGGAGTTATCACCTTAATTTCCTAAATCTATCATGTATTGTGTAGGGTTCTTCCTCATAAAATTGATAAAGATATGGCTTGTTTTAGGATCTTGTTAGTATTCAAGGATTTCTTCCTCTATGTGCTTAAGTGGGTATTTTGTGACATCTTCTACCTCATACCCAATGTCTAGTGGATTAGGTGGTTTTTTTGATGGGGTAGAGTGGCTCCTAGGGTCGAATTCTTGCTGGATAGTATCACTTGTGGTAGATGTAGTTTTCATTTTTTCATTGTTTCTCTTGTGTTGTGATCTCGTTGTTACCCTAAATTGTGGATCAACTATGGGAGAGGTGTGTTAAGATTAGTATTGTCAAAACTCTCTATTTGACTCAAACCTAGATAAAAGGGACCCTCTAAGTTGTTTTGGACCAATGGTATGAGTGGATGATGAAATGGGTGAGTGATATGGAGGATGAACTTTCTAAACTTTGGACAATACTTTAGACTTAAATGTTTGATGTTTTGATATTTTGGATAAAAGGTGCTAATGAACCTGTAAATCTAAAGGTAGACTTGTAAAGGTGCTAATGAACCTGTAAATCTAAAGGTAGACTTGTGACCTTTAAGATAGACTTGTTCAAAAGGATGATGAATAACTCAACTAAGTGTATGGAAAAGGATTCATTTACACATAAATAGCTAAGTTAGGTGATTGGTTTGATTCATAACCTAATTCTATAATGTTGATGTGTCCAAATTTTCTAAACTTGTTGGTGAAGTGGGATGCAAAATTATGTACTAAGAGAGGCACTTTGTTTACAAGACCAAGGTAGTGAAAAACATGGTTTACCCTAAGAGTGATAAACCTGAGAACTCAATGTTTGGATAATAGAACTTGGATTCAATGTTTGGAAATACATTTCCTTATTGTCACTTTGTTGCTTGGAAGTTTGGATGGTTTGAAAATAAGCCCAAAGTGTGGTGTGTTCAATATGAGTTAAGCTTTTATTAGTGAAATTGCTTCATTAACACATCAATATGTCTTAATTCAGTTCAAACTAAAATATGTATGCTAGGAAAATTTCATTCCACAAGGTCCAATATGTGAAAATCAAGAGGCTAAAGCCATAGTATCTTATGTTAACTTTGGAATGTGTGAATTGAGATATAAGTCCAAATATTTAGAAGCCTCTAAAGAATAAATCCTTAGGGATAAGTAACAATGTATCTATTGACCATCAAATCTTGCACCTCTCTGACAGTCTTATGGGAAATTTAGTGAGTGGGGGACAATTTGCGTCTCACTTAATACCTCCAAGTTTTTTATAGAAATTTGACTCTTCTTTTGGAGTTTTGAGATAAGGGAGAAAGAAAAAATGTAAATGTAAAACATAAAAGGTGATATGCCAAAGCTTTCACAACATTTCAAACTCAAATTATTCCTATGATTGATATAAAGGACACAGAACACCACAACCCCTCATCGTTGGAAAGAGAACGAACAACAAAGGCTAACTTCAAGCACAGTGTAGACTTTCAAATTTTTCCACAGGAAGTGTTCATTTAGGTCTGATCAAACATAAAGATTTCTTACAGTAAAAGAATAGTATCTTAGAAATTATAAGAACTCTGTCTCCAAATACAACATAGCACAAAAAAATAACAACTTCAGAGATAACAGAAAAGTCCAATGACATAGTTTGATTTCTCCCAAAATTTCTATTCCACAGTACAAGCATAAAGCATAGAAATCCGCTATTTAAACTACCTGAATATAGCTTGCAAGACACAATGTTTCATTCAAAATGATAATATAAAGAAAGAAATCTTGAAAAAGGCCATACATGCATAGTCTCAATAAATTCCCTTCAATAGTTTGTGCTTTAATTAAAACTAAACTTCGAAACAAAGATCGGATGCCAATCTAACAATAGTTTAAACCTTAATAGATATAATTTTCCAGAATAAAGTAGTTCTATAAATTGCTTTTGAAATATAGTTCTTAAATTTTTTAGAAAACTAAGAAGGAAAATGCTTCCTTTTACAAAGAAAACAATTCCTCCTAGAAGATATTTTTTCTAAAAATTCTTTCTTTTTTGGTGTCATCACCTTCCTTATATAGCCGTTAGAGAAAGAACGCCACCTCGGCCTAGAAGTAAATGTTTCCAGATGTTGATAGATGATACCTCACAATATGATTTGTAAGCCCTTGGTTAGGCCACAAAATATCTTTGCATTAACTTTTCAGCTACTGCATTAATGTCTTTTAGATATTTTTAAAGGTAGAGAGCAATACCAAATCAAATCTTAAAAATGATATTTCAGCAATTACTTCTTACTGATTGATCACATCATCTTGAGGCACTGACTGGAAGCTTCTATTCTAAGAAACAAGCAAAGAGAAACTAGCAAGTTTTGTTAATCTTTTAAAGATATATCCTTAAAATATATAGTCATCCTTCTATAGAGAGATGACACATCACTCAGTCAGAAAATTATGATTTCCAAAGATTTTTTTTGTAGTGAATCTTCATCGTCCTGTCACGTGTCTTGGGCACTCCTCCGAAAAGAAAAATGATAAAGGAAAACCGTGTAGCCACCCCATGGTGCATCTCCCATCTTCCTTACTAGCCTTACCTTATCCCGAACACTTCCAGACAATTAAAAGTGAAGCCAAAAACTAGAAGACTATGGCAATGTAAAAAAACCACTTCACGGTTCTAGCAACTCATAGGGGCCTTCGCTCGCAGAGGTATGAACCCAGTTCTTTAGATATTCCTAAAGTTTGAAGAAGGAGGAATGTTGCACCCGCCATTCTTCCTCAATGGGTAAGGACATACCACAGATGAGCTTGTAGGCTTGATCAAGCTAGAAAACTTCTTTGAAAGACATGACCCCACATATGTGAGTAACCACTCCAAGGTAATGATAAAGGTCAGAAAGTCAGAAAATCTCATGCTCAACCTCATCAATCTTGCACACTGTACTCGAACTTGGAAGCTCGTTAGTAGTCTAGTTTTTATATTTGATAGCCTTTGTGATTTGCTCCACAATCTACACATTTCCTTTTGGGGAAAATAGGGGAGGTAATCCATAGTTGATCAAAACATTAAAGTCCTTTTTAATCTCTTCAACTCTTCTTTCCAACATTATCTAGCAATCTTTACACTTCTTAGCAATTTTCTAGGATTTGACGATTTCACTAGCTTTGATATAAGCAGTTCTTCTGTCAACAATTCTAACATCCTTTAAAACTTCATCAGAAGCCACACAAAGTCTAGAAATGAAACTTTGTGACTCCACCACTCGAGAGTCACATTTCTACAAAACATGATCGGTCGTTGAGCCAATTTTCTATTTTATTTTTTGGACATCCTTCAAGAATTGAAAAACAGGCCTAAGAACAAGAATCGTGGTTGCAATCCGCTCCCAATGCGAAGATACCAATATTTTTAGTAGCGGGAGAGACCCGTTCTCTTGAGTGGAAGCCAGTTCTTGATTGAGCTGAGTCTCCTTTTCCTTTGTGTTTTCCTCTATTTGACCCTTCTCTTTGAGAGCATCTACTAGTTCAAAGCTTACTCTTCATACCTCTAATTCACAGGCCTAGAATGCAGACAGGGCTTCTTGTTTTTCCAACTTCAATTTTTCTATGTCTGCATGTTCCTTTCTACTAGCATTGGAAAACTAAGATCAGACATTGCCTAGCTCATTCTGTAATTTTTCACGAGTACTTCTATACCCTGCATTAGTCTATTGTTGGATGGTGAGATTAGCTCTTAACCTTTCAATTTCGACATGTAGTCGAACCTGCTGGCTTTGTGCTTCTCCAAGCAATCTTGAGTCTTCCCCTTGCTTACTCTGAACCTGCATTATGTGGTCCAACTCGACATCCTTAGCTTTTAGCTCTGTTTGAAGGCTTCCCATTGTTTCCCTTACATTTACCAACTCCATCTCACACTTTTTTAACTTTCTACCTATCTTTTCATAGTCTGATTATACCACCTGTTGGGTAGTCTTAGATAAGACCACCTGTTGGGTGGTCTTAGCTAAGACCACCTTGTCGTGTGGACGCATTTCAATTAGATCTAGGCTTGTTGTCTAGATGTCGTTATCCTCTAGCTACATCTGCCCTTCAGGATTAGCCATAAGCGGAGTCATGGTGCTGATCAAAAGAGAAATTCTCTTCTCATTGTAACAAAACTTGATCTTCTTAGCAACAGGTAACTCAACATTTTTCATAAGCCGCCTTTGTTTAGCATTTTGTCAGGCTATCTTTGTTACATTGAAATGATCTTGGAGAGTTTGAGGAACATCAATGTTTTGTGTTACAATAGGGGCACCAAGAAGAAAACTAAAAAGGGAAATTGATGGGGAGACTTCAGATGTATGGGTATGGGGAGAGGCAAAAGGGAGCGTTATCATGGAAAAGGGTGGTACACCCAACTGAGACTGAGTAGGGTATTTGCCAGTGGAGGTAAATAGAGGCAGTGACAGGTGGAAAGGTGTTTGTTTGAAAGTTGTTGGATTAGGAGTGGGGGTTAAAGTTGATGCTTTAGCTCTTTCAAAGGGGGACCTTGATAGCATGAATAAAGAGTCAACAATGGTTGAAACAAACATTGCTTGTTCTGAGTGTGGGGTAATCTTAGGAATTTCATTCTGAACAAGGAAAGGTGCATTTAGGATTATTAAATCAGGGTTCGTGGATGGAGAATTTCTTCCTAAAAAGAAGTGGAGAGGGGGTAATCAAAGATGTAGAAATAGGAAGAGAATGGGGAGTAAAACTTACCTAAAACATGGTGATCGGCACACCCTGGAAAGAAAACTCCACTTCTTCTCCTCGAGCAGATGTTCTGGATATGTCTAGCCCTTCAAGCTTCCTTCTCTTTTCCTGACTATATCTGACGTGCTTTTTTCTTCTAACCACCAATCCCTCCAAAAATTAACCCTCAGCGACTACAATAGATGATGATCTTGTGGACCGTCGGGGTTTCTTTCCTTTACTCTAGGAACTGGAAGCAGACAGAGCCCGCGAATCCTTTTGCCTCAAGTCTTTTTGACCACCAGATTCTTGAGGTTGATGGTTCCATCGTGGAACTTTTTTTGCATTGATTTCATGGCTGGTTTATAGATTACTATTATTGGAGCTAGCTTCTTTATCATAGAAATACTCAAATTCTTCATCTTGTGGGAACTGTCCGACGAGAAGGTTGGGCCAATGCAACTCTTCTCAGAACCTCCAGAAATATACCTTCTTTCGTTTCAACCATCCCCTCTTCTTTAGTTGTGTGTTGATGGATTTATTTATTGGAAGGTTCCTATCATACTGGACCTTTGGCGTATAAAAACTCAACCATTTTGGTCACTTGAAAGGAATGTGTTTCAAATCAATATATACTTGCACACTTTCCTAAGTCATGTTCTTCCTCCTTTCAAAGTATTCCTGCTCCTCGTGCTTCATGCTATAAATCCCCCTTGTATTATAGTTCCACTTATCACAAATGATGACCAGGTCCAACATCGCTAATAGATTCTTGAGTTCCTCTTCACAAAATCACTTTGTAAGTGATACCTGACTATTGGCAATATTGATAGGAAGTGGATACAACCTCGTCTTGTTTCTCCCTGCACCGTAGATTTTTTCAACAATGGTCAACTGGCGGCATGCTTCCAATGTGAAAACTTTGTCTATTACAAAACAGGGGAATCGAAAAGACTCATTGGGAAAACTATGAAATCTAAAAAATGTAAAATCAACACCTAGGAAGTAGTCCACTGGGTTCTATGAGATTCTCATCCACTATAAAACCTCAGGAGAGAAACATCCTATAGAAAGGAGTAACAATTATTGGAGTACAAGCCTAAAAAAGTAATCCACAAATCCATAATAATCCCCTATTTTAGAAAGTAGATGAGTCCATATAGAAACTGGCTGAAGGGAGTTCCTTTCGTCCAACCTAGACACTAGCACATTTTCCCAAAATATTCAAAGTTTTGATGCAAAATTAAATGAGCCAAGAAGGATGGGTACCCGAATTTAGAATTAGTCCTATAATTTTTAAGTTGGTCCAACATGTTCCTAGCTATTACCTTGGAAAAATAATAATGCCTCTTGATCTTTTCTCTCTTTAACTCAAAAAGCATGCCAAATTGAAAAGGAAGAACTTGGGCATTGTTGTCAAGACTAAACACCCAAGCCAGCATCAAAAATACTGCCCGAGTATCCCTTTTAAAAATATCATATGATAGAGGGAAAGGGACATGGCCTCTATCTATTCGTTCCCTTGTTTCTTCTTCATAAAAATTTGTTCTTCTGGCCTTTTCTTCCCTAAAAATATCAATCTTTTCTTCATTGAATGGCTTTGAATCCTAGGTCGTAGGGATACATAGCATATCCCGTATGGCTTGAGTAGAAATGGTAACCCTAACCCTGCCACTTTGGATAACCCCTATTACCTTATTAATTTTTCTGGCACATGCATCAACCAATTTAGGGCATGGATGTACAATGGGAAACATGAACTATGACATGCCACAATCCCATAAACAAAGCACAAAGCTCTTGGATGTCCCATACTTTTCCTTCCTTTGAAACATGCCTTCCCTAAGGCTTTTAGGGTTGACCAATAGATTGGGATCAAAAACATTGTCGGTGATATCTTGTACTTCTTCTCTTTTCACAGGCTTATCCACAAGCACCTTCTTGCAATACTCGAAAGGTCATTCCTCTATAGCTGGAGCATTGGCAAAAGACTTCTACCCAAAAATATTTGCATAACTAGGTCATTGGCTTGAAAGTATTGCCTATCTTCTAGAAGTTGAGGATTTTCCCATGACTATATCAAAAGTTGCAAAGGACCTCTTAGGGATAACGGTTAGGGACCCTTTTCCCTAAAAAGAAAAATATACTTTTGAGAGTAATCAATACTTTTGTCAGTAAACACACTCAAGGTTGCACTATTATTGTTGAACTATTAAATGATGCCACTAGGATGATACATGTGGACTAAAGATCTATATCCCTTGGGAATGAAAAAAATATTGCAAGGATGGAATTAGTACATTCCCTTCGCTACCTCTTAATCAAAAAGAAATATTTCCTTGAGAAGCATGCTTTTTGTCATACCAAATGTGTTGAAGTGGTGCAAAGTACCCTCAAAAAATGTAGCCATTAATTCTCCATATATTTTTCTTTTAAAGTGCACTAACCCCATCTTTTCTCATTAATGGGATAGTTGGCACTAATGGTGGTGGTAGACACATGTCAATAATCAGCGTACTAGAGAATTTACTCCCAATGCCCCAGTTTATTTCATAATACATTCTATAGGATCCTTTGTATGATTTATCCACCATGGTCCATTCTGCCTCAAATTTTCCTATTGTCGTCTGGCTAAAAACTGATATTTCGTTGATCAATTGTGTTGGTCGACCTTTTCTATATATAGTCACGCCACCTTTTGTAACATTCATTTGAACATAAAGCTCTCTAACCTAGTTGGCCTTCCATCTACTTTCTTTCCATTCTACTAGAATTCGTCCCTTTACCAAGATGTTTGTTGGCTTGGGGACCCTTATTCAGCTCCTTCCACGGAGGCCGCAATACAACTTTGTGGGAGAAATTACTAGAGACTGAATCAAATAGTTGGTCAAGAAATGTGACCCACTTATCATGACTTCGATCAAATGGGTGGTGGGTAATAACTTCATTTCTGATGAGAACCAGCTTTAGAATAACTGCAACGTGCTTTCTCACTTCGTGGCCTCACTGCTAGACTTGAACGTGTCCAAACCTATGATAATTGAGATGTCAGGAGATGTTTGACACCTCACTGATGGAAGGGCTAGGAGAAATAGTGCAAGTAGCCATCCCTGGCATTGGTATCCCAAGCACCATGGACCTTCGAAGGCATGTGGACTTCAGTATAAGTGTTCCTTGGCTACCCTTTCTTTTTTACTTCCACACCATGGATGTTGCAACACATCGACATTATTCATAGCCGACGGCCATTTTCTTGCTTCGTGAGTATGGCATGGAGTGGGTTATAGGATTGGCCTAGAGGAAACACTTCATCTTCCTGGTACAGAGTAGTAATGAGTAGGTTTTGGGCCTATGTTTGTGTCTGTCATGTTCCCCAGCCCTCCTTTTGCAACCAAACAAATAGAAGAAGAGGAAGAAAGAAAGAAAGAAAGAAAAAGGCCTGATAGCGAGTCTTCTCTCATTCCTGGGTGGCGATCAAGGGTGCTTCCAGAATAATTTTGTGTGTTACTCCTTCCTTCTTTAGCTTTTACTTGTAAACCCTTTTGGGCTCACTCAAGAAAGTCTCATGTTTTGAATCTGAGCCTTGGGCTTGCATATCTGTAGAACTCCTGATAAATATAATATCAGCTACTTATTTCTTAGTGTCCCTCTAGGTTTTATTCTAAAACTTTGAAATAATTACAAAACTTTACATATGATACATAACTGTTTAAATTTTTCAAAGAACTATACATTTTAGTGGAAAATCTTCAAATAAATATCGTTCATTGGTATACCTAAAGCATTTCCTTCTAGATCTTCAAGTTCATATGGGTTTTTTTCTTTACATGTACTGATTTGAAAAGGTCCCTTCCACAATGCTTCAAATGTTGTGTGTTGTCCTGGTTTTGTAGTACGTTCATCATATTTTAGCACTAAGCTCCCTTCCTTGAATTTTGGACTAGAGGCCTTTTTGTCAAACCATCGCTTGACTATCTGTTGATGGTTGATCATGGCTCCATGGGATGTTTCTCTATCTTCTTCCAATCTGAGGAGTTCTACTAGTCGTACTTCCATCCCACCATTTTCTTCAACTTTTAGGGCCTTCAATAGTTGTAGAGCAGGGATTTCTACAGAAATGGTCATTGCCACCTCTTTTCCGTATACCAACTCATAAGGTGAATTCTTTAGAATTTTCTTGGGGGTAATTCAGTCTTCCCACAAATCCTGCCGTAGATGCTTGTGCCAATCTCTTTGTCATTCTGACCCAATGCGTTTGATTAACCTAATTAGTTTTTTTGTTGGTGGACTCTGTTAGCCCGTTCCCTTGTGGATAGTAATTTGATGAAGTTTTAAGAAAGATTCCATGCTGGATAGCAAAGTCTAACATCCCCGACCCAACAAAAGTTGGGCGTTGTTGGATATGATGGTTTTGGGTGACCCAAATCTGGTCACCAATTCTTGGAGCAAATTAACAATTTCTCCTTATGTTGCATTCTTCAAGGCTACAGCCTCTACCCACCTTGTGAAGTAATCAGTCACCATGAGGATCCACTTATGTCTGACACTGGAAATAGGATTTATCATACCGATAAGATCTAGACCCCACTAGGCAAAGGGTTCCTCAGTCACAATTGGGCTTAGGGGTTGAGTGGCATTCCTCCTTTTTCCAACAAAAAATTGGCAATGGGTACACCTCTGTACTAGATGATGCACTTTAGTGAACATAGATGGCCAATAATATCCTTCCCTCATTATTTTTAGAGTGGCAGTCTTGGCCGAAAAATTCCCACCCTTAGGACTATGGTTAAATTCGTTAAGAACCCTCTTTGCACATAGGGTGTCAAGGTACCTGAGTAGCACACCATCATAATTCCTTTTGAAAAGTATGTCTTCAATTAGTACATACCTTGCACCTTGCAGTCAGTAGTACCTCCTTTTATTAGATGGTAGACCGGTTGGGTAATATCATTTTTGCATGTGATGTGTTCGATTAGCAACCCAAGATTCGTCAGACTCAAATTGATTTGAGTATACTCGATCAGCCTCCCTTTCAAGCACATGAATCATCTCTTGTGCGATATATTCACACAGATCTCTTCCCCGGACCAGCTTAATTAGTTGGATATCTACATCATACTCTAGAATCTTAGTGATTCAATTTGCTCTTTTTCAATGATCTTGCCCTCAATGATATACTCTCACACACTGGAATGTGCTACGAGGATATTGATTTTATTGGTTGAAACCAAGTGTTGGAATTTCTTCAAACTTTTAACTATGGCAAAAGCTTGTTTCTCCACAAATTTATACCTCATCTCATACCCTTTCAAAGTTCTAGAATAGAATGCAACAAGTTGTTCTCCTTCCTTTTGATCACCCTTTTGAGTAAGTACCGAGGCTATGCTATCTTGACCACTATACACATAGAGTAGGAAATCCTTGGAAAAATCTCGATTATCTAAGACAGAAGCAACAAAAATTTCTATCTTTATTTTCTTGAAGGCCTCTTTCCATTTTGTGGTCCACTTGAATGGTAGACTCTTTTTAATCATTAGTGAAATAGGCCTTACAATACTAGTAAAGTTAGAAATGAACCTACTGATGAAATTGATCTTCCCCAGGAATGATTGGAGTCCCTTTTGGTTTACTAGTAGAGGTAATTCCATTATGGACCTAACCCTTTTAGGATCTATTGATATCCCTTATTTTGAGACTATAAAGCCAAGTAGCTTACCTTGAGGTACCCCAAAAATACATTTTTTGGGATTCAGAGAAATCCTGAACTACTGACATTTTTGGAAAACATTTTCTAGATGGTTAAAGTGATCATATTTTGATTTTAAAAATACTGTTAATTCATCAAGATATATCAGAATTACCAGGTTAATTAAAACTTTGAAGGCGATATCCATTGCTCGTTGAAAATTCATGCTAGAATTTGACAAGCCAAATGGAATCTTAGCATATGCAAGCATTCCCCACTTAGTGGTAAACGTTTTTTTGTGTTGGTCACTTTCCTTTACATATACCCGGTTATACCATGAAAAACCATCAAGTAGTGAAAACATTTCAAACCCAGCTACTGTCTATAAAATTTTCTCTATCAAAGACAAGGGGTAATGGTCCTTAAGTGATGCTTTATTTAGATCTCATAAATTGACACAAATTCTGATATCACCATTCTTTTTTCGGATAGGTACCAGGTTTGACACCCAGGCGGAATGTTCTATTCGATATATTATCGTGGACTCGACCAACTTGGTAAGCTCTTGTGGCATTAATGTTTCATCCTTCGGGTTGACTGGCCTTTGCTTATGTCAGAAAGGTTTAGACCAGTCCTCCAAGTCAATGGTATGTTCAATTATACCAGGGTTGTGACCTCTCAGGTCATCATAAGTCCAGGCCATAACTCCATCATATTCATAACATAGATCCCTTAGTCTTTCTTTATCTTTAGTCAGAACCTCTTTTTCAACTTTCAACCTTTTGCCATTCCCGACATCAAATTCTTCATAATCTCTTTCATCTACCATGAACCTCCATTTGTTATTTCTTGCATCTTCACAGTCAAAAACATTCTTGAGGGAAATTAATCCTCTCGGAAGCTTATCCTCTTTTAATTGGATGACTTGTCCATCAGAGAGTTTTGTTCCTAAGGTTGGGGTGTTAGAAATCATTCCCCCTTTTTGCATGAAGGTAGATGATCGTGAGGCCCTTCTCTAAGGACTCCTCCATACAGATAAGAACAATCATAAAACTAGGGGAAGAATGGATTAATGACCATACCATACCAGTCCCATTCACAAACCCCTTTCAAAATAATTCCCCAGTGCATCTACTCCCCTATACGACCTGCCAGGGAACCCCCAGGGATATGGCAGTTTACAAATTTTACATTACACCACACATGCCAACAATTTGCAGCCAATGAGAAAGCCTCAAAACATAAGATCACAAACCTAAGTTTCAATAAAACTCCCAAAGAGGAAACTATAATTCAAGAGAAAAACAAAATAAAGATCAATTGTAGCTATATTGCAAACTTTCAAACTTAATTCAAAATGAAATTTAAACAAGTCCTTGAGGCAAATTGGACTATAACAACCTTCAAACGGCTAAGTAGCCTAATAAAATAGTTGTAAAATTCCACATTGTTGGCACATAATAAAATAAAACATCAATCCATAGTTATGAATAATCCATATTTCAACAATAAAATTTGCACATCACAAGCACCATGTGACTTGATAAGCCACCTAAGGGGAGGAGGGGAATGGTGGTTCTCTAACCACATAAGTATAATAGCATGCAATAACTGGTGGTACTTGGCCACATAAATCTGTATCATTGGTGGTCCCTGACCACATAAATATAAGTAGCTGGTGGTCCCTGACCACATAAATATGAATCGCTGGTGGTCCCCTACCACATAAAGATAGATCACTAGTGGTCCTTGACCACATAATTATAAGTAACTGGTGGTCCATAAAATTCCATCCTTTACCCATGGGTTATAACATCAAGGAATAGGTTTGCACTATGAACCAACAAGTGTGGCTCTCATATGTGGGGGAGTAGGCTACAGTCAACATCCATGGGAGGATTACAATGACTCAACATAGATCCTTTGTCAGGATTAGGGACAATGCCCTGAGCTAGTAATTTCCCGATGGGAGAACATGTGCCTCTCAACCCCTATTTACACTAGCTGGCATCGCACTCCCATAAAGGGGGGAACCAAACACTAGAGGTATGCATTTAACATAAAAAAATAAGACTAACACAATGGAATACATATCACATTTCATTTAATAAATACACATCCACACATTTCATGCTTACTCCACTTCACAACAAATCAACTACACAAGATAATCACGAAGGGTACACATAGGGGATCGTGCTAGACGTCCACCACCCTTATCCCAAGTCGAATACCCTATCTCTCGTACTTGGGGAACAACACATATACTGGTTTCCACATGACAAATCACATTAACTATCAAGAATCTTATCATTCCATTCCATCAAAGATGCAAAACATACACTTACATTTACAACTTGGTCTATCCAAAAAAATTACCACAATACACAACATAAGCACCTTTATGGGGTTTTCACATACATTGAGAATACAAAATAACTTCTATTTTCTCTTCTCTTTCCAATTTTCATCTTTTAGAGCCACAAAATCATTTCCTTACACATAAATTAAACCGCAAGCATTCTATTCTACCAAGTGGCATACACAACCATGATACACTTTTTAAGGAAATCTATTCGATACTCAACTCATGATAAGGAAAACATAGTCTAGTTGGTTAGCACCACAAGCACAACATTCCTTTTTACTCAAATTTTACTTAATCACACACTTAACATTTGCATTTCTAATGAGTTGACATTTATATGGTTTTCTATAAGTAATAATACAATTGGGGACCTTAAGTCTCGCCAAAGTTATGTGGTTATGACGCACATGCCATTCTATATTTCAGACATGCCACGTAATAAAATAACAACTTAATTCAGAATTTAACAATGCAAGGTTTACTACTGCATTCATTCAATCTCCACCATCGTTATTTATTTACTATGCACATGGTTCCACTATTCTATTTTATCTCTAAACTTTTACTCATTGCAATTGACTCCATATACAAGTTCATGCATACATCCTAAGGTGGGAATACAATTCTGGGACCAAGGTCCTTGAACCAATCCAACACCTTTATTTCATATCTACAAGATAATGTTACACAACATACATTCACTTTATTCCAAGGTATCATGCACTATTTGGATGCATTTCATTTCTCCACACACAAGGAAAGAATTATATTTTCAAATCACACCAAGGCACATAGATTTAGAATTAAGAATTATAGTGTGGTGCACTTAGTTATTCACTTGCATTATGAAGTTAGATGATGTTTTACTTTAGTAAGATTGCATTATCCACACAATAGTCATTCCTTAAGGATCATCCCTTCACCTCCATAAGGTTCATGGTTATAGGGTAGAACGAGGGTGAATTTGATAATAATAATATCCATGAATTGAACTAACATTTTCTATCCATTCACTTTGTTTTCATTTCCATTTTTATTGCAAATTCACTTGGTTTTCACAAGGGTAGTTCACCACAACATGCTAACCAACATGAATGGAACATCCAATCGACACATTTAATTTGTTAAAAGAAATTTATCATCCTAACCATTTACAAGTCCTAAGGAAGGGTACACAGGTGCACTTATATTTAGATTTTACCAAGTCAAAATCTCTAAACTTAGTTGCTTACCCCCATCATAATCAAATGCATCATCCACATGTGGTTACATAATACTCTATCTTAACAACATAGAGAAAGGTTTCACATCTCAACAAAGTTTAATCACTACTTTTTCTATCTAGATTTTATAGAGTAGAATATATGATTCCTTAAGAGACATTAGTATTTCACTACTCTTATCCTACATAAAGCATATGAACATAGCATCATTGGTCTCACAATCCATTGCGTCATTCACAACAAGGATATGTAGTACTTGATCATATCTAACAACCATTATCAAGAATAAGGAAAGGAAGGACAACATAAGATCATTCTATCCATCCCTCACAACAAGGAGATCATAACCCAATCATGGTTAAATCACTACTCTTCTATCCAATTTCTAGAGAACACGCTATATAATTCCTTTAAGAAGCATTACTATCTCACTATCATTTTATCACATAAGGTTCATGAACCTAGTATCATTTATTTCATAATCCCTTACGTCATTCACATCGAGGCATGTAATACTCAATCAAAGCTAACAACATTTACTAAAGGATAAGGGAAGAAAAGACGTCATAGGGTCATTTAAAACATTAGTCACAACAAGGAGGTAAGCACAGAAGGGAGATTCATAGAAGCAACACCAAAAAGGCTACAACACTAACCAGAGATCCCAGAGCTGCAACCTTGCTCTGATACCAAAATGTAATGCCTAAAATTTTACACTAAAAATACAATTAAAGACAAACACAAATTTCAAATTTTGACTGTAAACACTAGCATAATTCCCAAAGACAACTTCCTATACACGCACTTCATGAAAGCATAGCAAACATTTGACTGGAATAAATTATAAGGACTCACCCATCTACATAATTGTTAAGGAAATCAAGGTTAAGTTTCAAATGGAGATATGGAATCCACAACACCAAGGTGGGTTGGATTAGATCTACTAACTCATCAATAAATACAGACTTAATTCAAGTCACAAGTTATGCAATTAAAATATATATCAATATTACCTTTAAACATTTAATAAGAGGACAAGCCTAGGGGGCAGACCTAATTCCTCGAGGGCTCGTCTCTGACGGCCTTGCCTACGTATATAATTCGCAGAGGAATCATAGTTCGATGCTTGAGTTTCTTCAACTCATTTGACTCACCCACATGGGGTATATCCACTAGGGTTCAAAAGATGACTCAACCTCATTCATACTCACAACATAATTACACTGAATTATACTAAGGTTCAATCCTCCATTCAAGGGTATCATGTGTTCCATATAAAACGCGTACTACAAAAGTGGGTACGCAACCCTTTCTAGGGTTCATTACCCCAGACAGTTTCACAAACGGCTGCCACCCACTTAGGTGAAGCCGAGGGTCAAATACTTAAATAAGGATACACTAGTGGAAAATGGAGCATAGACATTAATACTTATATTGACACACACAATGCCACAAGGTAACAAACCAATAACTAAATCTTAAGTATAGCTAGTACAACACAAAAATTACCCAAAGGTTTTAAATAAAACATCTAGAATGAACTAAAATTCTACTTTCATTAAATATGATTATTCAATCAACTAGATATTCATTTCATCACTCTTATAGCCTAAACATTACTCTTAGTTTTACAAACTAAACTTTTGCATCATTCAGGAAAACATAACTAAATTATATGGTTGTATCACATAATTAAAATTCCATCAACAAGAATACTTAAGTCAACCCTACACCACAAATTTAGCCACACATTACTATGGTTTCATGAGAGAAAGAGGAATTCTCAAAAATGAATGTGCACATCCCAACTATCTCTTAGTAATTCCATTTGATATCAATAATACAGGTGGAACATAGGTTGTAGAGATGAAATGGCCATTTATGGTTAATCTATTGGGACTCCTCTCGCTATAAGGTGAAGTGATAGAAAAGAGCCAGAGTGGGATCTCTCCTATCACCACACCTTCGATGGGTAACTTTTATAATTTACCCATTGTTAAAGCTTGATCTAATATTACACACTCTTCATAACATAACCATCATCTAAATGTAACTCTATTTCGATACAATGCAAATACACCATTCACTCTTATATCACTAGTTAACATAGTAGCACAACTTATTTATATTTAATGATAACTATAATTGTATACATTACTTAGCAAGGTAATGTTCAATATACATAAAGGAGTAGATAGTCCCAATGGAACAACATATTACTTTTTAATAAAAGGCATCCTTAATATATGACTTGTATCTTTACAAGCATTAATACTATATATATATATATATATATTGTGGGAACACTTATCCCTAATAGCGAATACAACCAAAAATTTACCGAACACATTAAGGTTATAACACCAAACTTAGATTTATCAGTAGTCTCCATGAAATTAAAATAGGAACTGCTCAAACTATAGATTTACAATCCAATTTTGTATAGTGCTTGATACATGTTATCTAGCATAACTATTCAATACCCTCTATTAATAAGTATAATCAAATATTGATTACTAATCTTTATCATACCATCAAATACCAATCTTAAAATAACAAAATTGATCTTATACTTATAAGTCATAAATTATCAATCTCTCAAAGTGCAAATTATGTTATTCAAAAATCTATTTAGAGATTAAGAGTATTTATTCTTATTAGATAAATTGATATTTTAGAAAATTAATCACTCATGCATCAATATATCATTTAGTTGCATGCGAATGGTTTCACAAAAGACCTCAAGGAATTGTGGTTTCATGGAATACATTAATTGCAGGATATGTGCAAGAAATGGGTTTATTGAAAGGGCTAAAGAAGCTTTCAAGCAAATGCAATCGGTGGGAGTAAGGCTGAACTCCAAAAATTTTACTAGTATCCTGCCTGCCTATGTCGAAAAGGGCGTTTTGAAGCAGAGCAAGAACAACCATTAAGGTATAACTTTACTAGTGTCAAGTAGAAAAGGATGCAGAAAGTGGAGACATAGATAAGGCAGAAGATCTATTGGAAACAATACGACAGATAAGAAAAAATAACATGCTATATATGATATCCACCCCAAAATAAAATAATACATGAAACCAACACCTCATTTAACAGGAATCAACAACATTTTTTTTTCCTTATAATTGCATATACCAATATGCTATGATGTTAACCATATCATAATTTATGTTTTTTCATGTATTTACCAATGATAGGAAACCCGTGTTTAAATTCATCCACTAACCTATACTTTGTAATTATTAAAGAACAACATATTGAATATACCATTGACATAGTCTCTAAAACTATTGCCTCCAAGAGGAATGCACTGTCAAATCTACGGTACAATATCTAACCATAAGAAGGCATATAACATAATTATAAACTTTCTTAAGCCCATTTGATACCTAATTCATGCTTGAGATGGCAGAAATAATGTATCTATTAGATCACATAAATATGTACCCCAATAAATTTGGTAAATCTACTAGTCACAAGACAATATAAATTCTCCAAGAAAATATAGAGGTTAACTTACTTCCCCTAAAATCAGTCACCCTATCCCAATCTAGTTATTTAGGACAAATTATTCACTAAGTTATTTCATCATATTATAAATTCTACATTATGACAATCCATATGTTTTGAGACATGATAATGGTTTACATATTACCATCCTAAATAATCATGTAATGAACAATTATGTGTATATATGACTTATTGATTAAGATAAATCTAAATTTGTTAATTCAAGATTAATATTTGATATGCTACATATTTTAGGTATCACAAAAAAAAATCGAAGATTTCTTATAACAACAATATATGTGCTTAGACAAGACACCTAGACTATTGAGAGAATTCCATAAGGGTAGAACATACACAAATGAATGGAATAAATTATCTAATGCTTCATTTAAGCAAACCCGAAACAAATAGATCCATTTATCTTAGTTGCAAAATTAAATAATTTAAGGTTAAATACTCTCTTATGGAAGTTTCGGTGGAGGGTACTTATCTCTAGGTGAAGATATTTTTATCTTACTGTAGAAATATACTTAAATAGCTCCACGCTAGCCTCTCCAAGACTGATATGCTGGCACTCTCATGTGCACTGATGAAACGGGATCCATAATTCCTTCCATTGCTCACCCTCATCTTTCTGATGGGAGAAAGAATATACGGAGACCTTCTACCACTGTGGTGCTATTTAAGGCTTTAACAATAATTACTGCAATCCTCCTTGAGGTGTCTCATTCTTTGCTAGGTGATTGTATGAATTTTCATCCTCCCTTCAAGAAAATGCCAGTGCGTTGTATTTCATAATATGTGAGAAGCAAGAATAGTGACCAATATATATCATGTGTTGTTCGTATGACGCACTTGCGTCCCATTGGCGAATTCAATGGCATAGTCCACAGCAACATGAGGATTGTGTGCTTTGACAAAGGACAACATAGATGGGTGCTGGCCAAACCAAACCACTTGAAGATCTGAAGCCAAAGTAAGCCATGACTGCACTGCCATTGCCTAACGTGCTTTCCCAATGCCCAACTCATTTTTTTTTTTTAAGGTTTGTTGTTCACCTCTTTTTCCTTGCTCTACATTGCTCTCCTTTCTTACTCCTCTTGTTTGAACCCCTTACCCATTGTGTTCCCATTCGGTTTCTTTCTCCCCAGAACGCCTCTGCAACTCAAGTCGACATAGCCACTTCTATTAGTGCCTTCCTGCAGCTTCCTCTTCCATGCGGTTTCTCCTCCCTTCTCTTCACACCTCTGTGTCCTCTCTTCTTTCCCTTACTCCCTCTCTCCCCACTCTGCAATTTTACCAAATATGCGTGCCTCTACTCTGCTCGAGCCTTCACCATTCACCATTCTCTTTTGTTTTTATTTTTCTTCCCCAAATTAGAGCACCAAAAACTAACCACTTGAGGAGGGTTGTAGTGGTTTAAAGTCTGTCTTTTGCCTTCTCTTCCTACGCAGCCTGTCATCCCTCATTCTCTTGGAGTTGGGGCGTCATGCCTCTTAATGGCACGGACAACTGCCCCCCCGAATTTATTTCCTATCCCCCCCTGTAGGTGCTAGAATCAAACCATTAATTATTGATGGAGCAAACAATATAGTCCATGTTGATCACACCATCAATGTAGTCCAATTGTCATTGGCTTGTGTAGCTGCATAAATCTAGTGCCATAGCTTCCCTATGAAAACGTATGGGGTATGTCTACCTCCTCTATGCCTACTATGAGAAAATGACAGGTGGTGAGGGAGAGAGCTTAAAAATCCCGATACACACAAGCTTCGAGTCAATCAAATGCTTGATTTTCTATTGCATTAAATGGGCTCCCTGCTCAAGATACCAATTTATTCATTCATTTACTTTTTCCACTCATATTTGAGTAGTATGCAACATAAATTTCCCATATCCCACTCACCTCGGTCTTCGAGGAAATCTACTCAAAGACAAAAGACACAGAAACGAATTTCTTAATAGATTTACAGTTTCATAAAATCTTTATGACGTCTTGAAATCGTATCCAAGGGATTAAACTGGAAGGTAAGAGTTGATAGCAGTTTTAAGACATGCATTGAATCAAATTAGTTACTATTTAATTACTTCATAATCATTTCTAATCCTTCTGTTTATTTACTTATTCCTCTATTAGCTTATGACCATGAAAGTTCAAAATTCTAACTTATCAAAGATAAATCCATGATCAAGATCTTGTATTATTCTCATTAAGTTAAGAAGTACTATAGGAATCGAAGATGTTTCTTACCTTTTTACACAAAGTTAAACAATGACAATTAGTGACTCAATTTACAAGAAATGCTAATTCTAGTGGAATCAACACAAGCACACAGAGAGTTATTTTCAAGGAAGCAATTTAATGAGTTCAAGAATTGTTTACTATGATATCATATGAAATACTTAAATAGGGTTAAACATTAGATCTAGGAAGTAACAATAACCACATAATACCAACTAGAACTAATAAATGACAACACAATCACTTTATTTTTTCACTTTTAATTTATCTGACCATTGGTTAATAGAATGCGAATAAGAAAGTAAGGTAAAGTGATTCAAACACAAGGTGGAGTCTTAAAAAGTGTCAGATACCCACCTAATTTGGTGGTAAAATATCTCGATAGACACATTCCAAAACCCGATGGAACATCTATTACTACCACTTCTTGAGTGATTGTTTGGCTTGGGTAGGAGAAAAGGGTAAGAGACAAGTTTCTTATCTAACCAATGGTCGGGACCCTTTTTCCATCTAGCTACATGATTCCCCTTTCAAGGGGTTCATACTTAAGTTTTAAAGCATTAGCCACTTGTTTTGGCATGACAGTCGTGCTTACCCCTGATTCAATCATATTATTATGCAACAATTTGTCTCCTACTATAAGTGTTAAAAAGAAAGTCATGGGATTTTTCTTGCTTACCTCTTTTTCTTTAACGCTGCTCACATTATTTGTATAAGTTGTTGCTTTCAGAGTCTGAGGGGAAATTGTGGATTGATTTTTTCCACTCTGATTGTTTGACTGAGCTACGCCCACCTGCAAAATTTTCCCTTCCAACTTTAATGCTTCCTAAAGCAAGAATTTTGTTCTGGAATTGATATGACATCCCATAATGACACATTGGTAGGTGCTTTCTTCAATTGCTCCACCACGTTAATCATCCCAAATGCTTGGATCTTTTGCTTAAATGGTGGTATCTCTATTAATTTTGGGAGAGAACGCTCTATCATGAATGGGCATGGTACCTTATTCACCTCCTTTTTTGTTGGTGGCATAATATTAAGTTGCAAACAAGGTTGAACAATGGGTGGCAAATCCTACCTCTTTAGGGCGAACAGTTGTTGTAGTTGCGGACGTGGTGGGGCTTGTTGCACATATTCGCCTATGAGCCTTCTTTTAGACCTCGTGTTGTAATCAAACTGCACCGGTGGAATGCTAGTCATCTGAGATTCATTCTCATATACTACATCTTCTCCCTCCAACCATGAGAACAATGCTTGATTGGGTGCTACATCAGCTTGTTGTTCCAAGGGAATCCCTTGTATTTTCACTTGGAAATGAGCATTCTCCATTTCGGATGACCTTCACTCATCCATATTTGTGGGTGGGACTTTGCTTCTTTGTTCCACCATCCACTTTCACATATTTTCTTTCAAGAAATTCTATGGGAAATTATCATCACTCCAGGTGAGGCACCATGCGCCATCCTCTTTTGCCAAAATATTTTGGCTTGGGATCAGTTCTTTGCTTTGACTATCTTTTACCGTTTGAAGTGGCATAGTGACTAAAACTATTTGGTTTGTGGATGTCATCTATTGGCTTCCTCCCTAGGAAAAACCTTGGTATGAATTTTACATATAAGGGAGCTTGATTCCACTATAAGTCTGAGTGTTCACCTTCATTGGCATTTCCTGCTGCCATTTGAGAATGACCAATTCATTAACAAGAGTCCACATGAGATTTTTCATGTCATTAATGTCAATCATGATAGAACTTGATCCCAACACATTGCTTCGTGTGGAAGGATACACATACATAGACTAGGGAATATCCAAAGTGTTGCTTTGTGTAGTGGGTGCATTTGAACAAGATCCTTCTTGTATCATTCTGGAGGGTTCCATGAACATAGGCACAGGAGGTCGGGGCAGGAGCTTCCCAACGTCAATCAAACTATTTTCTGCTCACAACACCAACTCATAAGCATCGGGCAAGATATCTCCCCCCATGAAAGTTATCATAACCGCAATTTCTAGATTGATAGACTTTAGATAGAACATGAACACCATCGCAGGTAGGGGGCGAGTAGTCAAAGGAATCCTCTGCCAATTTCTATTGAACATGGTATTGAAGTTGCTCATGGCTTCTCTTGGGGCTCTTTTTATAGTAATTAATTGATGCAGCAGTGAGGAACGGTCTCCCTTTTCTGAAAAATGTTTGAACAAGCATCCTCTGAGCTGGTCCCATGAGATGATAGAACCCGAGACCAAAGATCAATAAAAATCTTTGCCTTTCCCTTTAAAATATGCGACTAACAGTCTCAGAGCAATGTTTTCCTCCAC
Organism: Sequoia sempervirens; assembly: GCA_007258455.2. Classification (NCBI taxonomy): domain Eukaryota; kingdom Viridiplantae; phylum Streptophyta; class Pinopsida; order Cupressales; family Cupressaceae; genus Sequoia; species Sequoia sempervirens. Next base: position 30,460,800 of record VDFB02058242.1, read on the forward strand.
TATGTTATGCACTCTACATACCTCCGCTATATCTTGAAGGTGTTCAGAAGGGGTCTTAAATTATTCTTCAGAAAATTTTGGAATAGCCTTGAGGGAATTAGCAAGTATGGCAGGCCATACATTTGAGGGTGTGGGTGGTTGAAGTGGACTACCACTGTCCCATGTTACAAAATTTCTAGGAGCAAGAGGAGGTACATGAGCCATGAAGAAAAGGTTCCTATGAATCAGATATATAGGAAATCTTATTTGGAAATTAAGGCCTCCAAGCGAAGTAGATAATGCTCTAGATAATGGGCTCTGACTTCTTTCTCTATTACTCCTTATTGGTGATACAAAACCTATAGTTCTTCTCCTTCTAGGATTTGAGGTAGGTAATTGAGAGTACTGGAAATGACCTCACGAGGATGCTCTCGTTTGGACTCTAAGCATGAAATTTCCAATTTCCTTCCTTAGCCTGATTTAAGAAATATTTCTAACTTCTAATCAAGCATTTGGAAAAACTTTGGTCCCACCAGGAGTGCCAAAAAAAGAACACTTGATCATCAAAGCTTGTTCCTTTCTAACAGTCTTATGGGAAATTCGGTGAGTGGGGGACAAATTACGTCTCACTGAATACCTCTGAGTTTTTTATAGAAAGTCAACTCTTCTTTTAGGGTTTTGAGATAAGGAAGAAAGAATAAATGTAAATATGCCAAAGTTTTTACATCATTTCAAACTCAAAGTATTGATATGATTGATATAAAGGACACAAAATGCCACAACCCCTCATTGTTGGAAATAGAACAAACAACAAAGGTTAAATTCAAGCATAGTGTAGAATTTCAAATCTTTTCGCAAGCAATTTTCATTGAGGTCCAATCAAACATAAAGATTTCTTAGAGTAAAAGAATAATATCTCAAAAAATATAAGAACTTTATCTCCTAATATAGCATAGCACAGAAAAATAACAACTTCAGAGATAACAGAAAAGTCCAATGACATAGACATAGCCCGATTTCTCCAAAAATTGCTATTCCACAGTACAAGCATAAAGCATAGAAATATATTATTTAAACTACCTAAATATAGCTTGCAAGACACAGTGTTTCATTTGAAACGATAATATAAAGAAAGAAAGCTTGAAAAAGGCCATACATGCACAGTCTCAATAAATTCCCCTCAATAGTTCATGCTTTAATTAAAACTAAACTTTGAAACAAAGGTTAGATGCCAATCTGACAATAGTTTAAACCTTAATAGATATAATTTTCCAGAATAAAGTAGTTCTATAACTTGCTTCTAAAATATAGTTCTTAAAACTTTTAGAAAACTAAGAAGGAAAACACTTCCTTTTACGAAGAAAACAATTCCTCCTGGAAAATCCATTTTCTAAAAAATCTTGCATTTCTGGTGCCATTGCCTTCCTTATATAGCTGTTAAGAAATAATACCATCTCATCCCAGAAGTAAATGTTGCTAGATGTTGATACCTGATAGCTAACAATATTATTTGTAAGCCCTTGGTTAGGCGGCAAAAGATCTTTGCATTAACTTTTCAACTACTACATTAATGTCTTTTAGATATTTTTAAAGGTAGAGAGCAATACCCGATCAAATCTTAAAAATGATATTTCAGCAATTACTTCTTACTGACTGATCAAATCATCTTGAAGCATTGACTGGAAGCTTCCGTCCCAAGAAAAAAGCAAAGAGAAACTAGCAAGTTTTGTCAATATTTTAAAGATATTTCTTTAAAAGATATAGTCCTCCTTCTGTAGAGAGATGACACGTCACTCAGTCGAAAACTTATGCTTTTTGAAGATTGTTTTTTCAGAAAATATTTGTCGTTCTGACACATGTCTTGGGCGATCCTCCGAAAAGAAAAACGATAAAGGAAAACCATGCAGGAACCCCGTGGCACATTTCTCATCTTCTTTACCAGCCTTACCTTATCCTGAACACTTTTGCAAAATATAAAAGTGAAGATGAAAATTGGAAGACTAGGGAAATGTGAAAAAACCACTTCACAGTTTCAAACTAACTCAACAAGAACAAGAAATAACAACCCTATAGAGTAGTATGTACTTCTTGGTAGGCTTACCATCATTCCCTAAGAAATGATAAATCTATGAAGATGGAGTGGACAAATAGGCTATGTCAAGGAAATGTACCATCTTGACAAGCCAAGAAAAAGAATCACTTCCCTATTTTCTTTATTGCCTCAACCAAAAATCATACGTGGTAAGTAACTTCTAGGAATCGTGTTCCTCCTATGCACTACTTCAAAGTACATTTTGGAAAACAAGGATACGTTGCTAAGAGAATGAACACCAAGATGTATAGATCAAATGTAAGCCACTTAAGACTTGTGGAAATGGAAAATGTACTCCCTTCCTGGATATAGTATAATTTCTTGCTTAATTTTGACCTATTTTGGTACCATTGCATTAAATACCCTTTAAATCATCATTAACAAGCCCCCAAGACCCTTTATTTCAGATCTCAAGGCTTATTTCAACTAAAATCTTGACAAAATAAATAAATGCATTAATTTTTCTAACAACCCATCATTGGTCCACCCCAAAAATACTAGGGTGGGACTCATATGCCACCTTGAATGTATGAGTCCCCCTAGGTGGTACCCATATGTCACAAGTGGCGTATGAGTCCTGTGTGGCTTATTTTTAGGGTTTCAGTGAGAAATTCAAGTTTTTAGTTGAAAATTTTTGTTGATGTCGGCTTTTGAGATCTAATAAATAGTAAATTAGGTGCAATTCCTATATAAAAAAACTTCTAAGTCATTATTTTCATCTAGAGAAAGATATTCAAGATCTAAGCATTCATAAGCACTCAAGCATTCTTTCACAAGAGCATTCAAGAGCAAGTAGTCAAGCAAAGTTGAAGTCTTGGAGCAACATTATAGTGTTTTTGAAGGTCTTCAAGCTCACTTCTATTCAAGATCTAGCATTGTCAAGGATTGATTATGGTTGCCTATGGTGAATAATGATGGATTCTAGGTTAGGGAGATGCAACTAGCCATCAATCCAGGTTGAATGACTTGTTTCCTAAGTGATTCCATCCTCCATTATCACTCTGCTCTCAGCCTAAGGAAGGTATATGCTTTATTATGGCTTATTAG
>VDFB02058242.1:30464017-30482485 GCA_007258455.2 Sequoia sempervirens
TAATTAATTATTTGCTTGGAAAAAAAATACAAAAAAACATGCATCACATCCGCACATGAGTCATCTACTTATATCTAAAATCTTATAAAAAAATATTATGATTTTATTATGGTTAGGGTGGTCAGACAGACACCTACTTCTTATTTTTTCCCTGAAATTTAAGTTCTATTGCATTGAAATTTCAATTTTTCACCAAATAGCTTTTTTTTTTAGAAAAATAAACCTATTAGTTTAGAAACTACATTCAATTTTCCATAGATTCTATTCTTACATATTTTTAAAATAATATAGATAACTTATTCAAATTTTTACGTCAAGTTGCCTAACTCTAATTATTTTGAATTTTCATTCCCACTTAAGGGCCTATTTTTTCCATGATGATCTTGCACATACCCATTTCAGAGGTTATTCTGAGCATATTTAGATTCCTAGGTGCACCATATCATTTTTTTAATTTTCTGTTCTATTTTGAATTCATTTCTAGGTCATTTAGTGAAGTTTTACATATCATTAGGCATTCATAATTAGATATTGCATGTTACTAATCTTTCCAAGCCCTAGCTTGGTGGTTAACTCTTATTTAGTCATTAATCATACCCTAGGACAACCTTTAGCAAATCTATTTCCTTCATTCCATCTTTGGATTGAGATCTTTAGGGCTTCCTTGAGTGAAACAAGAGTGTGAAATAGGAACCATATCTCCTCAAAGGTAGGCCCCTTTCTATTTTTTGTTGTTTCATTTTGGTGAAGCTACATTTAGAACATCTTAATTTTGATTTGGAGTGCATCATAATCCTAGATCTAGCTTGCATTAGCATTGCATTAGGATTTACATTAGTTAAATTGAATCTAGGGTTTCTAATTCTTACATTAGTGAAATTGCATATAGGTTGCAATTTTTCATATTGCATCATTGAAAATGATTTGAAATCTACATTTGCACTTATTCTAGACATCATCTTACCCAGAAAGCATAACCTTCACTCCAAATTTTCTGAAATCTTTATAAAAACCCTAAACTAGAACTCATACGCCCCTCTAAGCAATTTAGTCCTAGTATAGGAGATTTTTCCTGATTTCTAGGTATTTTGTGGTGACTATTATTCAACATTTAAACCCCTAAAAAACCTTGATTGGGACTCATATGCATCTCTGGGCGATTTGGTCCCATTTCATATTTTAAACTACATTTTCCAACATTAAATTCTTTGTTTCTGTGTTTATTTTTGTTGTTGTTAGTTATATGTTTCAGTTTGCAAATTTTCTATTATAGTAATTTCATTAGATCTAGCTTAGTTTACATTCATTTCAATTATGGATAGAATTAAATTATTGTACTTTTCATTTTCAGCATTAGTTCATAGTTCAATTAGATTAGACTACATTTGGCATTCATTAGAAAACAAATACTAAAACACCTATAAAACTAATGAACCACTTGGAGAAAGCATAGTTATTTGAGTATGACAAATCTCTTTTTCCAAGTTAACCTAATTCCCAAGCCTTTTAGTAGTGATGAACTTGGCATGTTAGATTACTCTCTTGAGGAATACATCTCACAAGGTTCATCCACTAAGGTTTGTTAAGAAAAACTAAAACCAAGAGAAGTTAACGTGATTCAACCTCAACTTATCCTTTACCCACCTTCACACAAATCTCAAACTCAAAACAAACCCATTTTCACCCTTGAACCACCCAAGAAAAAAAAAATTCAGCAATCAACTTATAATACCATTGTTGATACATAAAACACTAGAAACAATCCACAACCAAAACAACCAACTACAACATCTTTATCTTTTCCTAACCTTTTCTTTCCTAGCACTCCTTTTTCTCCTTCAAATAGTGGAAAGGAGTATGATCTTGTTGAACAACTTAGGAATACTTCTACAAAGATATCCCTATGGGACCTAATTCAAAATTCACCTAATTATCACAATATGCTTCAAATTTCCTTGCAACAAGTAGTGGTTCCCTTTGGTACAAATGCAAATGATGTGGTAGCTCTAATTCAGGGAATGAATGTGATTAATGTAGACATTACTTTTCATCAACATGAGCTACCTCCTTTACAAATTAGAAAGAAAAATGACGCATTCATGATAATAGCCACCTATGATGGGTGGGGAATACTTAAATAACTCTTGTTGACAATGGTTCAACTCTTAATGTGTCTAGTGTGACCCTTTTGGATAAACTAGGCATGTATAAATCAAGAATTCAACCTAATTCCTTGTTGATTCAAGGATTTGACAATGAAGGAAAGCAACCGCTTGGTGTGATTACTTTGCCTATTACAGTTGGCAAGTCTACCTTGCAAACTCCTATTCATGTCATGCCTGATAATCTTCCATACAATCTTCTTTTAGGGAAACCTTGGATTCATGAGATGCATGTAGTGCCTTCAAATCTTCATCGTATAATGAATTATGTCTATAACAATAAAGTATACCAAATTTAAATAGACCTTGAGCCTGAAAGTTGCTTACAAGTTGAAAAAGGAATGAAAATCCCTCTAAACACATTAATCCCAACAATGAACATAGAACCTATGGAAGAATAAAAACAAGAGATGGAAACTATGTCAAAGTTATTGGAAGATTCTTGGGGTTCCTTAAAGTTCACACCTTGGTTTATGGGAGAATACATAATCACAAGAAAAGAAGACAAAAAAAAAACAACCAATGGTGATGTCAACATAGTACTCGAAAGAAAACTTACAAGCATCTACCTCATCCACTCTAAAAGAATACAAGCTATACAAAAAACTTCGATGAGGTATATTATCAACAACCACCAAACCTGAAAGAAATGAAGAGACTTTATGGAAGAGGTTATGAGCTTATGAAACAACTTGGATATAGTGGAAAAGGATTTGGAAAGAAAGAACAAGGAATTTGTGTTCTTGTACAGACTAACACGCAAGAAAAAAAAAGTGGTTTGGGATATTTTCCTTCTAAGATAACACAAGCAAACAAAAGACCCTCGTTGAACATCAATTCCATCATATGTAATCCTAAAGCCACTCTCACCTTAAAGCATCCAGAATTGATTGATACAACTTGTGAAGCACCATGGGAATACTTCAAAGATGATGAAACCTTGAAAGAAATGCTTGAAGTGTAAGACAAACCATTTACTCTTAAAAAGAAATGGGTTACATGTTCTATGATTAGTGCTAAGCAAAAAGATGTAGAAAATGAAAGTAAAGAGATTGATAAGGACAACAAATAATACAACTTTGAATTTCTGAAACAAATTGCACTTCCTTTGGGAGATACAATCGACATACCAATGGATATTAACAATAAGGAGAAAGTAATTAAGATAGTAAAGTGCCTTGATGAAGATGAACAAGAAGACCATGCAACTTTGCCTCATGACTTTCCCAAAAAAATTCCTTGGACTTATTCGGATATGTCAGGAATTGATGCTAAGATAGTGATGCACAACATAGTCCTTGTCGAAAATGTTAAACTAGTAAGACAGAAGATAAGAAAGATGAATCCTCAGATAGCCTTACTAGTTAAGGATAAGATTATAAAACTCATTGGCGTCAGGTTTATCAAACCTATTGATTATTCTCCTTGGATCTCGAACATTGTTGCAGTCATGAAACCTGATAATCATATTAGAATGTGTACAAAATTTCATGATTTGAATAAAGAATCTTTAAAAGATGATTTCCCCCTTCCTAATATTGACATGATAGTGGAATCGACTGCGGGACATGCTTTGTTGTCATTCATGGATGGATTTTTTGGATATAATCAAATCTTTATCAACCCTTAAGATCAATACAAAACAACATTTATGAAATCTTGGGGAACATTTTTTTCAATAGTAATTCCTTTTGGATTGAAGAATGCAGGTGCAACATATCAATGAGCTATGCCATTAATACTTCATGATTATATACATAATATTTTGGAGGATTATGTTGATGTTATTCTTGATAAATCTTTAAATTGAAAAGACAATGTGAATATCCTTCAAAAGATCTTTGAATGTGAAAATACATGAGATTGAATCCGAAAAAGTGTGTCTTTGGTGTAGATAGTGGAAAAAATTAGGTTTTATTGTATCTCAAAAAGGCATTGAGGTGGACACAAAGAAAATTGATGCTATAGTTAACATGCCACCCCCTAGAAACATTTCTCAATTACATATTTACAAGGAAGAATTTAGGCTATCCATTATTTTGTAGCATCCCTAGCAGACCAAACATTACCCTTTACACATCTTCTTAAGAAAGAGGCTCGGTTTAATTGGAATGAGGATTGTAAACAATATTTCAAGAGTTTGAAATATTATCTTGCCACTCCACCTATTCTACAACCTGTTATGCAAGACAAACTGTTTATCCTCTATAAATTAGCGTCAACCCATGCTCTCATGACATTATTGTCCCAACAAGATGAAAATGGTAAATAACATACCATTTATTACATTATTCAAACTTTGATTGGCTATGAAACATGATACACAACAATAGAGAAACAATGTTTGTCTTGTATTCGCTACTAGTAAGTTGATACACTACTTACTGAATGTTGAAATACATGTGATGATGAAATTCAATCCTCTAAAACATCTTTTTGCTAAAACAATTTATCCTGGGTTGTTTAGCTAATTGTGTTATATTGTTAACTGACTTTGACCTTAATTTTTTCTCACAAAAATAAATTAAAGGACAAGTCTTGATAGACCAATTAGCTAATTCTCCTTCTCCTTTAGCATTACCCAATAATGATTCATTCCCTAACGATAATGTGTTGACAATTGAAACTAATAGATGGGAGTTATATTTCGATGGGTCTAAGTGTAGAACTAGCTCCAGTGTGGGGTTTATAGTAACCCCACTCATGAGAGAGCCTATTCCCTTGTCTTATCACTTAAACTTCATATGCACAAACAACACTACAGAGTATGAAGTGTTACTTGTTGGACTGTGCACTGCTTTAATTATGGGAGCTCGAGACATTAAGATATTCAATGATTTGCAATTAGTCATTAAACAAATAAATGGAACGTATCAAGCGAAACATGACAAATTATCAAAATACAAAGATCTCACAATGAATTTGTTAGAAAAGTTTGATTCATACACCATTGACAACATCCCACAAAAATATAATCAACATGTGGATGCAATGGCGAGTTTGGCTTCCCTTATATCACCTCAAGACCCTTCAAAAGACTTCACATTTAGTGTACATACAGTTATGAAACCATCAATAGAAGATAAAATGGAAGAAGTATTATCAGTCACCATGGAAAGCTCTAGTGAATATTACACACCAATATTTAATTATTTAAAAGATGGTACCTTTCCTAAGCCGACAACTAAGAACACTTGAGCTTGCCTTTGGAAGCTTGCAACTAAATATATAATTCTTGTTGATGTGTTGTATCAGAGATCCTTTGATGGTCTCTTAATTAGATGTCTTAAACAATTTGAAATCCCCATTGCACTTGAAAAAGCTCATGTAGGTGCTTGTGGAGGTCATTTTGGAGGAAGAACATTAGTTCAAAAAGTAATCTACATAGGATACTATTGGATACATATGGAACAAGATTTCTTTGCATACGCTAAGAAATGTCACAAATTTCAAGAACATAGCAATTTGATTCATGCTCCTACCTCTTAACTTCATGCTCAAATTCCTATTTGGCCCTTTTCAATATGGGGTTTGGATCTTATTGGAAAAATATCACCACCTTCCTCTATCCAACATACATTCATAAACACTGCAACAAACTATTTCACAAAATGGGTAGAATCTATTCCCTTTCATTCAACAACTTCTAATGTGATATGTTGTTTCATATTGGAACACATTATTGCTTGCTTTGGACTTCCTTCCACATTAGTTTTGAACAATGGGACACCATTCAAGAATAATGATGTGAATAAGTTCTTAGAGATGTTTAACATCCAACATCGTTTTTCAACACCCTAATACCCACAATCTAATAGTCAAGGTAAATCAACTAATAAAACCCTTGAAAAAATCTTAAAGAAAATGATAAGCAAACATAATAAGGATTACATCACGCAGCTAGCATATGTGTTATGGGCCTATCGTACGAATGTTAGATTATCCACTGGGACTACCCTTTATAACCTTGTCTATGGCACCGAGGCAATAATTCCCTTGGAATTAGATATTCCTATATTAAGAATCACTCTTCAAGGAATTATTGATGATAATACTTATAAGCAACAATGATTACATCAGCTTGAAATGCTTGATGAGCTACGCATTAATGCTCTTGAGCATCATCAAGCTTACTCAAGATGAAATAAGTATTAGTTACAATGATAATATAATCCCTTGGTTATGCAATAAAGGTGATTTTGTGTTATGTGAGAATTAACCCAATGTAAATGCCGCCCCAACTAAAAAAGGAAAGTTCATCCCTAATTGGCTAGGACCTTACAAAATTGATGAAAGTTATGGGTTTGGAGCATACATATTAAAAAAAATGGATGGTACACCCATTAAAAAACCTATTAATGCCACACATTTGCACTAGTACTATGCCTAACCTTCTTGGATAGTGTGAATAATAAAGCAATGGTTTTAGAGTTAGTAGATGACATTCTATATTCTCTCACATTGCTTTGTTCTTGACAAACAATTATTTGTGTGCCTTGAATACTAAAGTAATTGTTTAAATTATTTTTTAGGTGGTTACTTTAGGTTTCATACTATTCAATTCCATCTTGTTTTTTGTGTTACATTGGATCCTTATATGCATTTAATGTTTTACAATTACATCATAGGTGCATCTAATTCAGAATAACATACTTAATCATAATATTACATCCAAAAGAAACTAGAATGGTTTTAATTAGATCACATAGAACATGTTAAATCATGGAGACATTTATTAAATAGTCTTACAAATATTATTTGATAAATCGCATTGTCATTTAACTTAAAACACTTAAGCATAAACAATCAACTAAATGTAAATGATCATATATATATCACAAAGTTTTATAGTACATGTCATCAAATATACAATGCTATGATGACCTTTGACTACTAGATCCCTCGAGATCTAGTGATAGCATCTTCCTAGAGATAGTCTGTCGAGAGATGGTAGTATGTGATTGTGATTGTGAACTAATAAGAGAATCCAAGGCATATTACAGACCCTATGCTTGTCCAACGGACATGATCTCCCATTTGATGGCCTCTAGGCACTCTCACTCTATGCAGTCTCTATCTACCTGTAGTCTGGCTACCTCTGCATGAAGTATCTTGACCTTTGTTGGATCTCAAGAAGATCAAATATCCTCATATAAAGCCTCAACTCGATCAGCATGTCTCATATCACCCTCATACATTGCTCTCAATCTAGCATAAGGCTCAAACAACTCTGGGTCTTGCTCCATGATGGGTGGGGGCATGTAGTCTATATTGACAGCCTAATCGAAGACTGAAGGGGGGAACTATCTCTATAGCTACATGTTGGTATAGATCTTACAAATATCTTATAGACCCTACAAGATACAAATTAGAAATATAATTAGTATGTATCATGATATACATAGATAAATTAAAAGTATAAGCATGAACATAGGAATAAGCATAACAATAAATAAAATTTCATCACCTACATCCCCGAATGATTGTGTAAAGACAACTTCATCCTATGTAGGAGGCATAGAGGATGTGCTACCCTCTCCATGCTCATACGTGTTGGTGTGTGTCATGGTTATTGACTATGATCTAGTAACATGGGTGGGAGTTGGATCTCCCCACTCATGGGCAACTAGACCCGTGTCTTCCATTTCACTTCCCTCACTCATCGGCTCCTCCTCCTCCTCCTCCTCATCCCCCTCCTCTCCCTCATAGTTTGGGTTTTCATCCTCATTGTAGTCCTCATTTATCTCATCTACAAATAGATCTAATTCCCTAAGCCCTGTATCCTTACATGTCTCATCCTCCTCATCCCTCTGATCTAGAAGTGGTCCTACAAATCCTCTAGGCTAATCCATCAGGAATGCAGGAGTTGGTCATGCTACTCTCTACCACTCATATACATCAGTAGCACTGACATCATCAATGTCAAAGATTGGGGGCATGTTGAGATCTGCATCCTCTGAATCACTAGATCTAGGGTGATCCCACAATACTAGTTTACAATTTCTAGGAGATCCTGATTTTTGCTGAAATCACATATTTTTAGAAAATGTAATGATTTAAGCCTTGAAAAGTTCCATGTAAAGGATTCCAATTGAAAAGGGTTTGATTGAACCACCTTAGATCAAACCCCCTTGGGTAGAACCTTGCTAGTTTTAAACCATATCCATAACGGAGTCTCCTTTACTCCTATCAAAATGCTGATAAGAAACAAATTTTGATTTACCTTTGGGGGATCAAATGAATTCATTTAAAATTTAGTTTTTGTAAGTATGTAGTCCTTATTATAAGCTTCCCAAAAATTATAATTTTAAATAAATTTAATTTAATTATTATATTTATTTTTATTTCTTGTGAATGTAGGTTTTTCACCAAAAATCAAACTCTCTATTCTACAGATGTGGAAAATAGCATATTATAAAAAAAAAATGAAAAATATCATTGCACTAGATATTGAAGTCCTTGATCCAACAAAAAAAAATGAATTTAGATACATACAAAAAAAGTTATGTTGTATACAGTCCGCCTATGTCTGAATTGTAATTGGTTTGACTTTGAAACTTGATTAAGGAAAAAATATTCAATAAAACACTATGAAACCAAATGAAAGCACTAGATATCATAGTTACAAATCTAAATTTGAAAAAAGAGAATTTTATCCTTCATGGAAAAAAATTTATGTTGTATACGGTGAGCATCACTCCTTAAAAATGGTGTTTACTAGAAAAAACTAGTTTTCAAAGGAGATGGAAAAAGAAGTACAATATGATTCCAAAAATTTTGAAAAAAATATATTTAGAATTTATAGAAAAAATGTCACAAATCACTAGTTTGTATCATCTTCAAATTCCTCACAGTTTAGCCACTATAGGTGCCTGAAAGTGAAGATTTAGTTAGAAAAAATTAGTTTAGTGTCCAGTTTGGCCAAAAATTGTAAACCAGTATTGTGGAATCACCCTCTAACATCATCCACTATCAATTTCCTAGTATCTCCTAGCCTCCAAGCACTCTGCACTAATTTCCTATAAAAAGGGTGTGATGTTGGTGGTACCTATATCTAACCAAATTGCCACATGACATGATCATAGTAGAATGGTATTACTATATAATCATGCCTCCCCTAAAGAAACCTATCCCTTTTCATCCTCCTCAGTTGTTAGGTATCATCTAGCCACTATGGTATCAACTGGTATGGTCTCCAAAGGATATCCGCTTGATCTAGTCAATCAAATCAAACTCCAAAAATGTAAATCCCCATACTTCCATGGCTGCCTCAGTGGATAACTGAATGCACATGGGTATCCAAGGATGGATATAGATAGAAACCATATCATTCTGGTGCATGTGATATGCTCTAAAAACCACACCTGTAGTAGCGTACAATGTACCATGCTATCCGCCTCACGATATGTGAACCTCCCTAGATCATAATATAAATTTGTAAGGATGTTGTGACCCTAGGCATATATGTTCCTATGGTGCTCCATCTAATTGATCATGTGAATAATACCTCTATTCAGATGTGCTCCCTAGCCATCAGGGACGAGTACTAGTGCTACTATGAAAATCATGATCCATCTCAAGACTAGTGATTATGCATAGAGTAGCCACACTAGTTCAATATGTGGCCCTACAATCTCATCTTAAACCAGTCCTCCTAGGAAATATCTTATATTTGTTCGCATTTATGCATATGAACGATCCCTTGTGAAGTGCATGGTCTCACCTCGAACAGGAACTTGAAGGATGTGATGTACATCCTCCAGGTGATTTTCATTTCACCGGTAGGTAGGAAAAATGTGAAGGTATTGGCATCCCATCTCTCTACAAGTTCCATCAACATGTCATCATGGTACCTCATGGTAGGCATGAGGTACACCCAATATAATCCAGTGGTCTATAAAATATGAGAATCTTCCTCTGATCATGTTGAGACAAGATATTGTAAGTGACATAATTTTCTACCATCGAGATGTCACATGCAAGGTGGAATCTAACAAAAAAGCAAAAATATGTCCAAGATAAGTATTCTAAAATATTAAATCTATACACAATAGTCAAAAAGTTGCTAAAGTTGTTCTAGTGTGCTTTTCTAAGGGTCCTAGAAACTTTATTCCTCTTTTAGGACACTTCACAAAGAATGGGACACTTTGCGAAAAAGTGGGACAAAAATGCGAAAAAAGGGGACAATTTGTGAAAAAGGGAAGACTTTGCGAAAAAAAGGGACGCTTTGTGAACTTTTCTTCTAGGGTCCTAAATCTACCTAGAAATGTATAAAAACATAAAATAAATGCATAAAACCAAAGCTAAGGCATAGAGGAATCAACTCACCTAATAACTGAGATCGCCCAAGAGTTACATCCTCACGTAGGCTCTCGAGTATTAATGACGCCTATTCTCAATAGCTCGGCATTTTCACTCACTCTCTAACAAATTCAAACTGCAAGAAGGTAATTTAAGACAAAATGATTACAAATTACTTCACTTTTTACTCTTATATATGTTTAAATTAGGTTATTTGCGTATTAGGGTTAAAAATTGTTTTTCCATTCAAACCAGCATACCGGGGGCTAGCAAACTCTATTTTTTATGTCATTTATTGCATTGGAATTGTGGTTCTATCCCCATCCTCATTATATGTCTATCATTATATGGTATGGTACTTGGAAATACTCTATAATACAACTTATCTAATTCGATGTAGTTAGATTGCTACCTTGATTCCACCTCCATAAAGCAAGAAGAATCAAGGGGGGCATACATCTACCCTTGATTTTGATTTTGTAAAGAAGTTAGATAAGAGGATTTTTGAACAACTAACGAATTGGTTTTGTAGGATGTGATTCCTAACATTGTGGTTTTGTAGATAGCTATAGTGGGGGCTTCATTCTCCCATGCTCACAAATGAATCCATATGAGTATCCTTTTATGAAATGAAGTTTATTATTTGGATTCCTTTAGCTTGCATATGCACGTAGAGTCATATGGGCGCTAAAGTGGGGGCTAAATGTGCAACGGAAATTGTACTCCTTTCTTGGACATAGTACAATGCCTTGCTTAATTTGGATCTATTTTTGTACCCTTTAAATCATCATTATCAGGCCCCTAAGACCCTTTATTTCAGATCTCAAGGCTTATTTCAACTAAATCCTGACAAAATCAACAAAAGCATTATTTTTTCTAACAACCCATCATTGGCCCACCCCGAAAAACTAGGGTGGGACTCATATGCCACCTTGGGTGTATGAGTCCCCCTAGGTGGGACCCATATGCCACAAGTGGCATATGAGTCTCGTGTGACCTAATTTTTGGGTTTGAGCAAGAAATTCAAGTTTTTAATTCAAAATTTTGGTTGATGTTGGCTTTTGAGATTTAATAAACAGTAAATTAGGTATAATGCCTATATAAATAAGCTTCTAAGTCATTATTTTCATCTAGAGAAATCAATTCAAGATCTAAGCATTCACAAGCACTCAAGCATTCTTTCACAAGAGCATTCAAGGGCAAGTAGAAAGGAAATTTGGAATCTTGGAGTAGCATTATAGTGTTTTTATAGGTCTTCAAGATCACTTTTATTGAAGATCTAACATTATCAATGATTGATTATGGTTGCCTATGGTGAATCATGATGGATTCTAGGTTGGGGAGATGCAACTAGCCATCAAGCCAAGCCTAATGACTTGTTTCCTAAGTGATTCCATCCTCCATTATCACTCTACTCTCATCCTAAGGAAGGTATATGCATTATTATGGCTTATTAGGGTGATTAGGGATCTTCCTAAGTGAGTCATCCTCTTCATATTTCATTCATACATCTTATTCTAGCACATTAGGATAGGGTTGCATTTCATTTTAGATTTCATAATCTTAGATACGGGTATGTGTAGGATCATGGTAGGCCAAAAAGTGGCAATGAGGAAAAAAACACGTCTTTCATCGACCCAAAAACGTGAAAATACTGTGTTGACTTTTTTTAGGCTCAGGTGTCAGTACACACCACCAAAGCAAACACCAATCCTAGTTTTTCATATCAGATATCCGATCCAAATCAGATATCCGATTTGTAAAAAGCATATATATACAAAATTTGTCATTGTTTTAAAGTCATTTGACAATCAACAACCCGCAGGTGCACAGTGAGGAGGTTCTTCGCGTAACGGATATCTGATTTTACCAATATCTGATTTGAAAAGGTAAGAATTTTTATTTTTATTTGCTTTGATTCAATTTTGAATTAGATTTGGATAATTTCAAATAGTTTTTTGTGGATTTTTTTCAAAATAGGGTTTTTGATTGAATTTTTATGAAAAATTTGAGTTTAGAATGGATTTTGATAAAAAAAAGAATGTTTTTGTAGATTTTTTTTCAAAATAGGGTTTTGATTGAATTTTTATGAAAATTTTGAATTTAGAATGGATTTTGATAAAAAAATGAATGTTTTGTGGATTTTTTTTCAAAATAGGGTTTTTGATTGAATTTTTATGAAACAATTGAGTTTAGAATGGATTTTGATAAAAAAATGAATGTTTTTTATGGATTTTGATTTAAAAATAGTGTTGCTTATGTATTTGTATTAAAAATTAGAGAATTTTATAGATTTTTGTTAAAAAGTAGGGTTTTTTTTGGATTTTTTTTTTAAACTAGGGTATTTTTATAATATTTTCATTTATATTGTCTAATTTTAATTAGATTAATTATTTTTTATCTTTAATCAGGCATTATGGCTGCTAAGAATGAGAATGCACAAATTCCACCAGTTGAGAATGAAAATCCACCAATTGAGAATGAAAATCCACCAGCTGAGAATCAAAATGTAGAAATGCCAAATGCTCCACCACCTCTACAGCCATCAATTAAAGACTTAATTCATGAAAAATTGGAGCAATCGAGGGGCATTTGTGATGTTTATAAGAAAATCCCTCGATTATCCTGTATGTCAACCACATTGACAAGAATAATTACAAATGTAGAAACCCTCTCCACCCAACATAATGCCTTTCATTCGTGGTGAGAAACCATGAGGAAATATTATGCATGTGGATTGTCTTATGATGATGTGAAAAATCTCCAAATAACAAAATCCCAAATAGCCTCTTTATTTTTTAACCCTAGCACTGGTTTTCCAGTTAATGTTAACAAACCAAAACTTTCTATAAAATGGTGCATGCATAGCGGCATAGTAGATAACTTTTGGGATCGTTGGTGTATGGTTTTTGATAAACCACCCAACAATAATCTTGATGTACCTATTTTAATTTATTAAAAAATTATATGCTGAGTTTTTGTTAGGGCATCATGCCAATTACTTTGACATTAAACCCTTCTAGGGCGTTGGTGGAGGTATGCCCCAGGATAGGCTAGGGGTAGCTAGAGTAGTCAGGTGCCCACATGTTCCTCGTCCTCCCCTTCCTCTGCCACCTCCAGTACAACATCTAGATATTATGGAGGATGCAGCCACACAAACTATCCAGGCCATTCACTCTTTGAGTGGTCTTTTGGTTTCCCATGCTTCTTCAGTAGCTTAGCCACATTCTGGTGATCTTGGTGATGGATCCAGTGTTGCTACATCATCCTCCTTGGGTCCACATATTTGTGTGCCCATATTTGCAATACATGTTGGCAGATATGTTTGGGTCCTATTGTACAGCCCCCTGAGCATCCATTAGACACTTTTGATTATAAAATATAGGATGTGGAGATTATAGCAGATCACACGTAGGGGAGTGGAGCACACCCTACAGAGTCCTCTCCTGCTAGAGAGGTGGACATTGGAATAGTTACAGAGACATAGGTAACATTTAAGGTGTAAATTCATAACTTGCATTTTTTTTAAATGAATATTAATAAGAGATACTATCAAGTACTAATATTTATTTACATGGTCTATTTAATAGTTAATGTCTGAGGAGGATCTCACATGAGTGACTGATAGCACCCTTAGGGCCATTTCATTTGGCCTCGAGACGTACGCAGTATGTATTTTCGCACTCACTCATTTACATTTTTTTACTGTATAATTGCTTGTCATTTGAATTGTCATTAATGAAATTATATATTAACTTATATGTTTATCTTATTCTCTGCTTGTAGGAAACACCTAGTGCGAGTGAGGTGCGACGCTCTCCAGACTATGGAGGCACAATGTTAGATAAGGGAAAGTTAATTGAACTCAAATTTGATTGAATTAAGATTTATAAGATCTTTTATTGATTATGCATACATTGACATAGATTCATAGTTTCATATGTACTTGTCATTTTTATGTACAGGCGGTTGTGAGCTATACATCATTGTTGATAAGTGCCACAACACCTGAAGGAGTAGGTATTCGAACACCTAAAGGAGGAGGTGTTGAAACACCTCAAGGAGGAGGTGTAGAAACACCTAAAGGAGATACAGAAAAAGATTAGCCTAAAGAGGTATGTGTTTATTTTATTTTGTGCTTGGTAAATATGTTCTTATTACCAACAATTCTATGCTAACTTGGATCAATTTCATGTTTTTGTTCACATATATAGATTGACGTTACAAAATTTGGTTTAGTTAGTTCTTTGAGAGGGGTATATTCTAGGACTCCTGACCCTTTGAAGAGAAGTATATTTCAGCTAATCAAGATTTCAATTTTAGAGTTCAATTATAATTCAATTTGTACTGATTTTTATGTTAATTATTCGATATTAAATTATATAGTATAACTAATCTCAATTGTGGTTTGACTTTTTCTTGTGCAGCTACCTTCAAAGCCAATGAGTGCTTCAAAGAGGCTCCATTTTGATGATCCACCAGTAGTTTAGGATGAGATAGACATTTTGGCATGTAAATTTTGAATAAATACTGAGATGGCATATGCCACATATTGTAAAACTTTGTTTGAGTTGGCATTGATGCCTTTTTGTATATGGACATACACTTGATTATTGATAATTTGATATATAGAAGTTGACAATCGAAATTTAATTTCCTCCTCATGTGCATGATTAAACTCTTTGAAAATTTAATCAAGTGAGCAATGGTTAAATATCAATGTACAATAGCATAAAAAGAATGGTTAAATATTTTGTAGTTTATATTCATATTTCTGATTACATTGCATTACACCTCTTTCAAGCTCAAAGCATTACTTCACATTGCATAAGTAACAACTAGATGCTGATAGATGAAAAAATTTCAATAACAATATAGTTTTTACAAAGTCAACCTAAGCAGTTATGCAACTACTTCACATTACATAACTAATAACTAGGAGCAGCTATCAATTGCATTAGCTTGTCATGGAATTCTATGAGACCAAATTTCTTTGAGGAAACTTGGCACAAAACTCACAAAAATGAAAAGAAATCACTCAAAAAAACTTTAAAGGGGTCTCAAACCTGCAACCCCCTCATTCCACACGCTATGCAACCATTTACTTGCAATGTAGGGGCCGAACAATGGAGAAAACATGTAAAAATAATATATATATATATGTAGCCTAGAAGCATGAATTACGATTAGAATATCACATAACATCATATAAACAAAAAAACCACTATAAAATTGAATGTCATTTAAAACATGCATGATAAATATTCATCGTTGAAACTTGAATTGTGGTAGCTTGATATACAGAGTCGATTGATGCTAGGGTTCAATTTGTATGATATTGAAAAAATAAGCCAACTGAGTAGAGTTATCAGCATTCTTCAAAAATCATAAGAATTCTTTTAGTACACTATCCATTTTGACGTCTTCTTGCAGTCTCAAACGTTATTTTCTATCATTGTTACATTGGTCTTAGTTCAATGATGCTGAACAATTTTAGAAAAAAGAAAGTTATGTCATGGTCCACATTCAATCCAACAAGAAAAATGAAAGCTCAACCTCTTGGAATGAAAATTCTTGTTTGCAAAACAAATGAATAAGAATGAGGTAGTTAAGGTGTTTGAAGTTATTTAGAGGTCACTTTTAGGGTGCAAGGCTTAAAAGTTCATTTTAAATGCACTCAAACAAACTTTAAAGGGATCGCAGGCCTGCTGCCCCCTCATTCCACATGCTATGCAGCCATTTACTTTCAGTATAGGGGCCGAACAATGGAGAAAACATGTAAACATAATATATATATAGTCTAGAAGCATGAATTATGATTATAATATCACATAACATCATATAAACAAAAAAACCACTATAAACTTGAATGTCATTTAAAACATGCATGATAAATATTCATCATTGAAACTTGAATTGTGGTAGCTTGATATACAGAGTCGATTGATGCCAGGGTTAAATTTGTATGATATTGAAAAAATAAGCCAACTAAGTAGAGTTATAAGCATTCTTCAAAAATCATAAGAATTCTTTTAGTACACTAGCCATTTTGACGTCTTCTTGTAGTCTCAAACGTTATTTTGTATCATTGTTACACTGGTCTTAGTTCAATGATGCTGAACAATTTTAGAAAAAATAAAGTTGTGTCACGGTCCACATTCAATCAAACAAGCAAAAATGAAAGCTCAGCCTCTTGGAATGAAAATTCTTGTTTGCAAAAAAAATTAATAAGAATGAGGTAGTTAAGGTGTTTGAAGTTATTTAGAAGTCACTTTTAGGGTGCAAGGCTTAAAAGCTCATTTTAAATGCACTCAAACAAACTTTAAAGGGATCTCAAGCCTACTTCCCCCTCATTCCACACGCTATGTAGCAATTTACTTGCGGTGTAGGGGCCAAACAATGGAGAAAACATGTAAAAATAATATATATATAGATGTGCAGCCTAGAAGCATGAATTACGATTAGAATATCACATAACATCATATAAACAAAAAAACCACCATAAACTTGAATGCCATTTAAAACATGCATGATAAATATCCATCGTTGAAACTTGAATTGCAGTAGCTTGATATACAAAGTCTATTGTTGCCAGGGTTCAATTTGTATGATATTGAAAAAATAAGACAACTGAGTAGAGTTATCAGCATTCTTCAAAAATCATAAGAATTCTTTTAGTACACTCAAGATTTATAAGATGTCTTCTTGCAGTCTCAAAAGTTATTTTGTATCATTGTTACATTGGTCTTGAGAGTGGTAGCTTAATATAGGTCCACAATACAAAACCTGGTTTACTTGTCCAGTGTAACAATGGCATAGGAAGATTTTTCTTTGAAAGCAAAAATGAAAGCTTAGCCTCTTGGAATGAAAATACTTGTTTGCAAAACAAATGAATAAGAATGAGGTAGTTAAGGTGTTTGAAGTGATTTAGAGGTCGCTTTTAGGGTCACTTTTAGGGTAGTTAAGGTGTTTGAAGTGATTTAGAGGTCACTTTTAGAGAAGAGAGATGTTGAAGAGTACATCAAGTCAATGAGAACTGAAGTGTAATGTGTTTTAGTTTGTAGTACTCCTTTGTTTCTCTACAGATGTGTGATAAATTCTTAGTTCAATGATGTTGAACAATTTTTGAAAAAATAAAGTTGTGCCATGGTCCGCATTCAATCCAACAAGCAAAAATGAAAGCTTAGCCTCTTAGAATGAAAATGCTTGTTTGCAAAAGCAATGAATAAGAATGAGGTAGTTAAGGTGTTTGAAGTTATTTAGAGGTCACTTTTAGGGTGGAAGGCTTCAAACTCCATTTTAAATGCACAAAAAAGAATGAAATTACTTCAAACCAAGTTTGTGAAGAAGTTAACTATGTTGCCCACTAGTTTCCCTTAAGAGTCCAAAGTGCTAAAAGGCAGCAATCTTTGAAGGGCTATTTCTCAGAAACCGTGATGCTTACAGACTCTCTGTTCAAGGCTATGGGATTGTGTTGGGACCATCTACAAAAACCTCTCTCGGTTTTTTCTATTTCGAAGGAGTTTTCCTGTGGTGATGACTTTTCAGTGGAGGGAAAAGTTGTCAGATGCAAACAGTGTAAAGTTGCAAAGTGGTGCAACTTTCATTCCGTAACTCGTACAACCAAACGGACTGTTCCAACACGTCTGGATTGGTACGTTTACGCTAGGGATGGTCCTCTCTTGCATCCAAATATTCCAAATCACTCTGAGCTACATTGGACTGATGATTTCCCTTAAGAGTCCAAAGTGCTAAAAGGCAGCAATCTTTGAAGGTCTATTTCTCAAAGACCATGATGCTTACAGAATCTCCGTCTGAGGATATGGGATCGTGTTGGGACCATCTACAAAAACCTCTCTCAGTTTTTGCTATCTCAGAGGCATTTTCCTGTGGTGATGACTTTTCAGTGGAGGGAAAAGTTACCAGATGTAAGCAGTGTAAAGTTGCAAAGTAGTGCAACTTTCATTCCGCAACTTGTACGAACAAATGGACTATTCCAACACGT
>VDFB02058242.1:30493145-30567461 GCA_007258455.2 Sequoia sempervirens
TAGACTTTTAAAAAAATAAAATAAACTTAGTAGTTTAGAAACTACATTCAATTTTCCACATATTCTATTCTTACATATTTTTGAAATAATATAGATAAATTATTCAAATTTTTATGTCAAGTTGCCTAACTCTGATTTTTCTGAATTTTCATTGCCACTTAAGGGCCTGTTTTTTCCATGATGATCCTGCACATACCCATACACTTAAAGTTAGGGTTTATTTTCACATTAACATTCAAGATCCATTTTTTCTATCAAGGTTTAATCACCAAACTAGGGGTTTGACCAAGGAAAACCCCCCCATAAGAAAATCAACACTATATTATGTTTTGCAGGTATTTTTACAGGTTCAAATCTGAAAATTGAGTCAGGAAGGAAGAGCAGAGATTGGAGAGAAAATTTTTACTTTAACTTTCTAAAAAAGAAAAATAGGAATAATACACCACAATTAGCATATGAGTCCCAATATGGGAAATTTTCCAGATTTCTAAAAATCCTGAGTCAACATTGTCGAATCCCTATTTCGATCTAGAAACCCTAGACTAAGAATGATATGCCCAACCTAGCGTATGAGTCCCAGTATGCCTGAAAATTATTAATTTTAGGATTTTAGAGCTTATTCCAAGCATATTTAGATTCCCAGGTGCACCATTCTGATTTCTCAATTTTTTGTTATGTTTCGCATTCATTTCTAGGTCATTTAGTGAAGTTTTGCATATCATTAGGTGTTCATAATTAGATCTTGCATGTTACTAGTCTTTCCAAGCCCTAGCTTGTTGGTGAACCCTCCTTTAGTCATTAATCATACCCTAGGGCAACATTTAGTAGATCTCTTTCTTTCATTCCATCCTTGGATTGAGATCTCTATGGTTTCCTTGAGTGAAACAAAAGTGTGAAATAGGAAGTTCCCTATCTCCTCAAAGGTAGGCCCCCGCCTATTTTCTATTGTTTCAAGACTTTAGTCATTCTTTCCCAACTCATTACAATTGGATGAGAATAATACACAATTTTTATTCCCTTCACATATTAAAGCTACTTTCTTTAGATTTTGTAACCTTTATATAGCACACTAGTAAACATGTTTTTTTAAGATTTGCTTATATGAGTTCTCCTTTGCAGGATGTGTCTCATTAGTAGACTCTTATCTAAAAAAGACAAGAAAAGTGTTATTTATCTTCACCCAAGGTCACATGAAGTGCAAGGGGAGAGGATACGTAGCAAGTTCTTGGGGTGAGCAAAAAAAATTTGTACACTTGGAGTGTTTCTCTTCACCCAAGATCGCACGAGGTGCAAGGGGAGTGTATGTGCACTACAAGTTTACACAAGCCAAGCACTCACGCAATACACTCATTCTTTTTAAATCCTCAAAGGAAAAGATGACTTCACTTTAAATAGCACCAAACTGAAGTATAAATTTGTATTTGTTCAATTTTAACTAACATTGCAATGGTGAGGATGTATGGGTTCAATTTTAACCAACTTTGAAAGATTATTGCATTGTAAATTTTAAACCCAATTGAAATTTAGTAGTCCTAAAACATGAAGTAAAGTAGCATATGATGGGTTATATCATCCCATAAGTGTTTAAAACACTTTTACAATATAAACTGGAAGTGATAATATTCGTCTTTACTTCAATATTTCACTCCTTTTCAATTTTTTGAAAACAGTTAGCCTCATAGAAAAAAACTAGAAGCCAATAAATAACCAAAGAGGATTAAATTGAAAAATCAAAGAAAACATTAAAATTTAGCTCTTTGTCTTACCTTGCAAAAGTGTTGTTGGACCACAAAAGTGTTTCTCTTCCAAACATCAAAAGTTTTGTTGTTTGACAAAAGCATCACTATAAATCAAAAGCATTGCTCTAGTGAAAAAAAAAAAGTGATTCTCTATTGTACATATCAAAAACTAGAGATGTAAAAAGTGTCACTCTAGTAAAAAACAAAAGCATTGCCATAAAAGAAAAAGCATCGTTGTATTTCAAAAGATACTTTGTATTTAAAAAGTGTCATTATTTTGCAAAAGCATCACTCTAGTAAACAACAAAAGAAACTCCCTACCTATAACCTTCAAAGTTACACAAGAAACTCAAGAGAAATTGATAAAATTTGGTTAGTTCATCCCTCCTTCTAGCACCAAAATGTGACTATAATCATAGTATGAGCTAAATACACCATATCCAATAGATTTTAAGCAATATTTAACTAAATAAGCTATGACCCCAATAAAATACTTGAAAACCATTAAATGAGGAAGCCATTAAACACAAACAACAAGAAATGAATAATGAAAACCTATTTAAATGCTTCAAACCTCATCCCATTGGGGGATTGGTGTCATATTGATATAGAATGATGACCCTTTCCCAATCCCTTTGATAAAACAAGCATCTAAATGAACTCCATTGTTGAAAACTAAAGCTAATATGATGAAAACTAATCTAAAGATGGATGAAATCTAAAATGGATGCAAGATGAATGAAGATGAGTGATGAAATGTGCAACATAACTTTTCTAAAATGGAAGCGGAACCCTTCTTCATAGAAGTGAGAGCTATTTATATGACAAAATGGTGAATCAAGGGTCAAAATTGATTTGATCAATCAAGGGATGAGATGCCATGAAAGGAGATGGAATGGATCAAGGATTCTCATCAATGGATGAGAATGCAAGATTGCATGGATCAAACAATTAATCAATGGCTCAAAATGATACAAAGAAGAACACTTCCTAAAATTTAGGAAGTTTGTTAGAAGTTTGATAGGAAAGAATATTCCATTTTTGGAGCTCAAATGGGAGAATATTCCAAGGGAATATTCCCATGCAAGTGGATGGGTGAGGGAAAATAGCCAATTAGTTAATTAAAACAAAGTTTTAATTGTGCAAGTTGAGTTTATTTAATGAGAGAGGTTCAAATGACATTTAATTCAATAATTTCAAATTATTTAATTAAATGAGAGGACATAAGGTGTTTAATTTAAATAATTCACATTATCCAATTAAACAAGATGAAAATTAGCATGAAAGGGGGTGAATTAAAACCACATAATAATGATAATTTGATTAATGGGAGAAATTGATGCATTTAATTAAACAACTAGGATCATTGAATTAAACAGTTAAAAGAAGGTGAATTTAGGATGAAATGGTGCTATCAATCAGATTCAAGTTTACAATATCAGTCAAGACAATTTTAAGTGTCTATAGTGTTGATGACCCAAACATTTCCCATTATGGTCACTTTGGGTCATGTGTCATACCCATGCAATTTCAGGAACATCTTGAAGGTAAAGGTAGTGGAACTATGTGATATTGGCTCATCCCATGGGAAGCCTCTTGTTCGCAACATGGTATTTCCCTAGCTAGATACCCACTAGTGCCACATATCACAAAAAAACAATTAAGGAATTATTTTTCCTTGAATGAGGGGGAAAGGTGTGCTATCGAGCTACTACCATTAGCAGTGTTTTGATAAGCATCATGAGGACTGATGTATTGTCGAGTCCTATTTTTGGTTGTGTTGATGACACAAACATTGCTCATTATGGTTACTTGGGACATATTTCATACATGTGTAACTTAAAGAATGTCTTGAAGGTAGAGGTAGTGGAAAGACACACTATTGGCCCATCCCATGGGAAGACTCTTATTTACGGCATCATATTTCCCTAACTAGATACCTATTAGTGCCACATGTCGTAAAATCACAATTAAGGTGTGTTTTATCCTTGAAGGAGGTGGAAAGATAGGGTTGCTAACATTAGTAGTTAGGATGTAAAAGGGCAATGATTGCATCACTCCTCTTGATATTTGGATATGTACACAAAGGCTAGCTTAACACTTGCATGATATTGCCACATGTCTACTACTACAAGACCCCCAGAGTAATTCTAAAAGTTATAATTGGATTTATAGTTCCATCCACACCACATCTCTATTGGTGCAATACTAGGGAGGTTCCATAGCCATAGGATGCTAATTGTTGCGCTAGTGGGTAGTTTGTCATTTCAATCTCAGCATGGAGTGTATGCAGAGTTTGATACATCTATTCTCAAACTCCATCATAGATCTATATTTGTGTTGGCTACTACATTTTATCTTTGTCTTTAACCCCAACATATAACCAATGAAGGACAATTGGCTAGAGTACCAGTTGGGCTCTTTAAGTAGATAAAACGTGGTGGGGATTGCCAGAGTATCTTACGGTTTCATAGAACTAATATAGTCACTGTCAAATGCAACTAACTTAGCTTTTCAACACATGGCATTAGTGTGCTTCTCTAAGTATCCTCCCCAAATCTTGGTCCTCACATCTTTTGAATTGCTACCACATGGCATTAAGGCTTTGAGCTAAGTGTCTCACATGTGGTTTAATTAATTAAGCATTAACTAAGGCCCCTCATACTCCTAAATTGATGGGATATACATTTATTATGCTTTTATTTCCATCGATATAGTATTAATTTGATGCCACCTCCAAAGGGCAACTCTCAATACAGTTGATCCTTAGTCATAAATTGCCAAATAAACTGCTAAGTATTTTGTAGTGTTATCATCAATGCTAAATTATCTACAAAGTATTTCACAAGTGTGGAGGCAAAAAAGAAACAAAGTATAATAAAAGCCTCAACAAATTTGCAAGTACTTCATTTTCTTGAAGATCTTGGAATTAATTTCCCCTTGATGGATATGTGTGTTCGTCTAGTAGCGTGCCCTTTTTAAAGCTCTATAACCAACCATTTTTGTCAACCTTTCTCTAGTTATTGTCTTGTGAGCATGCAGAGTATGGACACTCCCATCCACCTTGAATTTTCATGTTGTTAGATGGCCTTTGATGCTGCCATCTTAGACCAATGTCAAAAAGTAATAATAAAAAACCCATTTGGTAGGGACCTACAAGTAGTGAAGATGGTCCCAGGTGTTGATTTTATCAAGGCATTCAAGTGTTATGGGGTGAATACAAACATCACTTCATGTTTTGTGGCCTCCTTGCTCGACCTTGGTGAGTCAAAGGAAATGGTGAAGGAATTGGCTCCATTTTGTTCATAAAGCACAATCTTTAGGGTTTGAATAAAACCCTTGCCTTGGTAAGGCTTTTTTTTGGTGCCCCATAGTAGTGGCTTCCATAGTATGGGCATGTTTTGTTTGGTAGTGTCGAATGGCTTCCTTTCCTTGACAACTTTTGCATGGTTTCATTATCACAACATAGAGCTACATCATGCATGGTTTGTATTTTTCTCAAGAAATTTAACAACCTCGAATGAATGATTGACTTGAAATGTATTCTAGACTTTGATGTCTCCCTTGGTGTTGAATGAGCATCAGGTATACCCAAACCCTTGTTCAATTAGATTTTTTGGTGTTCTCGGATTACTTTTTTTAACTAGGCTTTGGTTTTGGATTCTCTACCTTTTTGCACATTTTCATGGGATAAGTTGCCTGGCTTTGGTCCCCTTGTAAGCTTCAATATGTGATCTCTAATGGCATTGTCCTGCCTCTATGTATTTTCACTTTATATTAATATAATTGTTCATGCTTTTCACCTTTTTCCAAAAAAAGAAAGAATGGATAATCCTCATAGTAAAAATAACATATATAAAGCATTATATAATTATGAAGATAAACCTTGTAAAAAAATACAAATGATTAAAGTGTTAAGTATAATAAAAGCATTGGAGAGATAAAATAATTGTTATTATAAAAATTAGAAAAATAGTTGTGCATATGAAATTAAATTATATCTTTATAATTATTGAGCATTATAGGTATTTTGACATTAACCTAATTTGGGAAGATTAGCATTGATTAGATAGACATAAATTTTAGAAGTATTTTAAAACATGTAAACAACACTTATAAAATAATTAATGAGAAAGATAGAAGAGAAATTAATCATAAGAAAGAGAATGACACACATATGCCTCAAAAAAAATTTAAAAAAACTCATCCTCAAAAGCACGAAACCAATGTAATATTTTAGAAACTATAAACTAGTTAGACAATAGGCTACATATAGTTTGAGATTTGAGCTTGAAACATATCTCATGCCTACAAACAATTGTTTTTGAGTCACTGGAAAACAAGTTTCAACTATTGTTTAATAGTAAAATTCTCCAAGATGTCAAGTGAAAGCCTCCAAAATCTCACTTATCATGTAAAATCCAAATATATATTGGTTTGCCAACTAGATGGGAACATTTTATTTCCATTTGTAGTGTTTTTTGTCAATTTGATGACATGTTTCCTTTTTCATTTGCATTGTTTTATGTTTTAAATTTCCATGCAAATATTTCAAAATTAGATAATACCAATTTTTTTTAAGGAAAAATTTAGATTTGTTTAAGTGGAAAATATCTATATTTTTCCAAATTTATTTCATTACATTATTTAGCACTTATTATTAATTGTTTAATCCAATCACATGCAAGTAGAACTTGGCATATTGCATACATATAAGTTTCTATCGATGTAATCCTTGAACCTCCTTTAGGTGCAAGTGCAAGTTATAATTTAATCTTAACTTTTAATCTCTATTGAGATCAACATCCACTTTCTCTTGTAGAAATTTAGCAATATAACCCTATAAAACCTATTCGCGATTCCTTCAACTCAAACACTTAATATCTAAACATGAGAAAAACTATAAATCATAAATAGTTTCCAAAACTTTGTTCTAGAAACCCAAATCAAAAGGAGTTAAATTAAAAAGTTTTTCTTTCATCTCTTCACTTGTGATGTTATCTCTCTTTTGATGATCTTCCTTAATCTTTAATATATATATATAGTATAGGAATAGATAATATTTGTACTAAAAGATTAACATATAGAAAACATTATATAATTATAAAGATAAATTTTGTAAAACTTGCAAAATGATTGAAACGTAACAATACAATAAAAGCATTACAAAGATAAAACAATTGTTATTATGAAAAAGAGAAAAGAACCATGCACATGAAAGGCCTAACACATCCTCTGAACTTTAGCAAGCTCATCTCATCACTCTAAAAACAATAAGAAATTCACATTACAAAATAAAACACATAAATAACATAATCCATGCTTATATAATATTTTTAATGATTTGGTAAGTATAAAATAAAATGTTGTATATTGTCATTTTATATGTTGTTTCCAAGCTTCTATTCACGTAGAGAATAGGAATAATTCATCATACATTCATTTATCTTGAGCTATTCAGGGTAGAGAATAACAATAACTGAAACAATAGCCCGCCTAGGTAGCGGAGTTGACTTGGGCTGTGGGTTTGCTCCCCATAGGTCTCGAGTTCAACCCCCCGCTCTTGCGATTGACTGGTGGGCCTGTATGCGGGCTATGGCATCCACTGCGTCCACCCATAGGGGGCTAGTCTCGCCCCAGCTCACCCCAGGTACCCAAGGTATGGGCTGCTGGGCCACTGGACTGAGTCGTGGGGACACCCCTGCCGCATAAACAAACAATAACTGAAACAAAATAATAACTTTCAAAATCTACGTAGTAGAGTCCAGGAAGACTCAATTAAAATGGAAACAAAGATCACCACACACTTCCTTCTCAACAAAGAAATATACAGTAGACAGAGATATACAGATAACAATAGATTTTTAGCAATCCAACAATAGACAGAGAAAAACAAGACGTCCAAGGTCAAGCCCACGTTGATAATTTATTATAAGAGTGGCTCCCACAAGTAAGCTATTATGGTTAGTTGTAAATTGGCCACCCACTATATGTTGGCTGTAAAAGCATTAAGATGTTTATCAACGGTAAATGCAGCAGAGCAAATCAAGAATTCAGCTGTATCGAACAGTCTAAAGCCATGAAATATCTCCACATTATCAAGAGACTCGGAACCAAAAGATGGTAGCTTTGTGAATAAGTAATCCTCTGGTCAGCAACAAGACATAACCGTCCCCTTTCCAGCGCTTTGAAGTAAAATCTATCGCTAACTTTTGAACCAAGTTGGACCGTGAAATTGTGGAACTTTTGGTAGCAGTGGGTCAACTTGTCGGAAGGTACGTTATCAATATGTGGAGATCTATGCGAAACTTGGGCATTCAATATCTTTACAGATTGATGGCCGGTGATGACAATGACTTGTGACCAGAACAGAAATGACTGAAAAAAACCTAAACAACGAAAAACACATGTGCTTAATCAAATTTGACGTGTCTCCATTCTGTTTTGAACGGTGTCCTTTGTACGAAACTTTATGTGCTTTCAGAGGCCCTCCCTACTCGTACTCCACTTGCCAGAAATCTGTACTTACCGAAATTTGTGATCAACGATGTTCGAAGGCGCTCCCACTTTGAGAGAGTGAGCTAACTTTGGGTAACAATGGTTGTCATTGGTTTAGAATTATGCAAGACGACGGAAACGTGGGTCTGTTGGAGAGAGTAAAAGCCAATCAAGGGAACTTTCTAGATCTCCATCAAAGATTAAGGGAGAAGAAGAAAGTTAGTGAGTTGTGATCATCTTTATTGAGCACGTTCTCTTCTCTTAGATAAGGTATATAGGCTCAAGAACAGACATTCTCTTCTCTCAGATAAGGTAGATAGGCTCAAGAACAGACATCTTCGCTATCATGAGTAGACTTACTACAGCTTCAGTTAAATTTGTTGTACCTCCTATGAGCCATTTGAAAACTCTTCTCACATAAGGTAGATAGGTTCAAGAACAAGCATCTTGACTATCATGAGTAGACTTACTTCATCTTTAATGACTCCCACATGTTAAATTTGTTGCACCTACTATTAGTCATTTGAAAATATCTGTAAATTTATTTATAAAGCATTTCATCAATGTAGAGGCTCTTTCTTTTAATGGTGATAATGGCAATCATGATTTTGTGGGTATTATTGATTTTACGTCTTTTTCTATGATTATATTGATTACTTGTGTAATGAAGACATTCTAAGATAAAATTATTCTACTACACTATGGATTAAAAAGTATAATTTTAAATTTTTGCGCTACGGTGTTAAATTTGTATAGGAAGACAAAATAATAAATAAATAAATATCTCATTATAAAATAAAATAATATATTAATTATTTTACATCAGATTCATGTGTGAGGCATCTAATGATGTTCCATATGGAAGAGAGGATGATATCCATGACTTATATGAGATTCATTATATTGGAATAGAAAAAATTCGTTTGAGACTTGAATGAGAAGGTCATAATTTTATGAAAGAATAGTCAAAGAAAACACATACATAATTAATTAAAAATAAATAAATAAATAAATTTTAGAATTTAAACCAAAGAAATACTGTGTTAAAACCAGTCTATTAGCAACAATGACAACAGCAAAAAAATATAATATTTTCAATGAAGTGGTTGCAACAAACATAAAAATAACAAATATAAAGATAAATTTGATGAGATATTTTGGATGAAAAATTATGGCATCATGGATGCAGAAGAATAATTTGTGAATTCATGATCCCAGTACTATATCAATGTTATGTCTTTTACTCTTTCTTTTAAATAATGAATTTTAGGATTTGATGCTTACATATGTTATCTTCCTTCACTTGTGTGTATGCATGATTTTCATTATCTTATATAGAACTATATTGCCTATCTTATGACCACGTATGATATGTTTGGGGAGTTGCTTCACTATTGAGCCTTTGTGCTATTTATGTATCTATCTTTACAAGATCCATGGACTTACTAGGATTCATGTCATTAATCTTAATTATCTTATTGATCTTATCCAATAATGTTCATTCTCATGGATGAAACATTGGGATATTTATAACAATTTCACAATGGTTTTGACCATATTAGAGGGACACATCAATATCATCTTGAACATACTTGTCCCACTTATCCTATCCTATGTGTGGTAATGCTCACAGGTTCCACTATAGTCCTATTGTTAAAATTTCACGTGTTTTTGATATTTTGGGTTACATCACCATTATTTTACCCATGTTGGGGTAAACATCAATCCTATATTTGATTTTAACTCTAATCCATTTTTATTATTTTGATGATGTACTCTTCTAGTTATGATTACTATACTTTTACTCTTAGATGATTGCATGCACTTACATGTTTGTAATTTTTTATTGATTTATCAAATCCATGTTCTTATGATTATCTCATGATGTATTCCATTATTAATCTATTTCTATATACTTTTTTGTAACTGATATATCTAATAAAACCTTATTTATTGATTAATTTTACCTTATGGATAAAATCAATTGAAGACATGATCACTAAACTATGTTCAACATATCTTGTGAGTTAGAAGAATTCAGCAAGTTATTTATCCCTTTTTCTTGCAAATATGTCATGGGCTAGAATATATGCAAAAGGAAAGAATATGGAAGGAGAATCTTCCCCCTTCATAGACCATAGGTTTGTCTATCCATTTTACTTAATTAGAACTTTGATAATCCTACATATGCATTATTCATTCTAAGGTATTATCATGCACCTCAAAGTAGGGGGGAAATGTAATATTGAAAACTACATCATTGATGCATATCCTATATATATCTAATTTGGGATAATGTCTTGATATATTTATATAGCTACAAATTGCAACTTTTTTTTGCATAGTTGGGCCCATGTACCTATCCTTGATTCCACCTATCCCTATGATTAGAATTTATCCCTATGTTCATATGCATACATTCATAGGCCAATTAGCCTATCTATATGACTTTTGTTCATCAATATAATCCCTATTTATATTCTAATATTATTGAACATCTAGATCCAACATAGTTATCTAACCCAATTCATGTTTGTAGGTGTGAGGTCATCCTAAGAGTTGTTATCTTTATCAACATATAAGAAAAAAAAAAAAAAAAAAATCTTTATCTATGCATGCAAATGACATTTAAATGAAATATGCACCAAATCTAGCTTACTCAAACCAAATACATGAAAACCTTAGAAAGATAAGCTGTGATATGTTGATGTATGGATAGCTTGGATGTGGATTCTTATTATTTTAGTAGCATGATGGTATGATCAAGATGATTCAATAGAAAATTGGATAGCATAATATTATGATAATGCAAGATTGCTCAAATGGGATGAGATGCCTCTCAATTATAAAATTTCCATAAGATAAATCAAGAGCCAAGATGCATTGATTGATGGTTGGAAAGGATTGATTGAGGATTAGGGTTTGGATAAAAATTTGTAGTCATGTTACAAGTGTCACATAAGGGATAGGGGATAAATTCAAGAAATGCACTGGGGCATATATTTATGTGAATGGCTGGGATTTAGAGATATAGTATGAATTTTTGGAAAGTTTCTAGATTCAATGAATCTAGACAAGGTCTTAGTTAGATATGTGAGAGGGACACTTGTCACATGACAAAAAGTTTCGATTTGATCCATGTGAATGGAATCAATGGATAGGATTAAATGGAAAAGGATTGAGGGAGAAAGTGGAAATAAATATTGGAGGTAAAGGTGGTGGGGATTAATTAACCTTAATTAATTAATTAATTTAGTTGGAAGATTTTGGGGATAACACTAGATGAAATTAAATAAATATAAATTTATTTAATTAAAGTGGGGGATAAGGGTGAAGAATAAATTAATTAAATAAATAATAATATTTATTTAAGTAAAATGGGACTTAAAGGTGAAGGTTAAATAAATAATAAATAGAATAAGGTACAAGTCAAGTGTGATTATCAGTATATGGTCACATTTTAGGTGTCTACAGTATATAACTAACAACATTGCACATATCAATACTAAGAAAAATTTACATAAATGTTCATTGTTTGATGTTATTTTTGTGTACAAAAGATATCCATGTTGCATTCATATTAAATTATCTAGGAATTCAATATCTATTCCTAGATAGAAATAAATAAATTTCATAGCCACAAACTACAACCATAATTGCAAAGGTAAACCAACATAGAATAGGGAAGAATATTTTAATTTTCATTCATACACATGAATTTTTAGCATATTTCTATAATCCAATGTGTATTTTGATGTAATTGTCTTCATCTATTGACATCAATATTTGGT
Source organism: Sequoia sempervirens (assembly GCA_007258455.2). Classification (NCBI taxonomy): domain Eukaryota; kingdom Viridiplantae; phylum Streptophyta; class Pinopsida; order Cupressales; family Cupressaceae; genus Sequoia; species Sequoia sempervirens. Next base: position 30,505,174 of record VDFB02058242.1, read on the forward strand.
CATAGAATAAAGTGTTCTCTCTCCTAATTAATTTTTATTTATGACATGGTTGCACTATTCATTTAATATTTCCTAATTTGGTCTATTCTATTATACTTCATCTATGACCCACTTTATATCTATAGGCTAATTTATAACTAATTATGCTTATTTACCTAATTATCTTAATGAACCATATTTTTATTTCTCAAAGATATAACTTTATAATATTAGTTAAAATAATATATAATTTAATGTAATAATAATCAATAAGTAAATTATAATTATATAATTAAAGAGGAAAAATATGTTAATCATGTAAAACATTTATATAAACTTTAATAAATGATCACAACCAAGTATAAGGCAAGTCAATACATAACTGAAATGGAAGGAAAATTAATTTAGGTCCTATAAGATTGTAACCAAGTTGTAATGTGTCTATAGTAATGCTTGTGTAATTAGATTTCATGTCAAATCCTAAAATATACATACATAATTGTGCCCTTGAGCTTTGTAAATAAATTGGGAAAAAGTTCTAGAGTATAATTTTGTTTGTAGAAAACTAAAATAATGTATAGGGGGTGTGATCATGTCCAAAAAAATTCTTATATAGTGAAAGCACAACAATCTATTGTAATAGCTTGCTAGAGAGAGAAAATATGGATAGGAATATAAATAAAACACATTGTGTTCAAGCTAAGGTGAATTTGATTGAAGCCCCTTAGATTGAACCTCACTAGTAGCTACATGTCAAGAGGCTTTGATTAAAGCCCCATTTTGAGTATACAAAGGGGATCTAAAAAAATATTTTAGAATATTTTGATAGAAATATTTTCAACTGATTTTCATTGAAAATTATTCTCATCAAACACCTACCTTAACCACTTGTTCTTCAATTTGAATTTTGAATTAATTCTCAATTCTTTTGTTTTATTTTATATTAGCAAAAAATCATGGTATTAAACACTATACACTAAAGGCCCCCAAGGCAGCAAAAAAACACAAAATAACTTAAGATAAAAAAGATCACATTGGCCACAAGCTAGAAATAACATAGTAACAACAAAGTTTAAAGTTTTAAAACATAAAATAAATAGAAATAGAGAGAGATCTAGACTACAAAAATATTTTATCCCAACCTTGCTTAAGGAATTTGTATAGTTTTTTATTATAAGTACTAGTGTTGGCTCCCTTATTTCTTTCATAACTTTTAAATTATTCTTTCAACAAGGAAAATAGGTTGGCTTCAAAGTAGTGCATTACTTTTAGGGTGAAGCTAGAAATTATTCTCAACTTCCCTTCAAGCTCATCAACACAGGTCTTTAGGATAGAAACATTTTTTGCATTTTGCATGCACTTGTGAAAGGTATCTTGGTCAGGTTGCACAACAAGGGTGGTGTTCAAGTCCTCAGAATCTAACAACATTATATTCAACTCAAGGAATAGGTTTGGGACCTTATTTTCAATACCCACCTCCCCATCATCATTATCCTTATTGTTGTTTTCTTCTTCATTCTCCTCCCCATCCATCGAGTCATTGGATAATTCATCAATGCTAAAGTTAGGGTTTGTGTGGTTGCCTAGCTTGTTAGTGGGGTCGCCAAAAAAGTAACCCTTCTAGTTTTTCTGGCATGTTTGGGCCCTCCTTGTGATTTTGGCTTAATGTTGCCTTGATTTAGTGACTCATTCAAATTAAGTCTTGGGCCCTTGTGAACTAATGGATTTTAATGGCACATTGCTAAAGTTTTTTGAAGTGTTGTAATTCATTTTCACACTTTTCTAGGGTTTTATCAAATAACTAAGCATAATAAATCTCTTTCTAATCAAAATCAGCATTGATCTTGCCTTATTTGGAGTTTTGTAAAGTGTTGTAACACACTTTCACATTCCTCTAGGATTTTCATTAATAATTGTCCTTTAGCATGCCTTAATTAGCCCCATTTTGCATCCACAACCCTCATTTATTGCATCTCTTTTAGGATAATACCGACACCAATCAATACCCAATCATAATTCAGGTGTTTCTGGCTTGTGTGGCCCAAATTTAGGAATCTGGGACTCATTTTCCACCTTGGGCGAATGGGTCCCACCTAGATCTTTTGGCCCCAAACCATTTTTCACACATTTCTAAGCACTTTTCATTTTTGGTCCCATACATTATGTCTAATGGGACTCATTCGCCACCTTGGGTGAATGAGTCCCGTGTGACCAAAATTTAAATTTAATTCAAATTTCTAATGGGATTTTATTTTCCTAGATTTGATGTTGACTTATAGTGTTGTAATTTTGGGAATTATTTCATAATTAAGTATAAATACAAGGATATTTCACTCATATTCAACACCTAGCATTCAAGAGAGTTCACAAGAGCATTTGATCATTCACAAGAGCATTCGAAGGCTTTCAAGGGTAGATTATCAAGAATTTTAGAGCAGTATTCAAGTGCCAATCATCATGTCAAAGATTGCATTCATCATGTTTGTTATTGTGCTAATAATTGTGATGTAGAGTTTATGATTCAAGCAAGTGTTTCAAGCAAGATCAACTCCATTCAAGAAAGAGTCAAGAACCACAACCATTGTATCCATTTCAAGCATAATTGTAGCACCTTATTGCTAGGGTTTGGTGAGTTGCAACATTGTCTTTTGTTCATTCATCATTCTCCATTAATTTTTCTTTCATTTCAACGTTTAATTACCAACAACGGGTTTGACCAAGGAAAACCCCTAATCGCTAACGCCACAACATTTTTCCCTCTCCTTTGCATGTGATTTGTAGATTTAGGTTGCATATTTCATAAGGATCAAGATTGGAAAAAAAAAATCAAGTGATCAAAGTTGTTAAAGTTGTCATCAAGCCTTGGAGAGACTTAGAGAAGACCTACAGGTGGCAATTTGTAGTTTCGTATCCAGAATTATTCAGGAAGAGCATAGTAGATCCAAAGGAACAAAATCCGGTTCAAAACTTTCAGAACAGAAGAAGTGGAATGATTCTCCACAAGTGGAAAATGAGTCCCACTATACAGGCCTAATGGAGATTTTTACAAATCTGGATTCTCTTTTGATAGAAACCTATTCCTGCGCATTTTCCTAGAAATTGGAATGATTCACCCAACTTGGTGAATGAGTCCCAGTCAGCCTTGATAGCATATTTTTTAGTGATCCAGACCTCCATTTTTCCTTCTTCAGTTTCCTAGGTGCACACTTTCTATTTTACAGTTTTATGTTGCATTTTGTTCATCTTTCTAGGCCATTTTAGAGTTAATTTGCATTCAATTAGGGTTTTACATTTCATCTTGCATTTCATTTGTTTTTCCAAGTCTAAACTTGGTGGTGAACCCCTCATTAGATCATATTCAGACCTTAGGACATCCCTATTGCAAGATCTCTTTCTCTTTTGCATTGAGATCTCTAGGGTTATCCTTGAGTGGAACATCTTTGAAAGTGGGTGCAAATACATGATCATCATTTCCCCATTTTACTTGGCTCCATTTTGGTGAACCTTCATTTAGAACATCATAATTCTGATTTGGAGTGTGCATATTCATCCTAGATTTAGCTTGCATTAGTATTTTCATTGGTTAACTTGCATTCTATGGTTTCAATTTTTGCATTAGTGAAAGCTCATTTTAGCTTGAATTTTTGTATCTAATTTCATTAAAAAATTATTCAAAAACTGCATTTGCATCTGCACTGTAGAAAAATGGCCCCTTGTCATTTTCATGGTCTTTTAGGCCTTTCTTCACAATGTTTGGTCTATTTTTCTTTGATTTATTGATGTAATATGGCTTGAATATGCACATTTAGATCCTTAAAATTCAAATTATGACGTCTTATGAAGGTGTTGTGAAGTTTTGTAAAACATTTCTACACTTTTCTAGACTCTATTAATTACAATTCACCTAAAAATCACCTTTTCATCACTTAACAAGTCCTATTTTGAAGTGTTGTAAAGTCTTGTAATAGGATTTCACACTTTTCTAGGCTTAATTTCACTATTTACACCTTTCTTATGCTATATCTGACCCCTTTATGCACTCGTAAGGCTTAATTAAGTGTATTTTTTAATGTAAACCCAAAAAATAATATTAAATGTGACTTAATTCTAGACACCCACTTTCAAGTCCAAGGTGGGACCCATTCACGTCCCTCTTGGCTCCAAATTCAAAAACCTTCAAATTTCCTTTCGGGTTTTATTCAAAATTACTTGATGTCGGCCTATGATGAGGTATCAATGGGTTACTAAGGCACAAGAATGTATAAATAAGTGTTTTTCTCCTCATTTTACATCTCCTACAATCTCCTAACTCATTCAAGCATTCAATTTGCATTTGAGCACTTTGCATCCTATAATCAAGCATTAATCAAGCATTTTGTAGCATCCATTGACATGTCTTTAGATTTTCTTCAACAAGGGTTTGGTAAGTTGATACCATTTGCATGTTATTTTTTTATCATTCTCCTTCACTTCATCATTTCATTAAGGGTTTGATTACAGGTATGTGCAGGATCATGATAGGCCAAAAATTGGTGATATGATGGGTATGTGTAGGGTATGTGGCTGATGAAATTTTTTTTACCCAAAATTGATGAAAAAAAAAGGGTTTTTAAAGGAGATTCTCAACTTTCCACCAATATAAATTATGTTTTACTTTGAATTTAATAAATAATTATTATTCATTTTCTATTTGAATTATGACTAAAGTCGATTAATGGGCTAATTGAAAACATCTATAGCTTTCAACAAGATCACATTTTTTAATCCAAAACATGCATCACATTCTATGCTTTGCATACTATAGGATTAAAAAATGAATTTCATGAAGTTTGACCAAGTTGCTAGTACATACAAGTTTTTTTTGTTGTAATAAAAATTCATAATTAATTATTTACTTGGAAAAAAATACAAAAAATAGGCATCACATCAAGACATGAGTCCTCTACTTATATCTAAAATCTTATAAAAAAATTATCATTTTATTGTGGTTAGGGTGGTTAGACAGACACCTACTTCTTATTTTTCCCGAATTTAAGTACTCTTGCATTGAAATTTCAAATTTTCACTAAATAGATTTTTTTAAATAAACCTAGTAGTTTAGAAACTACATTCAATTTGCTACAGATTCTATTCTTACATATTTTTGAAATAATATAGATAAATTACTCAATTTTTTAAGTCAAGTTGCCTAACTCTTATTTTTCTGAATTTTTTGCCACTTAAGGGCCTGTTTTTTCCATGATGATCCTGCACATACCCTTACCAAAGTGGTATTTGACCAAGGAAAATCCCTATAACCTAGTTACCCTTAACCATTTTTCCCCTTTTGCATGTGTGTTTGCAAACTTGTGTATGCAGATTTGACAAGCAATTAGGTGTTGAAAAGTGGACAAGAAGTCAACAAAGTGTTTCAAGTCAACTACATCTTATTTCAAGCTTGGAGAAGACATTCTATCCATTTTCTGTAGATTTGACTTCGTCAACCCGATAAGCAAAGAACCTCAGAACTAGTGCTACAAAATTGTCCCTTGATTTCTCAGATTTTGGGAGAGGATTGATTCACCATCAATGGTGAATGAGTTCCACCTTAAGGCTGGAAATCTAGATTTTGTCATATTCTGGGTCCTGACACTAAGAAACCTGTTCCCGATATTTTTCATCAGAAGCAGGACTGATTCGCCATCAATGGCAAATAAATCCCACTCGTGATTTTCTGTAATTTTAGACAGCATTTAGAAGATTCCAAATTCTCCAATCTCTACACAGGTGCACTTTGATTCAACCCTTTTCTCTTATGTTTTGCATTCATTGTTTGCATATCACATTGTGTTTTCCAACATTGTATAAATATTAGATTTTTCATACATAATTAGTCAATTAGTTCATATAACTACACTTAGATCATTCCATTTAGTCTAAATAACATCATACATTGCATAATTTGAGTGCACCTACCTAGACTTTTGGCTCTACTTTCTCCTTTTAGGTGAAAAACCCTAGAAGTGCTAGAAAGGATTAGGGTGCCAAAAATCTATGGTTCATTTTGGTGAACCTGCATATTGAACACTTTGCATTTCTAATTTCAATTGCATCTTTCATCCTATACTTCATTTTCATCAACATTCAATTAGGGTATTGTTTTGTTTTTGCATCCTAGGGTTTCTTAAATTGCATTAGTGAACAACTCATTTAGATTTTATTTTTGCATTACATGTCATTGAAAAAAATGAAAATATGCATCTCCATTCTTAATTGGCATCTGAAAAGCATTAGAATCACATTAAATTTTCTAAAAATCACAAAAAAATCTCATAGTTGGACTCATTCTCCACCCTGGGCGAATCAATCCACTTGCACATTCTGCACAGCATTTTCAAACATTTTCTGGGTATTTTCTGCATTACAGATTTTTGTAGTTTATTTTCTATTTTAATTTATAGAATCTCTATTTTCAATCATTTCCTGCATTTTAATTTACTTGCATCATGGAATTTTCTTTTAATAATTTTTAGAATTCATTAAAATCCTTGGTAGAAATGTCCAATTGTGCCTTTGGTTGTGACCCTAATGACCTTGAGCTACCTCATGCTCCTTCAAATCCTCATTATTTTCCTCCTCGTGATGTAGACATCATTGGAGAATATGATGATAGCATGAACAAGTTCTACAATTAATTCCTTGATAACCTAGAAGCCAATGTAGCCTTTTACCCATCCATAAAGCCACAAGATCTTCCTACTATTGCACCTCCTAATCATTTTGCATATTTACATCCTGAAATCAATGAATGGCCTAAATTTCCTCCATCAAGTGGACCTAGTTCCTCTCAACAAACACATCCTCACCCATTTTATGATCAAAAAGTCACAAACACTCCCATAAACATTAAAGAAACCTACGGTAAAGGCTTTACTATCCTCAGTAAACAAGGTTGTAACACAACACATGAACATGACATTCATCAACTTCTTGAACAAAAAATAATAGAAGAAAACACCACAGGATTAGGATATCAAGATCCTTCTCATCCTGATAGACCTCCTTTTGAATATTGGAGACTTCGAGATGATGGTACAGTGATCTTTTCTTCTCCTCCTCACTTAAACATTCTTCTTCCACGTGAATAACCATTACCTGATTCTAATGAAAATATGTTAGGATCCTCACGGGTCCTCTTCCTCCTTCCATTCATGAAAAAGGAGAGTCTAGAAAACCAAAACAACCTTACAAATTGAAGAAACTCAAGTTTCCTAAACATCCTCCACCTGAATGTGAGAGGAGACTTCAACTACTTTTAAACAAAGGTCTTATACTTTTAACACCTATGAATAGGTTGGTCATTCGTCCTAAAGATTATAACATACCATTTTGCAAATATCATCGTATTCTTGGACATTGAACTGAAGAATGTCAGACATTGAAGGACATACTAGATAAGTATCATTTCACTGATACCAATTGCTTTCCTATTATCCCATAAATAATACTCAATCCCTTTATCATGTCTTAGTTGTAGAATTCCCTATTCTCACTATTGCATGATCCTTTCACATCACCCACCTCGGCTCATTTTTTCCTTTACACTTTGTGGGGAGCAAGAATTTGTTAGCCTTATCCTTGTAATGTAATTTTTTTTGTCTCTTAACTATGTTATTCCTTTTCCACTTAACTACTAAGATTGAGAAGCCAATAACTTAGTTAATGGTTGACTTACTGTTACATATTTTTTGCCTTAGCTCAAATAGTGGAGCTGGTTGATTGTTATTTAACATTAAGTGGAATTGCAGATTGAATTTTAAATGTTGTTTCACATCACTTTTGCATCGAGTAACAGTTTTGCACTTTGGTGAAGTAATAGAGTTTTAGAGTGCCATTCAGATGTTGCAGAATTTAAAGAGATATAAAATTGAGTACATGAGCAAAATAGCATTTCAGATGCTTTCAATTTGTTCGTAAAGAACTCATATTTTTACAAAGCTTCATTTGATTTCACAATCAAAATGATATTACAATATTACATGGAATGCATTTTTCTTTTCAATTGAAAAGCAAGATTGAAATCAAAGATCCACAAAAGCCATGGATATAACTGTGACAACATATGGTTAATAGCACATTGCACTACTGAAGGTACAGAAAGGAAAACACATAAGCAACAGCATAATCATCATTGCCTGATTATCGATGCTTGATGTCGGATGGTGCACCTTGTCTTCTTGAGCTCCATCGACCTGTAAGAGGAAAAGAGGGGTGTCATTGGATCCGATTATGATGTAACTTATATGGAGCACCCACAATAGTACAGCATGCTATTAGCAATATATTCAAACAATCAATTAAGTGTAGTATGAAAGAAGTGAACTGAAGGAGAAATAACAATATCTTGATCAACATGTTCTATTTTTTATGCTAACATTGTTTGTTTCCTTGTGCAGGTATAGGTAAAGTCATGAAGCTGAACATTATTCGAAGACCAAGCATGTGGAGTAAAATGGGCTCCCACAAGGGTAGAGCTCGGCATGCTGCCCTGTTCATTAAATGGGCTGATTTAATGATACGTTATCGTATTCATCGAATGAAATGAAGAACAACTGAAAAAGTAAAACAGAGTTATTCATCAAGCAACGAGACCAACTGTTCATTCATAACGATCAAGGTTGCTTTCTGAAGGCTACAGGTGAACAGTGAGTGTAGTTCATTTAAAGAATTTAACTGAGTACATTTACATCAGAAATTGCTGAATAAACTTCATTTTCTGTGTTGATTGTAATCAAACATCATGTAAGCTTCAATTCATCAATTCTTTCTCAGATAGTGAACAGGCATACATTATGCCTTAATGTTTTGTTTTAATTTTCATCATCAAAGAGAACAGATTTTAAGAACAGTTTGTACAGTGAAATATAAAAATGAATGAAGAGTACCATGTTGCTCATGAGAACAAACACAGACAGTGCATTTGAGTGTTGAATGAACTTCTAGTTCTAAGTTGACTGGTAAAGTAAACACATTATTATGAATATCAAGCAAGTGATCATTCTATTAAAGAAAGAGTAAGCTTTGTCTTTCCAGAATGAGTTCTGAGTGATCAGTTATGCATATGAACTGATGCATAAGGTGCAGTCCATAAAGTGATGCAATGTTTCAATTTTAAAATCTCTATGGAGTTCAAGAACAGAAGGTAGAAGTTGCTATGTTAAGATTAAGGAGTGTCAAAAAGACATTGAAGTACAAGCAGAATACAAGCATGGTGATCCTTCTCTTCACAATGGACAAGTACGAATCATTCTCAAGTTCCACGTCAAAGACAGTTCTGTGACAAGAGGTCAAATGTTTTATCAAAAGGAAAAACAATTATGAATCAAGCTCAGGTGTTATTCAACTATCAAAGAGAGTTACAGAAATGCCAAAGTAGAATACCGAGTAATATGAGTCAATGAATATGGACAAGCACACAGATTCTTATTGTTCCTATCATGTTCTTTTTATATTTCTGAAGACATATTAAAGCAAACAGAAGTGATGCAATGAGTGGCTTTCTTTTGAGACGTACAGAATGCTAAGGAGGTTAAAAGTAAAGACAAATATTCAAGGCATCCTTTTGTTACAGAAGTGAAAGTGAAACATCACTAGTTATTTGAGTCAAGATCCTGAGAGCAAATGCAAGCAAATATACAGTTTTTATCACCATTTCAATTATCCTTTTTCTGAATACACATAGCCATGAGGTTTTACATTTCCAGTGATACCCAAGTGAGGGTCTGTTAAATAAATGGAAAGATAAAATTAAAAGGATGGGGGGTTGAGCTCTGTCAGAAAATAAGAATACATGCTTTTGCTTTGAAAATTTCCAATACCCATGATATTTTTTTGTTTCAGAAGTCCAGAATAAGTTTTTTTGTTTTGGGTCGAGCTCATATTCATAAACAGATTTACAGTTTTGAATCTCAAATACCCACATGTGGGTCTGTTTTCAAAGTGCGGGAAATATAATAATATACGATACCCATATGGGTTTCATATGAAAACAATAGTAGACCACAAAATGTGAAGATTTATGTGCTAAGTCAAGCTTCGGAGGAGAAGAAAATGCAGTTTTCTTTAATAATTTCAAGGACCCACTTTCAGTTTAGCATCAAATACAGAAAAACTCAGTTACAAAGACAACCCATAAAGGAAGCAGCAAGGAAATGTGAAATACAAGTTTCCTGTGACTGAATCAAGCAACAAAAAGAAGAAGAGACGGCTTGATTCAAATTTTTGTGATACCCATATACAGAAATGTTCTCAAATAGACATAATGGTAAGTTTTTTGTTCTGGGTCGAGCCCAAAAGTCAAAGAAATGCTTTTACAATGCACATTTGGCGCGGCCTGAATATGGCCAGAAATTCATGAGCAAAGAAGAGAATTCTTTAAGTCTCTGGAGAGAAAAACGTTTGGCAAGGAAAGTTACCAGTTTGTATCTCTCAAAGAGCCTTTAGCCGCGGCCAAGAGTTCTAGATGAAGTCCAAAAGACAAGACCTCGAGCCCATAAAAGACAGTCGAGCTCTCATACTACAATGGTACATAGCAATGTTGATGTAGTCACAATGAAACACACAGAAAATGAGAACAAAGACATTAGAGATTGTGTTCACCACGGCCTCAAGGCTAGAATAAGCAAGGAGGAAGCCATCGAAATAGCTTACCTCTGCACAGTGAGAAGAAAGAAAAATCATAACCTGAGAGCTCTCTCATGGAGCCTTCAATGAAGCTTGACCTCATGATGGAATGGAGGAGCAAAGGAAAGAAAGGAATCAAAAAATAAACTCATGCAGGCCACGGCTTTAGGGCCTTTTTTATTTTCAATAAGGAAGTAGAAAAAAGCTATTTTACCATGAAAGGAGGCTTACCCATTGGAGATTTAACTATCTGAAGAACATGGAGAAGATTATCAGAGCATTTGAGCTCAAATTTGACACAGTCATGGCGGCAGCAGAGTTTCCTTTCTTTCAAGTGGAGGAGTGTAGAATGAGTGATCATTAGGGTTTGATTTTGTTTTGACCCAATCCTAATTCAAGCATTATGATGTTCCAGAATATTTAATCAAAACACATGTGGTGAATTTCAATGGAGGCCGAAAGTCACAATGTTTTCCTTGTGATTTATTTAATCTAGGTCCAAATGTATATGATGGAGGTTGAATCCCTAAGTTGGTCTATGGGTTAGGTTTTAGTGTTTTGTCCTTTTTCCTTGGTGAAATATTAAATGGTGAAGTATGAAGTCTTGGGGATAATATTGATGGATATCTTGTGACCTAAGATTAGGTTTTTTAATGCCATATGACCTAGATGCTTTTGTTTAAAGCCTTTAATCTTTTTAGGGTTTTATTTTTTGGGTTGATTTTATAGAAATCAATGAAGATCGAAATCAATGAAGGATGATTATGTAATGTTTTATTTAGAATATTGTAATGGAGAAATAAGGAGATTTTATTTTTGCAAAATATTTTCAATCTTTAATTGCAAAAAATAGACAAACTGTGCAAATCTGCATCTTGTAAAGCAGAATCATAAAGCGATATTCTATAAATTGCTTTATGTTTTCTTGCTATTTTTAGCAGATCTTTTATTGACTTTTCATCTTGGTCGGATTTGAGACCTATCTTGGAGAGATAAGGTGTTTTTTGAGCTTTTAAAGCAAGATTAGCCTATTTTTAGAGGCTTGACTGTATGATCATAAAAGCATTATGCTTTTTTCTACTTTTTAGCAGTTTTTTGAGACAGTTAGAAGCCTTTTTCCCTTGAGCTTTTTCTGAGCTCGGATTAGGGTTTCTTGAGAGCTAGGTTTTGATAGGCTTAGTCTTTTCAGCTCTCTTTTCTCAGTCAGAGTTCAAATCAGAGTTCCTGCTCTTATGCATTTTTTGAGCTTGTGAACATTGTACTCAATTTTGACAGATTGACACTCTTTTAGTTCCAATAATACAGCAGAGTTCTTTCCACTTTCTTGTCTCAAGACTGGTAACAACAGTTTGATATTTTGTGTATTCAAGTTTGAAACCTTAATGTCCTGTCTTTATGAGTTCTTCTGCACAAGTTTCCATGTTTTTAGGTTATATGTTGTATTCGAAGTTCTGAATCTTCATATGAATTAATGATGAAATCATGTATTGGTGAGATTGTAGGAATCATTGTAGTGAAGGGATTGTTGTGAGTGGCAGGTTTCAATTTTCTATCAGAGGTTTTATTCAATCATCAGTTAGATTTAGATTTATTTTTAGTTCATCTTTTATCCCTTTTCCCTTGGAGTTTTAGAATAGGACTTATCATTTGGAGAACCGGCTCACTCTGGAGATTCCTCTTTCATGCAGATCACCCACATCTGAATGAGGTTTCCATGTTTCAGTAGTTTGTTGAATATTGTATTCAGCAGGGTGCAAAACTATTGATAACACTTACATTTGCACTACTAGTCTCTTTCCATTTTTCTTGTATGTGCATATCATGTTCCCTCGTGTCGTGTGTTTAATGTTTTCTCTCTCATTGTATACTTCTTTTGTTCGTACCTCTATTCTTTTATATGTCATGCATTACCCTTTTTTTTCTTTGCTTTTGTGTTTTCCTTTTGGGGATGATGCAAAGCAATGAGACACCCTATGTCTCTTCCATGTTGACCCAAAAGATCCTTTTCTTTTTTTTGTCTTTTCCTTTTGGGGATGACGCAAAGCATTGAGATGCCCTATGTCTCTTCCATGTTGACCCAAAAGGTCATTTTCTTTTTTTTTGTGTTTTCCTTTTCGGGATGACGCAAAGTGTTGAGACACCCTATGTCTTTTCCATGTTGACCCAAACAATTCCTTTTCCTTTTTACTTTATATTTTTATTGTGTTTTTCCTTTTGTGGATGACACAAGGCATTGAGACCGAAATTTCTCCTTCATGTTGACCCAAAATATTTTCCTTTTCTTCTTCCTTTCATTTTCTTTTCGCTTGTGTTTTCCTTTTGGGGATGATGCAAAGCGTTGAGACCGCAATGTCTCTTCCATGTTGACCCAAAATGGAATCTTCTTTTGTTTTCGCTCTCTTTGTGTCATTCTTCTAGTTCTATGTGCTTTGGGGAATGAAGAAATTTTTGAGCTCCTTAATGAAAAACATTGCAACAAAAAACATACTAACTCTGAATCCATAGATCCCTTATGTATTTGGTGCTATATCTTTTGGGAGGCAACTCCCTTTTCTTTTGTTTTCATTTTTCATTTACATGTTAAGTAGCCTAACTCAGAAGTTCATATGACTTGGCATAGGGCTTTCTAAGTTGGCTCTCATGTCTTGTTTTTCCTTTTTGCATTTTCTTTCCTCCGCTACTTTAAATTAATTGCTCACAGAATCATTTGTAGCAATTCCTTTAAAGTGGGGGGCATACATTACCATATTTCATTTTGCATTCTCGGTTCTTAGTCCAGCCTTGTCATTTGATATGATGTGTTTCTCACTTTTTGGACAACATTGGGTATGATGTCCTTCATAAGTGTGATCTATCTTAGCATATTGCATTCCTCTTGGTGGCCTAATGTGATGCACTACATGCCCTAAGTTGTGAATATTTTATTCTTTGATTGGTCCTCTCTTAGAGACATTAGACATAATGTTCCCTAAGTGACAGACCTTGCATGAACTTAACAAGATTCATTCGAACATTTCTACATTTTACATTTTTGCATTTTATACTTTGCACTTTTTTCCACCTTGCATGACGCAACTTGCATGCCTGTGGTACCTTGCTTTTTGTTCATGAGTTCTAAGCATACAAAGATTTGCTTGTCTCATGAAGCACGAACTGATATTTTCCCTTGTGTGCCTTGTTAAAGTTATCAAGAGGTATAACTTTGATATGGTTGAGCAGAAAGCCCATTCAGCGACACGACTTTCCCCATAGCCACCTTTGTGTTTGTGAATGCATACAAACTAGCGTATGTATCTTTCCTTTTGGGTCTTCTCACCCGTCAGACCGTCATGAGTTCTATCGGCCCAAAATGAGTATGCATTCTCTTTTTCAAACAAATAGCCTAATTTAATCCACAACCAGTTGGACAAATGATTGAAGCTTCATCCTATCCCTTCATTTCAACATTTGTGTTCCTTTGTTCTTATGTCTAGTTTTCCATGGGATCTTCATCCTAGGGGTTTGATCATCCCTCTTGATCTTTGTTATTCCATATTTCTAGCATAAGTGCACTGATATCCTTCTCGAAATGCATGGATACTTTATTGTTAGTTTGAAACAAGTTCATCCTCTCACTAAAGTGGGGGCTAAACGCATCATAGAAAAATGGCCCCTTGTCAGTTTCATGGTCTTTTAGGCCTTTCTTCACAATGTTTGGTCTATTTTTCTTTGATTTATTGATGGAATATGGCTTGAATATGCACATTTAGGTCCTGAAAATTCAAATTATGACATTTTGTGAAGGTTTTGTGAAGTGTTGTAAAACATTCTACACTTTTCTAAACTCTATTCATTACAATTCACCTAAAAATCACCTTTTCGTCACTTATCAAGTCCTATTTTGAAGTGTTGTAAAGTTTTGTAACAGGATCTCACACTTTCTAGGCTTAATTTCACTATTTACACCTTTCTTATGCTTTATCTAACCCCTTTATGCACTCATAAGGCTTAATTAAGTGTATTTTTGAATGTAAACTTGACAGATAATATTAAATGTGACTTAATTCTTGACACCCACTTTCAAGTCCAAGGTAGGACCCATTCGCCAATGGTGGCGAATGAGTCCCTCTTGGCTCCAAATTCAAAAAAAATCAAGTTTCCTTTCGGGTTTTTATTCAAAATTACTTGATGTCGGCCTGTGATGAGGTATCAATGGGTTACCAAGGCACAAGAATGTATAAATAAGTGTTTTTATCCTCATTTTACATCTCCTACAATCTCCTAACTCATTCAAGAATTCAATTTGCATTTGAGCACTTTGCATCCTATAATCAAGCATTAATCAAGCATTTTGGAGCATCCATTAACATATCTTAAAATTTTCTTCAACAAGGGTTTGGCAAGTTGATACCATTTGCATATTATTTGTTTATCATTCTCCTTGACTTCATCATTTCATTAAGGGTTTGATTACCAAAGTGGGATTTGATTAAGGAAAATCCCTATAACCTAACCTTTAACCATTTTTCCCCTTTTGCATGTGTGTTTGCAGACTTGTTGAACCGTTGTTTTTTGGCTCTCTAGGACTTCTCTAGCTCTTCTATGGTTTTTCACCTAAAAGGAGAGAGGTAGGGCCAAAAATGCTAACTAGTTCATTCAAATTATGCTATGTGTGATGTTATTAAGACTAAATGAGATTACCTAAATGCAATTGAATTATCTACAAAACAGATTACGAATGCAAAATTAAGATCTATGCTATGTTGAGAACATAGTGTTGTTTACAAAATTCCTTAAAGAATGATTAAAAATAAAAATTAAACTAAACAAAAGGTTGTTTCTCAAAGTGAGTGCACCTGGTAAACTGGAGATGATTGGAAACTAATCTGGAAAACTAATGAAATTTGACTTTAGGTTGACTGGGACTCATTCACCACCTTGGGTGAATCAGTCCCAAATCAGGACTTTTCTGCACAAAATTTGTTTTCTGACAATCGGGGACCTGGATTTGCATCTAACTCAAATCTGCACCTCAGCAGGGACTCATTTTCCATGCATGGCGAATCATTCCACTTTCAAATTTCTACAATTTCAAAGTTCTTTCATGTACCTTGACACCTACACAACAATTTATGACAGAAACCCTACTTCGGATCTCCAAAAATTCTTGCAAACCAGCTTAAAATTGTTTGTCTAATGGGGGGTTTTCCTTGGTCAAACCCCTAGTTGGGTAATTAAACCTTGAATGGAGAAAAATATGCATAAACCCTAGCCTTAGATGTGTTAAAGACTAGGAAAAGATGAGATGTGACAAAGATCCTATCCTATTGCTCTAGAATAAGACATGCAAGAATGATCTATATGATGCAAGATCTCAACCCTAGAAACCTTACAACATATGAAAATAGGAATGAAATGACATGCAAATGATAAACAAACAAGATGCAAACTTTAATCTGAAGATAGAATGAAAATGGAAGATGGAATCAATAGGAAACCAAGTCCTTAGGTGTGACTTGGTGGCTAGTTGCACCTCTTCACCCTATATTTATTCATGATTCACCATAGGAATCCATCATCAATCCTTTGCAATGTTGGATCTTGACGAGAGAAGTGAGCTTCAAGACCTACAAAAACCCCAGTTTGCTGCCCTATAACTTCACATTTTTCTAATCAAACTTGTTGTGAAAGACTTGACTTTTTGAGTTGCTCAAATTTGAATTTTCCCTCAAAAGGGACTCATTCGCCACCCTTGGCAATTGGGTCCCACCAGAGGGGGTTCATTCACCCAAGGTGGCGAATGTGTCCCACTACTATTGTTTGAAGGTGGGTTTTTGGGGTACGTGATAATTAAATGTTGTTTGTCAGGTTTTATGTGATTTCTTAGGTAAAACGGGCCTCTAGAACAAAATTAATGGGTCTAAGGGGCCTATAAATGTTGTTTTGAAGGATGAATGATGTGAAGGGACTCAAAAGTGGGTCCAATTATGTGTGAAATTATCTCTTTTCTCAAGAGGGTCCAAATTTCTATGACACATTTAGCCCCCACTTTAGCACCCATATGACTCTATGTGCATATGTAAGCTAAAGGACTCTAAACGATGCACCTTATTACATAAAAGGATACTCATTCAAAAGATGGGAGAACGAAGCCCCCAGTGTAGTTATATGCACAACCACAACATTAGGAACTACATCCGACAACACACATTCATTAATTGCTTAAAAATCCTTTTATCTATCTCTTAGGAATCCAATTCAAGGGTAGATGTATGCCCCCCTTGATTCCGCTTGATTTACGGAGGTGGAATCAAGTTAGCAATCTAGCCACGTCAAATAAGAAACATCATATCATTGGGCATTTCCAAGTACCATTCCACATAATGATAGACGACTGATGATGTCGAGTGTGGAATCACAATTTCAATGTATCAAACAATGTCGAAAATGGATTCCTAGCTCTCGTTATGTTGATTTGAATAATATCTACATTATGAGTTCATGAAAAGATGATAATCCTATGTGAATGTGTAAAAGTAAAAAGAGATGAAAAGTAATTAAAAGAAGGAGAATAAAGTAACTTGTCACTTACTATTCATTTTACCTTCGTCTAGCTTGAGAGTGACATGTGAGAGAAGAATATGTCGAGCAGACGGGATTACACACCTTCATGATTGGATAGTCTTTGTGAGTAGGTGGCACACGGTGAGAAATATCATAAGGTGAGTTAATTCTGCAACTTTCACCTTGTAATTTTATAATAATTTAATGATTTTTATCCATGGATAGGTTAATTTAGGGTTCTTGGAAAAAAGTTTGCAAAGTGTCCCCTTTTTTGCAAAGTGTCCCATTTTTTCGCAAAGTGTCCCTTTTGTTCGCAAAGTGTCTCATTTGTTTGCAAAGTGTCTTGTTTCTTTGCCAAGTGTCCCATTTCTTTGCCAAGTGTCCTATTTCTTCATGAAGTCTCCCTGTTGCTTTGCGAAATATCCAAAAAGGGTTCTAAAGTATCTAGGACCATTAGAAAAGCACACTAGATTGAATTTAGCGCACTTGCTTGTTGAATATTGTGAAAATTGAAGATATTAGATGAAATTTAGAGCATTTTGTGATGATTTTGATAGGTCCCCACCTGATCATGACAATGGCTAGGGGGAAGATAGCTCACATTTCTGAGAGATCATGCACCAGTGCTATTAGTGGCAGAGGTAGAGCATTTATAGTCAGTGGGTATCTATTGGCCATATCTTATTCCACCTATGAGATACCATGATGCCATGCTTATGGCTCTATGTGAGTGGTGGGATGCAAATACCTATACCTTTCATCTTCCCACTAGGAAAATGATGATCACTCTCAAGGATGTACACCGCATTCTCTGAGTTCCCATTTAGGGAGATTTGGTATATTTCTAGGGGGGTCATTCATTTCGGGAGAAGACTTAGAGAGATATGCACTATTGTCTAGGTGGTCTGATACATGATGAGAGGGTTAGAGTTCAGATCGAGCTTCCTATGTTGTTGTATTTGCGAGCTCATGTGGTTAGACAGATCATTATGATGCATATAGTGGCAATGGTTCTCAATCGAGATGGACAAGCGACACACTTGGATGGGGGATTGGTACACTTGATACGAGGGATGTATGAGCAGAGGATAGTTTATTCTTGGGGCTATTGTATTCTAGCACACTTGTATTATGATCTTGGTCGGTTTTTATTTTGAGAGATTGATAGTATGGTCCATTTTACACTTCTACAGGTGTGGTTCCTTGAGCATATCACATGTACCAGGCCTGTCGGATACCCTTGTACTATAGCTCTAGGCTATCCACGAGCATTCGGCTATCCTTTGCAACATTTGTGGCAGTATGGGGATTTACACTTTTGGAGGGTGAGATTTGACTGACTAGAGGAGGATGAGATCCTATGGAGACCTTATCTACTCACTTTACAATGGCCAGATCCCACCGGACAGATACGGAGGATGCAGATGGATAGATATCTAGCGGGGAGGAATGAATATGTCGTATGACCGTTCTATTATGGGAGATTCATGTGACAGTTTGGATAGGTGCAAACACCACCGATGCATTCCCCTTCATTAGACAATTAGTGTGGAGTGCCCAGAGGCCAGTTGATATTGTTCGGCTGAATATAGATCATGTTCGTGAGAGTGATTTCGATGATTCAGATCATGACCAGCCACTAGCATCTGATGTTGATGATGTCAGCAACATAGATGAGTACAAGGAGTGGTGGTCATATGCACAACTAGCTCCTATTTTCCCCATGGATTTCCCTATAGGTGATGCAGAGCTAACAGCAGATGAGGGTGATGAGCCAAAGGAGAGAGTAGAGGAGGTACAATAAGGACAACAAATATTTTTATAGATGTGATTGATTATGAGTACCAGTCTGAGGCCAATCCTAATTATGAGGACCAGGATGGAGGAGAGGATGAGGAGGAGGAGGAGGATTATGAGGATGATTACTATGAGGACCCCCCCCTTGAGCGAGGATGAGGAGGTAGCTATTAAGGATCGGTACAAGCATGGAGAGTCCTCACATACTTATAGGACTAGATCACGGGTAGTAGCTACAATGGACATCAACACTCAAGGTTAGAGAGAGGCTAGCACATCCTCAATGCCCCCCATAGATGAGGAGGTTGACATTCCTCATGCATTTGGAGACATAGGTGATGATATTTGATTTCACGCATGTCCTTTAGTGATTTATGCTTTATTTTCATATATATATCATGATGATTTGTTACTGATTGTGTAAATTATCTATCTTATAAGTGTGACAAGAGAATGGTGATATTTCTATCGTCAGGTTTCAATAGAGATATTACATGCATCCATCGATGAGGAGGAGATGGATCCTAACTACATGCCCCACTGATCATGGAGGAAGAGCCAGAGTCACTTAGACCTTTCATGAGGTTATGGGCAGTGTACAAGAGCATGAGTAGATGACTCCATCAAGCTGAGAGTGCACTACAATCAGCACAATCCTCAATAGAGGTAGAGAGACTGCATGTAGAGTTGGCACAGGCACGAGCGGAGAGGGATCAGATGCCAGATGAGTGGCTTATAGCCATTGGTCGAGTAAAGGGTTTGGATTATGCACTTAGACTCGGTAGTTCATGATCACAATCACACATGACCATCTCACAACATCCAAGGACTGGATCACGAGTGCCAAATCTTGAGGGGTCTAGCTCTCACAAACCATTATGACATTGTATATGATTTTGAGATGTATATAAAACTTTGATATATATATAGACATGCTCATGTGATTTTATGATGATGTGTCTCTTTATGTGGATGTTAAATGCTATGTGATTAACTAAATGACTTATAGTAAAATTATTTAATTAATGGCTACATGATTTAAAAGGATTGATGTGATCTAGTGTAAAACATATTACAGTTTTAGCATAGATACAACATTGATAATGAGAAAATAATATGTTAAATTAAATACACTAATAAGGATCTAACTTAAAATAATAGGAATGTGAATAGTATGAGGGATAAATAAATTATAAAATGAACCTAAATAATTACTTTAGTGTTCAAGACAAACACAACTTTAGTTATCAAGAACGAATTAATGTGAAAGTTATTTAGAATAATGTCAGATAACTTTAAACAACATTGCTATATCAACCATTCTATTCAAAGGAGATTAGAGATAATATCGATGAAAATGCATGGCATTAATGGGTTCCCTAAGGGGTGTTCCATCAAGATGCATTAGGAGATAAGTACCAGACCCATAACTAGTATCAACTATATAAGTCCCAACCAATTAGGACTAAACTTATCCTTATCCTTGTTGTCAACACTAGCATTTTGTTGATTTTCAATAAGAACAAAATCTCCCTTAGAAAATGAGTGAGCTATGACATGAATGTTGTATTTGTGTTGTAATTTTTTGATCTGATCTTGGAGATGTTCAAGAGCATTTATGTGTTGTTCATCGAGCATCTCGAGTTGATGTAATTGTTGATCTAGATAAGTGTCATTGTCAAAAAGATCTCAAAGAGCAACTCGCAAAGTAGGAATTTCTAACTCCAAGGGCATAATCGCATCAGTGTCATAAACAAGGTTATAAGGGGTATTTCATGTGGATGATCTAACGTTAGTTCTATAAGCCCAAAGTGCATAAGATAGTTGCATATGCCAATCTTTATGATGCTTGGTGATAGTTTTCTTGAGGATTTGTTCGAGAAGCTTATTAGTATTTTCAGCTTGTCCATTGGATTGTAGATAATACAGTGTAGAAAAGTGATGTTGAATATTGAATGTTTCAAGAAATGTCTGAACATTATTATTCTTAAATGGGGTTCCATTGTTTGAAACAATTGCAGAAGGGAGTCCAAAGTGAGCAATTATGTGGTCCAAGATGAAACGACAAATTGCTTTAGCTATTGTAGAATGGAGGGGAATAGCTTCCACCCATTTCGTGAAATAGTCTGCTACGGTTATGATAAATGTATTTCCAGCAGAAGAACGCAATGAAATTTTTCAAATAAGATCTAATCCCCATACTAAAAATAGCCAAATGGGAACATTGGCACGGAGCTCAACAGCAAGAGTGTGAATCAAATTGCTATGCTCTTGGCATTTGTGACATTGTTTAATGTAGGTGAAACAATCCTTCTCCATATGTCTCCAATAATAACCCATACGAATAATTTTTTGCATTAACGAACATCCTCCAAAATGACCTCCATAGGCACCAGCATGAGCTTGTTCAATTACCAGAGGGATTTCAAAATATCTAAGACATCTTAATAGGAGACCATTAAAAGATCTTCTATACAATATGTTTGCAAGGACCACATATTTAGCCATGAGCTTATGTAAATGATTTCGAGTATTTGTTGTAGTAGATTCGAGAATGGTATCATCTTTCAAATAGTTGTATATTGTATCGTACCATTCACATGAAGCATATTGAGTTATCACCAAAATGTATTCTAATGGAGTATTGATCGAGGGTTTCATGATGGGATAGATAATGAAAGTGAAGTCTATGGAAGGATCGTGTGGGGATATGAGAGAAGCTGCACTCACCATTGCATCTGCATGTCGATTATCTTTGTGTGGGATGTTATTAATTATGAAAGAGTCAATTTTTTTTTATAATCTCATGATAAGCTCCTTGTATTTTAATAATTTTTCATGTTTAGTTTGATATGTACCATTGATTTGTTTGATGACCAATTGTGAATCACCAAAGATCTTGATATGTTTAGCGTTTAGAGATAAAGTAGCTTGTAAACCTGCGATCTGTGCCTCATACTCAGCTGTATTATTTGTGCATAGGAAATTTAATTGATAGGATAAGGGAATAGATTTTTTGTCGAGTGGAATTAGCACCACTACAACATCAGAACCTATTCGACACTTAGATCCATCAAAAAATAACTCCCATGTTGTAATGTTAGCAGTTAAGACGTGATCATCAGGAAAGGAATCAGGAGCAGGTAAAGCAAAAGGAGAAGGAGCATCAGCTAAGTGATCAGTTAAGGCTTGGCCTTTGATTGCATTTTTGTGAAAAAATTTAAGGTCAAACTCAATTAACAACATCACCCACTTAGCTAAGCATCTGGAGAGGTCTGTTTTGTTGAAAATATATTTAAGAGGATCAAATTTTGTGATGATTTGTACTTCAGCAGTTAGTAAATAATGTCGCAACTTACTAGTAGCAAATACAAGAGCCAAACATTATTTTTCAATTGGTGAATAGAATGTCTCATAATCAATTAAGGTGCGTCTAATGTAAAACACAAGGTGTTCTTTACCATGATCATCATGTTGAGCCAACAATGCTGCAAGAGCATGGGCCGATGTGGTGATGTATAAGATAAATAGTCTATGTGGCATAGCAGGTTGTAAAATAGGTGGAGTACCTAGATATTCCTTTAGACTCTCAAAATCCTATTTACAATCCTCATCCCAATCAAAAGGAATACACTTTTTAAGGATATGTGTGAAAGGTAATGTGTGATCGGCTAAAGATGCAATGAAATGACGGATAGCTTGAATTCGACCTTGTAACGTGCGTAACTAAGAAATATTCCTAGGAGGTGGAATGTTAATAATTGTATCAATTTTCTTTGTTTCCACCTCAATGCCTCTGTGAGATATGACAAACCCCAAAATTTTACCACTATATACGCCAAAGACACTTTTTTGGATTCAATCGCATATTGTATTGTCGTATTCGTTTGAAGATTTTACGAAGGACATTTATATTATCTTGTGATGTTAACGATTTATCTCGGATATC
This sequence comes from Sequoia sempervirens, assembly GCA_007258455.2. Taxonomy (NCBI): domain Eukaryota; kingdom Viridiplantae; phylum Streptophyta; class Pinopsida; order Cupressales; family Cupressaceae; genus Sequoia; species Sequoia sempervirens. The sequence continues at coordinate 30,528,104 of VDFB02058242.1, forward strand.
ATCAACATAATATTCCAGAATTTTGTGAATGTAATCATGAAATATTAATTTCATTACAAGTTGATAAGTTGCACCGACATTCTTTAGACCAAAGGGCATCACAACCCAAAAAAATGTTCCCCAAGCAGTTGTCAAGGCATATGTATATTGATCTTGAGGGTTAATAAGGATTTGATTATAACTAGAAAATCCATCCATGAATGACAACAAAGCATATCCAGCAATTGAATCCATGATCATGTCTATATTAGGAAGCGGAAAATCATCTTTTAAAGAGGCTTTATTCAAGTCTCAAAAATCCATGCACATTCAAATACGATTATCGGGTTTTGCAACTGCAACAATGTTTGAGATCCAAGGAGAATAATCAATAGGTCTAATAAAGCCTGCATCAAGGAGTTTTTTGAGTTCCTCTTTAACACACAAGGCTATGTTAGGATGGATTTTTTGGATCTTTTGACAAACGGGTTTTGTATTTTCAGCAAGGATAATGTTATGCATCACAATTTTTGGGTCAATTGCAGGCATACCAAAATATTTCCAAGCAAAAATTTCAAGAAAATCATGAAGTAAAGTTGTAGTATCTTCTTGTTCTTCATCATCAAGGCACTTCTCAATCTTAATAAATTTATCTTTATCCTTAATATCCATTGGCACATCAATTGTATCTCCTAAAGGGAGTGCATTGGATTTAGGACTTTCAAATTCAGAAAATTCTTCAGTGATATCACTTGCTTCTTGCTCGGTAACATTCATGGCACAAGTAATGTTTTTCATGTAAGTATGCGAGGATGAGGTATTTTAAACACCTAACATTTTTTTCAAAGCCTCATCGCTATCGGCATACGTCAACGAAGGTGGTAAAGTTATATCGAGTAAATTAGGATGTTTAATTGTAAGTTTGTGTTGTCAGTGACATGTTATAGTATTAATGGTCAAGAATGGTTGTTGAGTAGCTTTGGCCATTTTATAAAAAGAATATCCCAATCCTATTTTTTCATTTTGTGCGTATTAGGTTCAATAGGGACACAAATACCTTGCTCATTTTTTCCACACCCTTTTCCAATATAGCCTAATTGTTTTACAAATTTATAGCATTTTCCATAAAGTCTTTCCATTTTGTGTGGAGTAGGAGGGGATTGGTAATCTATCTCATAAAAATTGGTTGTGTATGTTGCATTGGCATCCAAATTATAGGACATAGATTTTTGAGAAGATTGTTCAGAATTTTGAGTGGACATGATGGTTGGTTGATCTTGTTTCTCATCTTTCTTTTGCATGAATATGTATTCACCCATAAATGAGGGTGTGAATTCTAAAGATCCCCAATCGTCACCAAATAATTTAGATAGTGATTCCTTATCATTTTTTTCAATTTGAAGAGGGTCTATATTGGATGTTGGAATTAATGTTTTCAAAGGACTTGTAACCCCTTTTTCAAGCTACAAGGAACTTTCAGGCTCAGGATCAATTTCAACTTGATAGATGCAATTGTTATAGACATATTTCATAATATGATGAAGGGTTGAAGGCACTACATTCATCTCATGAATCCAAGATCAGCCTAAGAGAAGATTATATGAAAGATCATACGGTATGATGTGGATAGGAGTCTGCAAAGTAGCCACCCCAATCATAATAGGAAAAGTAATTATCCCAAGCAGTTGCTTTGTTGTATTATCAAAGCCTCGAATAGAGACGGAATCAAGTATTATTTGTGAACCATCAACATCTAATCGATCAAGGAGACTCACACTACACACATTAAGGGAAGAACCATTATCTATGAGAGTCTGCTTGATACCTATGTGATTGAATCGAGCAATTATCATAAATGCATCGTGTTGTTTACACAATTCCAAAGGAGGGAGCTCATGTTGATGGAAGGTAATGTCAAGATTCTTTTTATGAATGAGAGTTGCCACATCATTCGAAGTGGTACCAGGAGGAATTATAATGTGTTTTAGAGTGGTTTGAAGAATGTTGTGATAATTTGGTGAGTTTTGAAGCAAATCCCAAAGGGAAATTTTGGCGAGAGTATTCTTTGATTGTTCAACAAGATCATACTCCTTTATGGTTGGGATATAACGAGGAGCACTAGGCAGATTGGGTAAAGGTAAAGAGGGTTGGGTTGGTTGTGACGGTTGCGAGTTGTTTTGGGTGTTATATGTATGAGCAACAATATCATTACAAGATTGTTGTGATACATCAGTTTTAGGAGGGTAGAGGGTGGGTAAAGGATAAGCTTAGGTTTAATTACATTAATGTCCTTGATGTTAGAGATCTCACAACAAACTAAAGTGGATGAGTTGGGTGAGATGAAGTCTTGAAGAGACTCATCTAACAAATGCAGATAATCATGACTAAAGGGTTTGAGGGGTAAATTGTCATCAAATGTTTTAAGATGTTCAAGAGAAGCATTAGAGGTTGTAACATTTGTTATTGTGAGTGGGTCCCCACAAACCTTAGTGGATGGCTTATGTGATATGAAGTCTTGGAGGGATTCATCTAACAAATTAAATTCATCACAAGCAAAAGGTTTGAGGGAAACTTTATCATTAAGGGGTTTATGTTTCTCATTGCAAACATTAGAGGATGAAGTGAGTGAGAGGAAGTATTGAAGGACTTCATCTAACTTATCAACATCATAACTACTAAGAGGCTTAGATAAGATGTTTCTAATTTGAATCATTTGTTTGAAAGGATTTTTTAATTTTTTAGTTTATGTATCCTTATGTATCGATGAATCTAATCTAAAAGAATGAGGAATGAAAACGAAAAAAGGAAATTTTCAAAGATTTAAAACTATCCATGAATGCCATGAAAATAAATGGAATTTATGATAATGAAAATAAAAACAAATGAACTATAATAGAAAGAGAATGATAGAAAATAGAAAGATGCAATGGAGGATACTGAAATTTGGAAATGATGCAAAACTGTAGAGGGATTGATTCGCCCTAGGTGGCGAATGAGTCCCAGGGGATGAATTTTTTAAGATTTTTCTATTTTTTTTGTGTTTTCAAAATATTTTTAAGTCTGTATAATGCAAAAATAGAATACAAATGTAGAATGTTGAAATGATTGAATGAAATACAATGTGATAGTGAGGTCTAAATAATGCTTTCATGAATGCAATGTTTAAGAAACCTAAAGATGCAAACAATTCAAAATGATGAAGCAATTAAGTCCTAAGATGAAAATAGAAATGTAAATCAAAATGATGTTATGCTCAAAAGTCAAGTTCACCAAAAAGAACCATTGGTTTTTGGCTCTCTAGGACTTCTCTAGCTCTTCTAGGGTTTTTCACCTAAAAGGAGAGAGGTAGGGCCAAAAATGCTAACTAGTTCATTCAAATTATGATATGTGTGATGTTATTAAGACTAAATCATATGATCTAAATGCAATTGAATGATCTAAAAAAAATATTATGAATGCAAAATAAAGATCTATAATGCTATGATTGAAAACACAGTGTTGTTTGCAAAATTCCTTAAAGAATGATTAAAAATACAAATTAAACTAAACAAAAGGTTGTTTCTGAAAGTGAGTGCACTTGGTAAACTAGAGATGACTAGAAACTAATATGGAAAACTGATGAAATTTGACTTTAGGATGACTGGGATTCATTCACCACCTTGGCTGAATCAGTCCCAGATCAAGACTTTTTGGCACAGAATTTGTTTTCTGACAATCAGGGACCTAGATCTGCATCTAACTCAGATCTGCACCTCAGGAGGGACTCATTCGACATCCATGGTGAATCAATCCACTTTCAAATTTCTTTAATTTCAAAGTGTTGTCCTGCACCTTGACACCTGCACAACAATTTTTGACAAAAACCTAACTTCAGATCCCCAAAAATTCTTGCAAAATAGCTTAAAATTGTTTGTCTAATGGGGGGTTTGTCTTGGTTAAACCCCTATTTGGGTAATTAAACCTTGAATGGAGAAAAATATTCATAAATCCTAGCCTTAGATGTGTTAAAGACTAGGAAAAGTTGAGATGTGACAAAGATCCTATCCTATTGCTCTAGAATAAGACATGCAAGAATGATCTATATGATGCAAGATCTCAACCCTAGAAACCTTACAACATATGAAAAATAGAAATGAAATGACATGCAAATGATAAAGAAACAAGATGCAAATCTTAATCTGAAGATATAATGAAAATGGAAGATGGAATCAATAGGAAACCAAGTCCTTAGGTGTGATTTGTTGGCTAGTTGCACCTCTTCACCCTAGATTTCTTCATGATTCACCATAAGCATCCATCATCAATCCTTTGCAATGTTGGATCTTGACAAGAGAAGTGAGCTTCAAGACCTGCAAAGACCCTAGTTTGCTGCCCTAAAACTTCAACTTTTGCTAATGAAACTTGTTGTGAAAGACTTGACTTTTTGAGTTGCTCTTGAGGAATGATAAAGGATAAGAAAATATGATTTAAAGATGTGTTAAATGACTTGAAATGAATATTTATAAGCAACAACACCTTATTTTCCTATTAATTAGACCTAAGAGGCCGACATTCACTGGAAATTAAAGTTAAATTGATTAAATTCCCACTTAAATTTGAAATTTCCCTCAAAGGGGACTCCTTCGCTACCCTTGGAAAATGTGTCCCACTAAAGGGGACTCATTCACCCAAGGTGGCGAATGGGTCCCACTACAATTGTTTAAAGATGGTTTTTCGAGGTACGAGATAGTTAAATGTTGTTTGTCAGGTTTTATGTGATTTCTCAAGTAAAACGGGCCTCTAGATCAAAATTAATGGGTTTAAGAGGCCTATAAATGATGTTTTGAAGGATGTGTGATGTGAAGGGACTCAAAAGTGGGTCCAATTATGCGTGAAATTGTCTATTTTCTCAAGAGGGTCCAATTTTCTACGACACACTTGTGTATGCAGATTTGAGAAGCATTTAGGTGTTGAAAAGTGGACAAGAAGTCAACAAAGTGTTTCAAGTCAACTACATCTTATTTCAAGCTTGGAGAAGACATTTTGTTCATTTTTGTAGATTTGACTTTGGCAACTCGATAAGCAGACAACCTCAGAACTGGTACTACAAAATTGTCCCCTGATTTCTCATAATTTTGGGAGAGGAATGATTCACCATCAGTGGTGAATGAGTCCCACCTTAAGGCTGGAAATCTAGATTTTGTCAGATTCTGGATCCCAACACTCAGAAACCTGTTCCCGACAGTTTTCATCAAAAGTGGGACTAATTTGCCATCAGTGGTGAATGAGTCCCACTAGTGATTTTTTGTGATTTTAGATAGCATTCAAAAGATTCCAAATTCTCCAATCTCTGCATAGGTGCACTCTAATTCAACCCCTTTCTCTTATGTTTTGCATTTGTTCATTTATAGTTCATTGTTTTCATATCACATTGTGTTTTCCAACATTGCATAAATCTTAGATTTTGCATACATAATCAGTCAATTAGTTCATATAATTGCACTTAGATCATTCCATTTAGTCTAAATAACATCATACATTGCATAATTTGAGTGAACATACCTAGAATTTTGGCTCTACTTTCTCCTTTTAGGTGAAAAACCCTAGAAGTGATAGAAAGGATTAGGGTGCCAAAAATCTACAATTCATCATCTCAAACATAGATTAGAAAACATAAAAAGCATAAAGTCCAATTCAAAAATTTTGAAAATTTTCAAAAAAATCATCACTGGGACTCATTCACCACCCTAGGCGAATAAGTCCCTCTACATATTCTACATCGCATTTTCTGGCATTTTTAGTTAAGTTTCTAAGTTTGTGTTTGTTGTTATTGCTTTTCAGTTTCAGTTTCCAGAATTTTAGTTATAAGTATTTCGTTATTCTTAGCTTACATTGCATTTGCATTCACTTCACATTTAGTAGCCTTTGCATGAGTATTTGGTGTCCTATTTCCATTATGGTGTTGAGACGATGTTTGAGACTCATGTCATCCCATGATAACACAATTGTTGTTGATCTTGGGTTGTCTAGCTCTTTCATCCCTAGTATTGACACTAGTATACTAGATATGGAAAATACCTTTAACAACCGATTGCCTTCAACTAGTGTGATGCAATTTGACATAAGGAATGGTAGTGTCCTGCAAGAAAACATAATTCACATTCATGAGGACCTAGCACGGGTCTACAAAATCAAGTGAAAAATGACAACATTTCAATTACTGCCATCCCTACTATAGATAACATTCATCACATGCTTGAATAAGGACTTGACCTTATGAGAAACATAGTACAAATCTTTGGAAAACACATCACCTCAACCACTAACTTTTTCCTTTACCAACAAGCAATGTTACAAATCAAGGAGGAATTCAAATTCCTGCTCCCACAACAATAGCCTAAATACCTACCTATACCAACCCTAAAGTCACAACTTAGTAATGTGATTCCTTCCTTGGGTATTCCTGCTAGAATCCCTAGTTCCTATGTGGCATCGCACGTTATATCTCCTACTACTTTACCACCTATAAGCATTCCATTCACTTGCCCTATGAACACATACACTCCATCCCCAATTTCACTTCCAGATCTCATCACATAAACAATGACCCTCTCATAGCTCAACTCTTCCAAACTATTTCATCCCTTCAAAAACAAATTTCCACCATAAACCAAAATCAAAATAGCCCACCTACATATTATGTCAAAAGTAGTCCATTTTCCTTAGAGATATTGTGAACACCGATGCCACAAGGTGTAGAGGTGCCTAGATTTGAGAAATATGGAGAGAATGGGGATCCTTCTAACCATTTTAATGCCTATACTACCTTATGTAGTGACTTTTTCCTTGATGATAAACTATTGGCAAAGATTTTCACTAGGTCCTTAAAATATATTACCTTGGAATGGTTTTCTTCTTTATTGAATAACTCAATTCGTTCATTGAATGAACTTGTTGATGTATTTGTAAACAATTTGCAAGTGCTTATGACTCCCAAGATGACCTTGGCCAATTTGATGAGATGTGAGAAAAAATCAGAAGAAAATATAACCAATTTTATCCCACGCTATCAATTGCTTTGTTCCCAAGTCGATGTCAAGGTCCCCGACCCTCACCTTCAAAATATTTTCATAAGAAAATTTGCAAAGTAAGATTCAAGACAAGCTGACCATGATGAAATTCCCATCCTTCATGCACTTGTGTACTTCCCTCTGTGATTATCCAAATTCAGTTAGTAGTTGAGATGCAAAGTCCACTTCTAGCAAAATTGAGAAATCTGAGCCTACAAACACAAACAATTCCCAAGCTTTTAGAAAACAAAACAAAGGGTTCCTTCAATTTAATCCCCCTCAACAAAGAACTCAAAATGTTAATAACCAAGTAGTTGTCAAATCCATAGTACCCTTTAGCTATGGAGACCTAAAAAGACAATTCACTCCCTTACCTGATACCCTTCATAACACAATGTGTGAACTGTTAAACAAGAAAATGATTATATTTCCTCCTTTCAAAACACCTAACCTCAATAATCCTTTATCCCCAAGATTTAAATCAAATGTTTATTTCCACTGTCATAGACAAAATGGGCATGAAAGGGAACATTGCAAGCATCTTGAAAATCTTTTGCAAGACCTCATTGGTTCTGGTTGTCTATCCATTGGAGGTGTTAGTGACCAAGGAAATAAGTATGTTGCCCCTCCTAAACAAAACCTACAAATTTTCACCAGCTCAATGCCAAAACATAATATTTCATTTGTCAAAGATAGTGAAACTACAAAGAATGGTGTGATGAATGTTGATATAGATGATGATAACAATTATTTTATTCAAAATAATACTATCAATCCTAGAGATGAAATGGTAGGGATGATAGATGTCATTCAAAGTAAGGGCCAAACTAAGAGTCCTCTTGACATTTCTTTCTCCTCTAAGGAAATAATTAAACATGCACCTGATGGTCCTCTCTACATAGTCATCTGTATCTATGACAAGCCCACTAATGGGATAATAATAGATCCTGCCTATGGAGAGAATGTGATCACCGAGGAATTTTTACTCCTACATGAGCTCTATCAAGATATATACAATAAACTGAAAAGTATGGATCAAGACACACAATGGTTTTGCTTTCCCTATGATTGGATGCATCACCTTACCATTGCAAATAGAACCAAAAATATTAGATTTATCATTCTCCATCATCCTGTAGTAGGACCAATTTCATGTGAAGCTAGGCCACCCTTGGCTTCACTCCATGAAAGTTGTCCCTTCAATTGTACATAAATGTTTAAATTTTCTCTTTGACAATGAAATATTCATTGTTTTCCATAATGGCTTCAACCCATTGTCATCCAAAGGAATTTTTTCCTTAGATTCCTTTTGGCCCAAGCCAACGGAACCTATAAAACCATGAGAAGAATTCTTTTTCCTATCCTACCAAAAATTAAAAGCAAAGAAAATAGCCGAGTTGTCTCTCCGAAACATGTCCCCATCGACCTCTCAACCTACTATCCTTGATGAAACCATGCTTGAACCTAAAGAATTCCTAAACAACCAAGACCAACCTAAGACATAACCTTCACCTTCACCTTAAAAATGACCAAGACACAATGAAAACAACCCCGTCACACCTCCTAGAATAAAATAGGTACATAAAGTCAAAGAGAAAGTGGTTGAACAACCTTCCATGGTTTCTTCCCTTCTTCCCTCACAAGAAGAAAAGAAACCTGTGGTTGATCAATCCACTCCTAAAAAAGAACAACTTGAAAAGAAAACTAAAAGAAACAGAGGTGCTAGAGAGCATAGGCGTAGACGTCATGCCCTTGCTTGTAGGATACATGACAAATTAAACAAAGAAAATCAAGATCCAAACCTGACTGAAGCCATACATGGTGATTCTACCCCTACCCCGAAACAAAACAATCCAATACAACAATCAAAACAAGAGTTGAACCCTTCTATGGACATTATCCTTTGACCTCTTGTTGTGATTAATTAGGATGACGATGATGAGGTTGCCAAAATTGACAAAGAGGTGCATAATGAATTGAATACATTGTTTTCCTCTTCCATGAGCTTAGATGAAAATCCTCCTACAAAGAGTGTTGAACTGGGTACTTCCCCTAGTTCAACACTTTATCTTGTCCCTTTAGCTAGTTTCCCACCTTCGGTACACAATGAACATGATTGGGAGGTAGATGACCTACTCGTAGGTTGACTCGCTTGTTCCTTACTAGTCTTTTGCATTATTTCTTTTTCATTTTCTTTTGTGTGATTGCATGTGTGTAATGTGATCCCTCGTGATGTTCTATTTGATGTTCTCTCTCTTTGTGACATTCCTCTCTTTTGTATCTTCATTCCTCTCTATGTTGTAAATCTCTTATTTCGCACTTTTTATCTCTTGTTTTTTCTCTTGTGTTTTCCTTTTGGGGATGACACAAGGCATTGAGACGTTCATGTCTCTTCCATGTTGACCCAAAAGGATTTATTTTTTCCTTGTCCTTTTCACTTTATCTTTTTCTCTTTTGTCTTTTTTTCCTTTTAGTGATGATGCAAGCTGGCATCAATACATCCATGTCTCTTCCATGTTGACCCAAAACGATTTATTTTTCCTTTTATTTTTCTCTTTTTCTCTTTTTCTCTTTTTTCTTGTATTTTCCTTTCGGGGATAATGCAAGGTGTTGAGACATTCATGTCTCTTCCATGTTGACCCAAAAGACTTTATTTTTCCTTTACCTTTTTCTTTTTCTCTTTTTCTCTTTTTTCTTGTGTTTTCCTTTTGGGGATGATGCAAGGTGTCAATACATTCATGTCTCTTCCATGTTGACCCAAAAGGCTTTACTTTTCTTTTTCCTTTACATTTTATCTTTTTCTCTTTTGTCTTGTGTTTTCCTTTTGGGGATGACACGAGGCTTTGAGACATTCATGTCCCTTCCATGTTGACCTAAAATATTTTTCTTTGTTTTCACTCTCTTTGTGTCATTCTTCCAGTTCTATGTGTATTTGGGGGATTATGACAGTTCTGAGCTCTCTAAAATTATTGTAGTAATGAACATACTGACCCCAAATCCATAGATCCCTTATGTGTTTGGTGTTTTCATTCCTTACTTTTTTCTCTTACATGACGCAATTTTACTTGGAAACATATGACTTGGCATAGGGCTTTCCAAGTTGGCTCCCATGTCTTCTTTAAACTGGGGTCATACATTGGCATTACTCTTTTTCATTTCCATTTTCATGGTTCTTGGTGTAGTGTTCTTATTTCATACGATGTGTTTTTCGCTTTGTGGATGACATTGGGTGTGATGTCTCTCAATAGCATGATCTATCTTAACGTATTGCATTCCTCTTAGTGGCTTGATGCGACACACTACATCCTCAAAGTTGTGAATATTCTATTCTTTGATTGGTCCTCTCTTGGATACATTAGACACAATGTTCCCTAAGTTAAATACCTCGCATGAACTAAGCAAGACTCTTTTGAACATTCTTTGCATGTTGTATTTTTCATTTGTTGTTATATGGCCACCTTGCATAACACAACTTGCATGCTTTTAGATCCATACTTTTTGTTCATGAGCTCCAACCATACAAAGTTTTGCTTGCCTCATGAAGCTCAAAAATCATTTTTGTGTGGCACCTTAGTAAAGTTATTAGGGGGTATAACTTTGGTATGGCTTGAGCAAGAAGCCTGACCAAGGAATTACTTTCTCCATATCCACTTGTGTGTGTGTGAGTGCATACCATCCATGACTGTATGTTTCTCACCTTTTAGGACTTCTCACCTGATGGACAGCCAGGAGTTATGTCGCCTCAAAGTGAGTATGCATTCTTTTCAGACAAACAACCTAGATCTAATCCACATCATGATGGACAAATGGTCAAAGATTGATCTAATTCTCTTTTATCTTTTACCTTTTCTCTTTTTCATCTTTTGTAGTGTATTCTTGTGCTTTGTTTTTTCTCTTTATATCATTCTTATCTATGTTCTTTTGTGGCCATGTTGGTTTGTCATGGGATCTTGATCTTGGGGGCTTGATCACCCCTCTTGATTGTTATCTCATCTTGTTTGCATTGGTGCATTTGAACCCCTCTTGATGTGTGATTGTCTACTTTAGTGTGAGTTTGAAGCAAGTTCATCCTCTCACTAAAGTGGGGGCTAGATGGAGTCACTAAAAAAGTAACCCTTCTACTTTTCTGGCTTATTTGGGCCCTCGTGATTTTGGCTTAATGTTTCCTTGATTTAATGACGCATTCACATTAAGTCTTGGGCCCTTGTGAACTAATGGATTTTAATGGTACATTGCTAAAGTTTTATGAAGTGTTGTAATTCACTTTCACACTTTTCTAGGGTTTTATCAAATAACTAAGCATAATAAATCTCTTTCTAATCAAAATCAACATTAATCTTGCCTTATTTGGAGTGTTGTAAAGTGTTGTAAAACACTTTCACATTCCTCTAGGATTTTCATTAATAACTAGGCTTTCTTATGCCTTAATTGGCCCCATTTTGTATCCACAAGCCTCATTTATTGCATCTTTTCAAGGATAATATCGACATCAATTAGTACCCAATCATAATTTAAGTATTTTTGGCTTGTGTGGCCCAGATTTAGGGATTTGGGGCTCATTTTCCACCTTGGGTGAATGGGTCCCACCTAGATCTTTTGGCCCCAAACTAGTTTTCACACATTTCTAAGCACTTTTCATTTTTGGTCCCATACATTATGTCTAATGGGACTCATTCACCACCTTGGGCGAATGAGTCCCATGTGACCAAAATTTAAATTTAATTCAAATTTTTGATGGCATTTTATTATCCTAGATTTGATGTCGGCTTATAGTGTTGTAATTTTTGGAATTCTTTCATAATTAAGTATAAATACAAGGTTCCTTCACTCATATTCAACACCTAGAATTCAAGAAAGTTCACAAGAGTATTTGAGCATTCACAAGAGCATTTGAGGTCTTTCAAGGGTAGATTATCAAGCATTTTAGAGTAGCATTCAAGTTCCAATCATTATGTCAAAGATTGCATTCATCATGTTTGTTATTGTGCTAATAATTGTGATGAAGAGTTTATGATTCAAGTAAGTGTTTCAAGCAAGATCAACTCCATTCAATCAAGAGTCAAGAACCACATCCATTGCAGCCATTTCAAGCATAATTGCAGCACCTTATTGCTAGGGTTTGGTGAGTTTCAACATTGTCTTTTGTTCATTCATCATTCTCCATTCATTTTTCTTTCATTTCAAGGTTTAATTACCAACAAGGGGTTTGACCAAGGAAAAATCCTATTCGCTAACCCCGCAACATATTTCTCTCCCCTTTGCATGTGATTTTCATATTTAGGTTGCATATTTCATAAGCAGCAAGATTGGAGAAAAAATTTCGAGTGATCAAAGTTTTCAAAGTTGTCATCAAGCCTTGGGGAGACTTGGAGAGGACCTACACGTGGAAATTTGCAATTTCGGATCTAAAATTAGTTGAGAAGAGAAAAGCAGACCAAGAGGAACATAATCAGGTTCAAAACTTCCAGGAAAGCAGAAGTGGAGGTAAAAGTATAAATTTGTGTCACACTTTCATCCAACTTATCAGTACAAGTGAATTTATGTATTTCTAACTAAAAATATATTTTGGTCAAACATATGATCTTGTAAGATTAATTCTAGTTAAGCTAGATATATCCACAACTTTTCCAACTAAAATTGTTGGCTAAATACATATGTAGCACCGTGCTTTAAGGTCAATTTACCAAAAAACTAGATTTATTTGAAAAAATTGATGTTTCAACAATTTCTAGTCATTTAAATAGCATTTTTTTTAAATAGAAAAATACCCTTTTGTAGATCCACAAAACTAGTTTTCATATATATATATGATTAAGTTATTATTTATATTTTCCTTTTTATTTTTACTTAAAGTAGGTTATCAACACAAAATACTAGGTTGATTACCATGTTAAGGAAAAATAGTAAAACTCATTAAAAAATTTTGAAAAAAATATGATGCACTAGATAAAAGAATCTATATCAAGAGGGTATGATTTTTTCCATTTTAGATAAATAGATAATATGAAAGTTGACATCGAATGGAAAAAACTATATTTTAATACACACATGTTTTAATATTTATTTAAAAATATATATTTATCAAAATTGGAAAAAAAAAAATATCCATTCACTAAAGTTTCAAGTTATAAATACAAACAAAAAATTAAAGGAGAAAAAATAAAAATTACTATATAAAGGTGAACCATAGATTTTTGGGAATGAGGTTTATAGGCTACTCTTGCACTCTTAGGATGTTTTACCTAAAAGGAGAGAGATAAACCCCACAAAAAAAATCAATGTGGTTCACTCAATCTAATGTATGTATGATATGATTAAGGATAAATGAGATGATCTAAATGCAACTAGATGATTAAATTGATTGTTTAAGTATGCAAAACCTAAGAAATGTAACTTGTTTGAAAACACATTGTGTAATGTAAAAACACCTAGAAATAAATATAAATTGTAACAAAACTTGACGAAACTGAAAGTGTGCACCTGGAATATGGATGGAGACTAGAAATGGATTCTAGAATGTTGTTGATGCTAGTTTTTAGGCTTGGTGGGACTCATTCACCATTTTGGGTGAATCAGTCTCAGTTCTACAAAACTGTTTCTAGAACCTGTTTCTGACAAAAGGGTATCTAAAAATGCAGAAAACCAAAAACTAACATGGAAGTGGGACTCATTTTCCACACATGGTGAATGAGTCCACTTTCAAATTTTTGAATATTCAAAGGTGGATTCTAGAGCTCTCAATTTGCACTTTGATTCTCTACAAGTGTCCACTTACAAAACTCTGATTTCGATTCTGAAAATGAGTTTTTGTTGATAATTTAGCTTAGAAAATGAAGAGAAGACTTGAGAAACCTTGAAAATTGATCTTAAATGATTTCCAAGCCTCTAAGATTCCTAAATTTTCAAACACACAAGACAAGAGGGAGAAATGGTGGATGTTAGGGCATGGGGGTTTGCCTTGGTCAAACCCCTTTTAGGTAATTAAACCAAAATAATGTAATGAAGCATGTAATAATGGAGTTTATTACATTTCCATGAAGATTGATCTTGAATGTCTGCAGCAAAACATGAAGAATATGCTCTTGAATGTCTGAAAATTGCTATCTTAATGACTTGGAATGACAAAACCCTAACTTGCTTGTCTTGAGATGGAAGAATGATGGGTTAATAATGAAGAATGGTTATGATTTAGGGTTTAGAGAGTTGATTTTATAGGAAATTCACCTTATTAGCCTGTAAATTGGATCCCTAAGGCTGACATGTAAATATAATAAACTTATATTTCAATTTTTCTCGATTAAAGGTCAAATTTGGCTAAATGGGACTGATTCGCCACCCATGGTGAATGGGTCCCACCTAGATGGGACTGATTCACCATGGATGGTGAATGAGTCCCACAGGGGTCATTTTGCTAGCTAAGATTCCAGGAGATAAGGAAATAAGGTTTATATTGCAACTTTGTCAGGTATTTTATCAAATTTTGCCTCGAGATGCACAATATGGGTTAATAGGGGCCTATTAGTGGTGATGTAAAGGTCAGTTAGGGCTTGGGACACAAAATTCAATGTGAAAGTGTGATTAAATACAATTTACAAAACTAAAATGAGGTCCACTCAGCCTAGGAAGGCACAAGAACCAATGTGAATGTGCAGGACACATTACAACACTAGTTTAACATTAAGTTTAATTCACAAACCTTCTAAATTAGTGTGATAATGTTATTAAACACATTTTATAATGTTGAATTAGGGAGAAATGGGTTTATTAAGTCTAGAAAAGTGTGAAAGTCTTTTACAACACTTTATGACACCTTTACAAGACATTGATAAAAGCATGCTATTCAATTTGCAAGGGTCCAAGACCTAGTGTGGATGCATAAAATGCCTCTCAACACTTGAATCAAGGCCTTGTTAAGTCCAATTTATCATGAATTATTCTCATGTCAAGCAAGTTTCCTTTTTTCTACAGTACATTTAGCCCCCTCTTTAGTGAGAGGATGAACTTGCTTCAAACTCACACTAAAGTAGACATTCAAGATTGATCCGAGTGTATAGATGCAGATGACAAAGAATGACAAAGATAAAAGGAGGTGGCCAAGCCCCCATGATCAAAGATCCTAAGTCAAACGATCAAGATACAAAATCATGCAATGGAAAGAACTAGGAAGAAGAGAAAGATGAAAATAAGGTGGATCATGCTTCAATCGTTTGTCCAACTAGTTGTGGATTAGATCCCGGCTATTTGTTCAGAAAAATAAATGTGTACTCACTCTAGAGTGATGGAACTCATGGCTGTCCATTGGGTGAGAAAGCCCAAAAAGTGAGAAACATACGCTAGTTGGTATGCACTCACAAACACATAGGTGGCTATGGGGAAATTTGTGCTGCTAAATGGGCCTCCTACTCAACCATACCCAACTTATACCTCCTAATAACTTTAATAAGGTGCCACAAAGGAAAATAATTTTTGAGCTCTATGAGGTAAGCAAAACTTCATATGCTTGACACTCATAGACATTGTTAATGCAAAATAGTGTAAGGATTATTCAAAGGGATTATGCTTTGTTCATGCAAAGTCTGATCTTAGGGAACATCATGCCTAATGTTTCCAAGAGAGGAAAAGTGCAAATGATCTCATCTTGTTTCCAAGAGAGGACAAGTGCAAGGTCTCATCTTGGGAAACATTGTACTTAATGCTTCCAAGAGAGTAAATCACAAGAAAAAGAAAATAACACAATGAAATACGAGTGGTGATGTATTCCCCCACTTTAAAGCGGTTACAAACACCAGTACTGTGAGAAATTTCTTTAAAGTAGAAGAAGAGGATATGAGAGCTTATCCAGAAAGCCCTATGCCAAGTCATATGTTTCCAATAAGCTACATCATGAAAAAGGGAATTATGTCATATGTGAGCCAACTTAAGGCATGTCATCCACATCCCAAGCTTTCTCTTAGGTATTCATGAAAATTTAATGACTAACCAAAGGAGGAAATGACAAGTGGCATGCGAGGACAAGGCTACTAAACCCCTTGCCCCCACTGAGTGCAAGACAAAGGTGAGCTGAAATTATTGATGAAATGTAGGTGAGAGTGAAAATCAATATCAATTAGAGGAATTATGTGCCTCCACAGAGGGAAGCATACCAAACTCTTTAAAATGTTGTATTTTATGACTCAAAGCATTACATTCATTAGTGGAATGACCATGAACTCTATGATAGGTGTAGAATGAAGTCTTGTAATATAGCAATTCATTCAAGTTCTTGGGGGAAGAGATATCAAGTGATCTTGGAGGAGTCTCGACAAGATACCCTCTTGATCAATGGTAGAAGGTGGTCCTATGGTTTGCATCAAAGATACATCTTTCTTAGTAGTAGATGTCATACTTATACAAGTTTCTCTAGATTGCAAGATTTTTTTCTCACTTGTATAGGAGAGGGAAAATCTATCAAATGCAAATATTTAGTGTCTTGTGAGATGACATTAACATTAAGTGAAGGGTTTGTTTTTTATGTCATTGTGTGTAAAGGATGATGTTCAAGACCACTAGTGTCGAGGAGGTCAGGATGGATGACTATTAAGAATGATTTAGGAGTATGTTTTATGAGATTGTCGATGTTGAGTGAAGGCTTGTTTGTCTCGATCAAGGGATAATAACCAAGACCATGAGTTATTTGTTGTGTGTTAAGCTCTATAGGGTTGCAGATACATTGTTCTTGAGCACCACATCCTTTTCCACTATATCCAAGTTGTTTCATGAGTTCATAACCTTTTCCATAAAGCTTCTCCATTGCTTTTGGATCAGGTCGTGGTTGGTCATAAGCACCGTCAAAGGTGACTATGTAGTTTTCTTCTTTGTCTAAAGTGGTTGAGGTGGATGCTTTCGAAAGTTTGTCTCAATTTTTTGTTGACATTATTGTTGATTGTTCTTGTTTCTCATCTTTCTTTTGTGTGATTATGTATTCACGCATAAATGATGGTGTGAATTATAAGGATCCCCAATCGTCACCAAATAATTTAGACACCGATTCCTCATTGTTTTTTTCTATTTCAAGAGGGTCTATATTAGATGTTGGAATCAATGTTTTAAAGGACTTGTATTTCCTTTTTCAAGGTGCAAGCAACTTTCAGGCTTGGGTTCTTTTCAACTTGACAAATGTTATTGTTATAGACATATTTTATTATATGATGAAGGGTTGAAGGCACTGCATTCATCTCATGAATCCATGGTTTGCCTAAAAGAATATTATATGAAAGATCATAATGCATGACATGAATAGGATTTTGCAAAGTAGCCACCCCACTGTAATAGGAAAAGTGATTACACTAAGTGGTTGCTTTGTTGTATTATCAAATCCTCGAATAGAGACGGAATCAAGTATTATTTGTGACTTGTCAACACGCAATCTATCAAGGAGATTCACACTATACACATTAAGGGCAGAACCATTATCAATAAGGGTTTTATTTATCCTTATTCGATTGTATTGAGCAATGATCATGAAAATTTCATTTTATTTTTGTCCTTGCAAAGGGGGGAGTTCACTTTGGTGGAAAACAATGTTAGCATTTATTCCTTGGATCATGGTTGTGATGTTAGTTGGTTGCACATTAGAAGCGATAGGAACTTGTTGCAAGGCTAATTAGATCATGTTGTGATAGTGAGGGGAGGCTTGAATAAGGTCCCATAATGATATTTTAGTAGGAGTATTCTTTAGTTTTTCAACAAGATTGTACTCCTTTTCACTAGGAAGACCCGGTAAGATAGGTTTAGGGGGGATAGGATTAGAAAAGGTAAGGGTGTTGGGGTTGGTTGTGGTTATTGTGGATTATTTCGAGTGTTATATGTATGAGCAACTATATTATAACTCAGTTGTTGTGATACATTATTCTTAGGTGGGTAGAGGATGAGTTTGAGTTTTTTTTGAGTTAGAGGTTTATGTGAAGGGGGGAAAAGGATGAGTTGAGGTTGAATAATGTTAACATCCCTTAGCAAGTGAGAGTCTACATCATTATTATGGTTTTGGTCTTGCATCATGATATCCTTACTTGGTGGAGGGTTTTGAGGAGAACTACAAGCCAAATGTTTTGGACATTCATAGGTTGGTTCTTCTAAAATGACTTCATCACAAGTAGGAGAATGACTCATGGTTAAATTTTCTTGCCCAAGAATGGTTTTTTTAGGTGAAGGGGTACAACTAAGATTCTCATGACTGTCATCGATTATGTTTTCTAACAAAAAAGTATCTTCTTCACAACTAGGAGAGATACTAGGAGAAGGAAAAATGTTATTGTCATGGTCATCTAAGGTTGTGATATGATGGTTGTGAATGTTTTTTCCAATAAGAGAGGCAAAAGGAGAGAAACAACTAGGATTTCAAAAACTCTCATTAATTGATTCTACTACTAAAATATCTTCATCACCAAGGGGAGATATATTATGAGAAGAACAAGTATGATCGTTAGGAATGGCTCAAGTTGTAGTCTCTTTCACTAAAACACTCTCATAGGGAGGGGATAGGAAATGTTGCTTAACATATCTACATATGTAAGGTACTAGCACATGTAACCATTTCATGCAATGTTTCAACAATATGAAAAATATATATGCAAAGATAAAAAACACTCTTATCCAATGTATGCAACACCTTAAGAATGTAAACAATGTATATGCAAGAATGAAAAATACTTTTAGCAAACTAATGCAAAGTTTTATGAATAAAAACATTTTATATGCAAAAGTGAAAAGTACTTTTATCGATGTTATGCAAAATGTCAGAAATGTAAGGATGTTTGCAAATGAAGTGATTTAAAGAATGAGTAATCTAAAATGATCTTTTTGATCTAAATGCATGAAACAAATGTTCTAGAAACTTTACAAACTTATACTATATGATACTAGGAGGCTTAGGGAGCACATAAATGAGGTTTCTGATGCTGTAATAGTTAGTCAAAAGTCTGGAGAGGGACTGATTCGCCTAGCATGGCAAATGAGTCCCAGTACTGGTTTTTTGCAAAATTTTCAGAAATTTTGAAGTGTTTTTGGTATGATGTTGTATGATGCAGATCTAAGATGGAGATGTGGAATTTCAAAAATTTTGAAGGAAACTATATGCAAAAATGTACATTAAATGACCTTTTTACTAATACAAAAATTTGAAACCCTAGATGCAAATTGACCAATGCAATTCTAATGCAAGCAAGGACTAGGATGAAAATGCACTCAAAATCAGAAAATAAGATGTTCGAAAAGAAGATTCACCAACATGAACTATAGATTTTTGGGAATGAGGTTTATAGGCTACTCTTGCACTCTTAGGATGTTTCACCTAAAAGGAGAGAGATAAACCCCACTAAAAAAAATCAGTGTGGTTCACTCAATCTAATGTATGTATGATATGATTAAGGCTAAATGAGATGATCTAAATGCAACTATATGATGAAATTGATTGATTAAGGATGCAAAACCTAAGAAATGTAACTTGTTTGAAAACACATTGTGTAATGTACAAACACCTAGAGATAATACAAATTGTAACAAAACTTGACGAAACTGAACGTGTGCACCTGGAATATGGATGGAGATTGGAACTAGCTTCTAGAATGCTACCGATGCTAGTTTTTAGGCCTGGTGGCACTAATTCACCATTTTGGGCGAATCAATCCCAGTTCTGCAAAATTGTTTTGGAACCTATTTCTAACAAAAGGGTATCTAAAAATGTAGAAAACCAAAAATTGATCTGGAAGTGGGACTCATTCGCCACCCATGGTGAATGAGTACACTTTTTAATTTCTAAATATTCAAAGGTGGAATCTGGAACTCTTTGTCTGCACTTTGATTCTCTATAGGTGTCTACTTCTGAAACTCTATTTTCTGAGTCTGAAAATGAGTTTTTGTTTATATTTTGACTTGGAAAATCAAGAGAAGACTTGAGAAACCTTGAAAATTTATCTTGAATGATTTCCAAGCCTCTAAGATGCCTAAATCTACAAATACACAAGACAAGAGGGAGAAATGGTGGATGTTAGGGCATGGGGGTTTTCCTTGGTCAAACCCCTTTTAGGTAATTAAACCAAAATAGAGAAGAATGTAATGAAGCATTTAATAATGGATTTTATTACCTAGCCATGAATATTTATCTTGAATTTCTACAACAAAACACAAAGAATCTGCCCTTGAATGTCTGAAAATGTCTATCTTAATGACTTGGAATGAAAAAACCCTAACTTGCTTGTCTTGAGATGGAAGAATAATGAGTGAATAATGAAGAATGGTTATGATTTAGCATTTAGAGATTTGATTATATAGGAAATTCACCTTATTATCCCGTAAATTGGATCCCTAAGGCCAACATGTAAAAATAATAGACTTAAATTTTAGTTTTTTTCTGCTCAAAGGTCAAAATTGGGCCAAATGAGACTCATTCTCCACCCATGGAGAATGGGTCCCACCTGGATGGGACTAATTCACCATGGATGGAAAATGGGTCACATAGGGGTCATTTTTCTAGCTAAGATGCCAAGAGATAAGGAAAAAAGGTTTATATTGTAACTTTATTAGGTATTTTATCAAATTTTGCATCGGGATGCACAATATGTGTTAATAGGGGCATATTAGTGGCGATGTAAAGGTTAGTTAGTGCTTGGGACACATAATTCAATGTGAAAGTGTGATTAAATACAATTTAGAACACTAAAATGAGGTCCATTCAGCCTAGAAAGGCACAAGAACCAATGTGAATATGCAAGACACATTACAACACTAGTTTAACATTAATTTTAATTCACAAACCTTCTAAATTAGTGTGATTATGTTATTAAAAACATTTTATAACATTGAATTAGGTATTAATGGGTTTATTAAGTCTAGAAAAGTGTGAAAGTCTTTTACAAAACCTTTACAAAACATTGATAAAAGCATGTTATTCAATTTGCAACGGTCCAAGACCTAGTGTGGATGCATAAAATTCCTCTCAACACTTGAATCAAGGCCTTGTTAAGTCTAATTTATCATGAATTATTCTTGTGTCAAGCAAGTTGCCTTTTTTTTGCGGTACAAAAGGTTGACGTTTCATGTGACTTCATTTTTCAGCATTTTTTCAGCAACTAAATTATAGTGTCAATTTATAAAAAACTATATTCAAATAATTTTTTAATTATTTTTTAAAAATACAAGCATAAAATATATTTAAAAATAAATATTTTATTAACTATTTTAAATCATTTCAAAATTCAAAACATATATGTCACTTTTTAGTGATTCAAGTTTAAAAGTTGGATCAGTGTTGGTTGTTTCCTCAAAAAAGTGTGACACAGCTTTGTGCTTTTACCCTGGACTGATTCACCACAAGTGGTGAATGTGTCCCACTATACAGGCCTAACAGATATTTTTATAGATCTAGATGCCCTTTTGGCATAAACCTGTTCCTGCACATTTTCCCAGAAACTGGACTGATTCACCTAGGTTCATGAATGAGTCCTAGTTAGCCTTGATAGCATAGTTTTTAGTGATCTAGACCTCCATTCTACCTTCTTTAGTTTCCCAGGTGCACACTTTCTATTTTGCAATTTTCTATTGCATTTTTTTCATCTTTCTAGGCCATTTTAGAGTTAGTTTGCATTCAATTAGGGTTTTACATTTCATCTTGCATTTTATTTATTTTTCCAAGTCTAAACTTGGTGGTGAACCTCTCATTAAATCATATTCAGACCTTAGGACAACCCTATTGCAAGATCTCTTTCTCTTTTACATTGAGATATCTAGGGTTATCCTTGAGTGGAACATCTTTGAAAGTGGGTGTGAATACATCATCATTCCCCCATTTTCATAGGTTCCAGTTAGACCTCCTAACATTTAGAGTAGGGATATCCATCTCCTTCATAGTTTTAGGCACACTTTTATCCTCTTCCCTATCACTAGAGTTAGTTTTATCATCCTCCCCATCAAAATTGGCTTCCTATATAAAAATAAAATTGAAGTTTTCTTTTTCTTTTTTCTTATGGGGGATTTGGTCCCTATTGTTGCCCATTTACCGAAATTATTTATGGGTCTATTATTCAAATCACACAATCTCATTGCACCAAGCTTCTAGGTGGAATAGTGGGGCATTTTAGGGGATTTAGACTGAGGAGTGGTAATTTTAGCCTCAGTTAGGGGGTAATAGGGGTGAAATTATGTGGAGTGGTACAACCTTCTTTTTTCTTTTACTTTGCAATGTCTTATATTTCTCAATATGAAATTCAACAATTTTCTTATTAGGAGAGCTATCAAGTGAGGAGTCTTCATGAGACAAGCCTTAATAGGTTTTGGTAGACACATAGCTAGGTGGAAGTGGTAGAGATGAAAGATGAGACCCTAATGGAGTGGGATGGGAGGTTTTTTAAGGCACATCAACCGTGGCTTCCATAACAGAAGACTCGAGTGGGGATAATAGATAAAAATTAAAGCTTATGAAACAACAATGTGTTGAACACTTAGAATATTGAGAGGGGGGGTGAATTAATATTTTATTAAACCATCCAATCATTAGCCATTCAATTACCAAAGCATATTTAATTATTATAAGAAATGAAAGCATGAAAAGCCCATAACACACATAACACATGAGCACTAGTATTTTTACGTGGAAAACCTAAAATACGGGAAATACCATGGTGAGGATTAGCTCACAATATATTATAACCAATTATAATATATTATAGAAAGGCTCACTACCAGGTGGACTCACTATCCAAGTGAACTCAGTGTCCACAGTGAAAATAAAGATAGAAAGAAGTGGATATACAACAAAGATTTGAACTAATACAAAATCCATCTACCATATGTTGGATTCAATTCCAGGTATGTGCAGGATCATGATGGGCCAAAAAGTGGCGATATGATGGGTATGTGTACGGTATGTGGCTGATGACTTTTTTTTAACCCAAAATTGATGAAACAAAAAGGGTTTTTAAAGAAGAATCTCAACTTTCCATCAATATAAATTATGCTTTACTTTGAATTTAATAAATAATTATTATTCATTTTCTATTTGAATTATGACTAAAGTCCTAATTGATAGGTTGATTGAAAAATATCTATAGCTTTCAAATGGTATCACATTTTTGAATCTGAAACATGCATCACATTCTATGTTCACATACTATAGGATTTAAAAAATTGAATTTCATAAATTTTTACCAAGTTAAGGTGGTCAAACATACTAGTTTTTTTTCTATTTTAAAATTTATAATAAAAATTCATAATTAATTATTTACTTGGAAAAATTACAAAAAATGTGCATCAGATTGGGACATGAGTCCTCTACTTATATATAAAATATTATAAAAAATATTATCATTTTATTGTTGTTAGGGTGGTCAAACAGACACTACTTATTTTTTCCTAAAATTTAAGTACTCTGCATTGAAATTTCAAATTTTCACCAAATATATTTTCTTTTTTTAAAATAAACCTAGTAGTTTAGAAGCTACATTTAATTTGCTACAAATTATATTCTTACATATTTTTGAAATAATATAGATAATTTATTCAAATTTTTACGTCAAGTTGCCTAACTTTGATTTTTTTGAATTTTATCACCACTTAAGGACCTATTTTTTCCATGATGGTCCTGCACATACCCTTCCTTTGAAGCTCAAAACACCAACTTGATACACTTCATCCAACTCAAATCACAAATCTCTTCCCACATTACATTTGCACACCTTTTCTCAAATTTCACAACTTAATCGCTCAAATCTATAAGATTTCTCATCACTCCTTGTGTTTGGATCATGTAAATTAACAAATTCATTGTCCAAAAGCTTAAAAAAACCTTGTATAATATCAAAATCCATCATAAACATCAATTAATTCATCTTAATTAGATGTACCCATAAACATACAAAATGTGCCTTGTCAGCACCTAATTCAAATCAAAATGCCTTCCACCTAAGAAAACATGTAATATAAGTCGACATAGACCTATAATAGCTCCCTCTTACATTTGCATCACATATTTAATCTTTGCAAATCTTTACATTCATTATGTCAGCCAGGCATAGGACCTAAAAGAAAAATACTCCAACTAATCATCACCATAGGACACATGGACCTCAAAATGTCATGCCAACTAGAAAACACAATTCTTTGACACCTATTAACATTCTCCAAAAACTACAAGGTCTAGCTTAAATCCTTGGAGAAGTGTGGACCAGTTAAATCACAACCATTACATAGAAAACTATGTAAACCTTATATGTCGATCTTCTATTACTTGTAATATTCTAACCACTTATCCAAATCAAATAAAATTTTGAATTAAGATGCTATTGAGATCATGAACAACATATTAGAATCACAAAAGTGAAACTTGAGAGGTGAATGAATGCAAACCAAATTATCATAGGGCTCTATGTACTAAAATTGTCAGTGTAAAAACTTAGCAAAAATTCTTAACTATTTTGGTGTGTGGATTAAACCCTTCTACAAAATAACTCTTCTACAATCATTCTTAACACAATATTGTCATCCATCACGTAGCATTGACATCAATGGTAACTCATTAATGACAACCTTCATTCTTTCAACAATCTCCCCCTTTGCCATTGATGGCGACATGTGCCAAAACAAAACTTCTCTCCAAGTATCTCTCCTCAAATATCTCTCCCCCTTTGACATCAAGGGTAAAGGGTGTACTGGGATTAACACTTTGTATGCTTCCCCTCAAATATATATACAAACTTAAATAAATGTACTAACTCCCCCTTAGGAAGTTAGCCAAAAACTCTTAATATATCCACATATCCATAAAAAAATATGTAAATATGAAAAACTAAAAAAATGCATAGAAATAGAAATGGTCAACCCAGAGATGTTGATCCCTGAAGCTTCTGAAGAACAACTTTCCAAGTATATTTCCTTCTTCCTAGCTCTTCTTCATTGCTGCAAGCATCCTATGTAGAGACTCAAGCTCCTCCAGATTTTCCTCTCCATCTTCCACAATACTGGGGATAAAATTTAACTTTGAAATTTTAACAATATTGGAAAGGGAACTTGAGATAGGTATATACTTTGTTTTTACAAAGTCCCTTAGCTTCCCTAGCTGCTTTATTATCTCTCTCATCTGGCTCTGCAAGGTGAAGAATTTGTCATGCAAGTCCACTATAGCAGTCCAAGTCTAATAATCTTTGTCTAGTATTGAATCATAGGCACTCGATGCTTTAGTTATCTAAGACTCAATTGATACAATTTCATCTTTTATGCCTTGTGTGGCATCCTACAACTTCATGCAATACAAAAACAATTATTTTTCCTCTTCTTCACAATCTTGTACCTCCTTCAAGTTCTCTTCATCTTTGTTATGTGTGGATGCACACTTCTATATAATATCTATCAACTTCTTCTCTACAAGCATTATTTCAACCTTTGTCTCCACTTGTCCTTTCCATTCAGAGGCATATTCCTTGAAGGAATCAATCAGCAACTTAAATTTTTCTATTGTAGACAAAGATGTGTCAACATTAATTCTGGGTGTTACGTCCTGCAATGTATTTTTGGCTTCATCCATCAATTCACCACTCCTTTGGTGGGTCTCAATAATTTCTTTTCCAACTAATGCATGAAAAACACCACCTAGTTGCAACTTATGGATGGGAGATATATAAATCTACAATGTCCTGCTACATGGGCAACTCCAATAACTAAGAAGAAACAACTGGTTGGAACCATAATTTTTAGATAATGGGCCTTTTAGAGGATTACTAGAGGAGGATTCACCAGAGGGCTTAGGTAACTCCTCAGATTTCTTTGATTCTTCATTCTTTTTGGTATCAGTGTCCTCTTCTTCCTCTTCATTTTCTTCTTCTTCACTGGAGGTCTTGTCTTTATCTTTGTTTCCATCTTCCTTTTTCTCTTCATCTCCTTTATTCTTGTCCTTCTCTCCTTGCTCATTTTCTTCATTTTATTTCTTTTCTTCTTCTCCTTCCCTCTCAACATCATTAAATCTCTTTCCCGATTCTCTTCATTCACTTCCCCTTGCTCATTATTTGCATCATGTTTTTCACCTTCACTGGTGCCCTTTTCTATGTCTATCAGAGGGACATATGTCTTTGGGTTTCCTTGATATACAATATCATGTGTTACTAGAGGAATAGAAGTATCATCCTTTGTGATTTCCTCTCTAGTCATAGTTTCTACTTCAGCAACATCCGAGCATCTTCAGGATTTCCTTGCATAGGTTCATGATTCATTTGTATCTAGAGAAGTATTGTCTAGATTTTCCTCTGGTGATTTTTTTAGTGGCTAATATTCGCCAATTGGCTAATAGTTGAAATTTGGGAATCAAAAATTGGCTAATAGTTTGAGCTCTAATGTGACTTGAATCGACACATCTTTACAAAATTTTATTAAAGTCTTATTTAAATTGCCAAATAATTGATTTTATTAAAAAAATTATCTCAAAAATTCATCACAATATTCAATACATGATTAGATCATATTCGCCTAAATTTTATAAATTATAGTAGAAATCTATATTAATTCACCAATAGTATATCATAATTATTAGTTACTTTAGGACCATATTTCTTATATTTAGTTTCCACCAATTATTTATAACATAATCTAATGGCCCTTATTGTATTCCATGAGGTAAAATGTACCCATGATCTATAATGCTCATGGGGACCACAATTTTGGGTCTCATGAGCATTATACATTGTGGGTAAATTTTACCTTACAAAGTACAATGAGGGTCATTAGATCAGTGATCTAAAAGAAATTTTGAGCCCCATGAGAATTACAGATCATGGGTACATTTTACCTTGTAGAATATAATGAGGGACATTATATTATATTTTAAAATAATGGTGGAAAGTAAATATTATAGTCTACCCCTTCAACCCATCAATAATTTCCACCCTCAAGCCCCTACTTTTCAATGAATTTTTTTTTATATTGGATATAGATTTTCCATCATAATTAATATATTTTCCTATTATTTTTTAAGATTCACCAAGATTTTCTACAAAATTTTAGTGATGTAAAATAAATCACCAATAAAATCAATATTTTTTTCAAAAAAAAGGAAAGATTCACAAAAATAAATTAATACTTTTTCCTAATAAAATGAAATATTCACTAGGACTATATCTTTTTTGAGGGGGGTTTCTTAAAGTTATCATTGTTTTCCTCTGTATCAGTAACTCTAATGTCTTCATTTACTGGATCTTTTTCTTTTCTAGTGGAGGTAATGGGAATCATGTCATACTTTTGGGCTATGTCAGTAATCTTTTCCTTTGTTTTCTTTTACATTTTCTCAAACTCACCTTGTTCTCTTCCCATCAAAATTGTGACTCTCTATTTAGTTCTAAATTCTTTGCTCTAGACTTGGGCCAATGTGGCCTTGTCAACATCAAATAAGGAGAATCCAATTTTCTCCACTGTATCTAATCTAATCTTCTCCTCTTTATCTATTGCCTCTTTTCTCCTATCCATTAAAATGTTCCATACATCATCTACAATTTTCTTCTTTATATTCTCCATGTCTGCTTCAATGATGACAATGTATTTGATGAATGCTTTTATGATGGTGGCTTTGTCCACCTCATTTGCATTCTTGTATAATATAGTTATTTCTCCCAACATCTCATGATGTAGAATACCTTTAAATAATGCTTCCAGCTTCATTGGATTGTGAGGTCTCTCTGATGTTGTCTTCTTTTTCTTCTTTCTCCTTTTCGGTTCAACTGTTTCTGACTTCTTTTTCTTCTTCTCTTTCATCTTCTTGTGTATGTGTATTTTGAAGGCTTGCTTTTCCTTCTCAATTTCCTCTTCATCAAAGGTATCAACAATATCTATCATTTTTTTCTATGTTCCAGTTCTTCTTCTAAGAATCAATGGAGGACCTTCATCCTCTTCCTCTTCTTTAGATAACACACTTTCTCTCTTATAGATTTTTATTTTCTCCTTTTTAATGTAGTGGAAGTATTGGAGGCTGTCAAAGTAATTTTATTTCTCTTTTTAGGTCTAGTGGCCTCCTTCACCTAAGGTTCCTCTATTACTGGAGCACTCATCTCTACCCTCTTAGTTTTGTTGGTGATAGGTGGAATTTCAAAGGGTATATGAATACTAGGGGGAGTGGTGGAAGTTGTCCTTCTAGATATTCTAGGTTTGGTGGTCCCACTTGTCATGATTGCTTCTCCCTCTACTCTTGCTCTATCTTCCCTCACTTGTTCTTTTGTGAACCCATGCCTTCTTGAAAATTCATCTACCATCTTGTTCACCTTCTTCTTTATTTCTGGCTTCTTCAACTCCATATGTACTTCCATTGGTTTCTCTTCATATGTGCCATATCTTTCTTGTGTAGTTTCCTTAGGAATTTTTAGCAATATTTCAACATAACCATTGACTTCATCTTCATTGGTCTCATATCCAAGTGGTAGAATCTAGAAAATTTTGGGTTTTATATCCTCAATGATGCATTCATCTATAGTGACCAGAAATGTGATATCCTTCTCATATTTTTCCGCCACAGACTTAGGGATCCTCTCCCTTTC
This sequence comes from Sequoia sempervirens, assembly GCA_007258455.2. Taxonomy (NCBI): domain Eukaryota; kingdom Viridiplantae; phylum Streptophyta; class Pinopsida; order Cupressales; family Cupressaceae; genus Sequoia; species Sequoia sempervirens. Next base: position 30,556,671 of record VDFB02058242.1, read on the forward strand.
ATGCATTCTCTTATGGAATACTACAAAGAATGCAGTAAGTGCTTCATATTGAGCTTTCATCTCACCAAGGATGTGTATATATTCCAGAATTTGATGGGATACCAGTCTTCACTTATCCCATATGACATTGCTTCTTCACAGAAGCTCTTTTAGAAAGTAGAATAGTAAACAAGCTACCAAAGAACCAAACTTGAAGGGATATTTCTTCTCTTTAGTTTGCTTCAAGTTGTCAAAAAATTGTTCCCTAAGAAACTCACACAAATTATAATCCTTTCCTTTCGCCACCATCTTATATGCTACATTAATTATTGTAGATGATACAAAATTCTCTCTGTTGGTGTAGTATATCTCCTATCCTATGACTATAGTTGCATATCTTACAACAAGATTCTAGATAGTGTTCATAGTGAGATCTTTTTAATCAAATGTAGCTCCACTTAATTCCATCATATCCTTGTTCTTCACATATTTAAATACCAGTACAGGTCTAGTGGCACAAAGTTCAGTAACCTCCCTTATAACATCCTTGGATATCAAATCAGGCATGTCAGTCCATATGAATTTTTCATGCACGCTACTTAATTCCAATCTCACAAACTCAGTTTCATCATCATAAATGAAACATGGACACCATTGCTAGATGTCTAGTTTCTTCTTCACTAGGTTTTCATACTCTAGCTTAATTTGGTAATCATCTTCAATCAATTGATCTATCCATAGTTCTAAAAATTTCATGTGGTTATACTCTTCCATTTTCCCATGGATGTAACCCCTAATTTCCTTTGTAGGAAAAACCCTATATGGAATGCTCAAAAAAGCTCTGAGCGGGTCATTCTCAAAAACTTTCATGGGACATTTCTTGAATTTCAGTCGGGGCTTCTCACTCACATTCACTACTGTAGATTTTTCCATCTCTATTGAATTAAAATTCTTTGAAAAACAAGTTCCATTTTATCTTTACACAATGGTAAATACCTTTTTCTTTCTCAACTAGAACTAGGGTTTGGATCACAAATTGCCTTTGATCTCTTGAATTTACTTCAACACACTCTACTCACTCGAAATGCATAAAAGTGAATGAAATCACTAAGTTTAAGTACATATAACCCTTTGATTCTACTATAATTTTCATTCAATGTGCCAAACAATAAAGCTAGTAAAACACTTCTCTATGCAATAGTAAACCCCAAATCACTCTGCAAGTCTCTGTATTTGCATGTTTTCTTTCAATGTCTTCTCCAAAAGCTTAAAATTGTTCATCTCCATCACATATCTTCATTCCAAGCCATGAAAACTCATATCATATGGGGTTTGTTTGATTATATGTTATTGCTCCTCTAAGCCAATGCCTAGGTTCAATTCCCAGAGGAATTATTTGCACTAGAGGGTGGTACAGATTTATTTGTAGTCTTTGATTCTTCCTTCTTCTCAGTGTCCTCTTTCTTTCTCTAGATCTTTTTCATTTCCTTCTTTACTTATGTTGGATCAATATTTTTAACAAGTTTATTTCTCTTTACCCGATTATCTTTCCTTGTATTTATGCTTCTACAAAATTTAGCAATATGTCCAAGTCTATTGCAATTATGACATACAACATTCTTTTCAATGGATTTCCTTCCATTCATCCTAGATCTGAATCGATTATCCTTGTGTCCAAATCCATAGCATGTATAATAGTAACCATTGAAAGGTTGAATCATTCTATCATTGTTATATGCATTCATCATTTGACTTCTACATTCATTTGCTCTATGGCCAAATTTCTTGCATGTAAAGCATTGACTAGTAAAAGATGGTACATTTTTATTCATTTTGCTTCTACATTCCATTGCTCTATGTCCAAATTTATTGTAAGAACAACAAATACCATTGAAATATGGGTACCTTTGAGCATTTGGTTTTTTGACCAGAGGTTTTCTATCATTGTTTCTTTGTTTTCAAATCTTTCCATTGTTCATGTCTTCAATCTTCTTTGTTTCATTGATCTTTTCATTAGGTGTATGATCTATTTTTGAGATTTCTCTTTTTTCAAGTCCTAAACCACCTTTATCTTTAGATTCTTTATAACCTACAATAAACTTATCAAGCATTGTAGAACTTCTCTTGAATTTATTTCCATGACTTATTGCTTTCTCCATATCTGATCTCAGATTTACCACTTCTTGTTCAAGCTTCATGCATTCATCAATTTTTCTTTTCACCATTGCATTCAAAAATTCCTCAATCCTTTTCTTTTCTTCCACTTACACTTTCAGTTTGGTGATGTCTTTATTTTCTCACTTCAACTATTCATTAACTTCCTTATGCCTTTCTCTGAACATCTTGATTTGATCTCTCAATTTTTTGATGCATTCATTTGCTTCTTTAAGATCTTCCTTCATATCTTTATTTTCACCTTCAAATTTTTCAATATCTTCAAGGGAAACTTTAATTTCTCCATATTTTTCAAGTATGCAATATTCTTCCATGTATCTAATAGTATGAATCTCTTCTAGATAAATAGGAAAATTTCTATCAGCCATGTGTTCAATCTCCAAGATCTTCCCAAAGTTGTCAAGCTTCTTCAAGGGAACCAATCTCTGATACCAATTGTTTAACACTCAAAATACTAAGAAGGGGGTTGAATCAGTATTCTATTAAACCATCCAATCATTATCCATCCAATTACCAAAACATATTTAATTATTATAAGAAATGAAAGCATGAAAATACCATAACACATATAACATATGAACACCATTATTTTTACGTGGAAAACCCAAAATGGGAAAAATCACGGTGGGTATTAGCTCACAATATATTATAATCAGTTATAAGATATTACATAAAGGCTCTTTTCCAAGTGGAATCACTATCCAAGTGAACTTACTATCCACAGAGAAAATAAATATAGAAATAAGTGGTTATACAACCAAGATTTGAACTGATACAAAATGCATCTACCATATGCTAGATTCAATTTTGTTGAAGCTCAAAACACTTACTTGATACACTTCATCCAACTTAGATCACAAATCTCTTCTCTACATTACATTCACACACCTTTTCTCAAATTCCACAACTTAATTTCTCAACTCTACAAGATTTTGCATCACTACATGTGTTCAGATCATGTACATTCATAAATTTGATGTCCAAAAACTTAAAACAACCTTGTATATATATCAAACTCCATCACAAACATCAATTAGGTCAGCCTAATTAGATATACCCCTAAACATACAAAATGTTCCTTGTCAGCACCTAATTCAAATCAAAAGCATTTGTGTCCAAAACAACATGTAATATAGGTCGGCATGGACCTATAATATCTCTCTTGCATTTGCATCACATATTTAATCTTCGCAAATATTTAAATTCATTCGGTCATCCATGAATAGGACTTAAAAGCAAAATACTACAACTAATCATCACCATAGGACACGTGGACCTCAAAATGTCATGCCAATTGGAAAAAAAAATGCTTTGACACCTATTAGCATTCTCTCAAAACTACAAGATCTAGCTTAAATCTATGGTGGAGTGCAAACGAGTTAAGACATAGCCATTACAGAGAAAATTGTGTTAACCTTATATGTCAATCTTTTGTTACTTGTAATATTTAAACTACTTATCCAAATCAAATGAAATTTTGAATTAAGATGCTACTCACATCCATGAACAACATATTGGAATCTCAAAAGTAAATCTCAAGAGGTGAATGAATATGAACAAAATTACCAGAGGGATCTATGTACTAAAATTGCAGGTGTAGACACTTAGCAAAAATGCTTAATCGTTTCGGTTTGCAGATCAAACTCTTTTGAAAAATAACTCTTCTATAATCATTCTTAACACAATTTTTTCCTCCATCATGTAGTTTTTACATCAATGACAACTCATTAATGATAACCTTCTCCATTCTCTCAACACAATTTTATGTCACTAATCACCAAACCCTTGATGGTTGCACTTAGAGGACTAGAGTCTAACACAACTCTCTAAGTCTTGGATCTTGCATGAATTGGCCTGATTGATTTCTTGATTCGATGCTTGAATGCTTGCTTGAATTCTTGAAACCTTCATCACAATGTTAGCTCCAAAACATGACATGAACACACGAGAACTTTGACATGATGATATGATCTTGATTGTTGTTGTAGATGACTGATAAATCTACTCTTCAATGCTCTTCACAATAATATTATTTCTTGTGAAAGTTTCCTTAATGCTAGAAAATGTTGCTTAGATTTCAATTGATAAAATAATTATATTTATAGGTGTTTATCTAATTTCTCAAATATTAGATTTCAAAAGCTAACACTTGAAACATGAATTTGAATAATTAAAATGCCACCAAAAGCATATTAAAAATTAGGTCCTGGCACTTAAAGGTTGTAAGGGGTAAAATCAAAAGAGGATAACATCAATGAATTCAATCAATAAACTCAAAATCAAAGGATAGAACCCACTTACAAATGAGATTAAGAATGCTACACAAATGAATCCAAAACAAGGGTTAGATCAACAATATCAAAACAAGTGAATTCAAAACATGAAAGAACCTTACCAATCCCATTGTTAGGTAACTTTGGTTGAAATGTATGTTGGATTGTTCAACTTAAACCCTCTATGATAGCTTGCAAAATCTTGGTGATGAACGATGATCTAGATGACAAGATATGTGCTCTCAAATTTTCTCAAGAATCAATTGGTCATGATCTCCTTAAAAATTCTCTCTAGATGAATTACGAGAAGGGTGAGGGTTGTTTTATAGATTTGGAGAAATTAGATCAAGGCATAAAATTGAGTTTGGATTCCCACAAAGAAGGGTTGATATTGATCCTCAACACCAACAAAGTAGAGTGAATCGGTGAAGATCAAGAGATCACATTGCTTAGAACTCAAGATAGCTCCACCATTTTAGGAAAATCGTTAGGATATTTAAGATAAAGGGATGAGAATTGAATTAAAGGTCAAGGGCTAGAAATGGTTGAGACAAGTTAGTTGAGACATTTTGAAAAGGAATATTCCCCAATAATATACCTTGTGGAGGGAAAATTAAGATAATTAAATAATTAGGAATTATTTAATTCATGTGACAAGAAGATTAAAAGGTAGGATAATTTAATAAGCAAGATTATTTAAACATGTGGGATTAGAAAAAATATTGGATGAAAGTAATTAAATAATTAGGAATTATTCAATTAGGGTGATAAAGGGGAATTAGTGATAAAATGGATGAATTAATTAAACAATTTAGGTTTATTTAATTTATAGAGGGAAATAGGGTTAATTGGTGTTGAAAATAATGTTAAAAGGGGATCAATGATGCAAAAAAAGTAAAATATAATGATGATGATGGTGAAAATGATGACAATGGTGGGAAAATGCAATTCAAGATGTGTGATATGTGTTAAGGCATTTTTACATGTTGACATTTTTCCCATATTTAAAATATTGTACTTTCTATGTTGTTTCAAAGAATTTGATGCTCATATCAAGATTGAAAAAAATTGATGCTCGACTATGCCCGAGCAGTCAGCAAAACAATGATAAGTCACTAGGTTGCCCCCTTAAGAGGTCAGCCAAAAAAATTACCCTTTCAGGTCGGGCTCACGATAAGGTCAAGATGATCTAGGGTGCTCAAAATATAACCTAGGAGGGTTTCTAAGGGTAAAAATTAGGGTTCATTTACCCCTCATTTGCACACTCATCATTAGGTGACTTTATCTCTCTAAGGATTTCTAGCTACAAACATGCATTGATGATGGCGAGGGTTTTGAGTGCACCACATCGAGCAGACACAGCCTGTAAGTACCAGTGACCAGCTAGTGCAAGGGTTGTGATATGTACACTTTTATTTTACTCTTTCAATTTTTCTCATTTCCATAATTAATGCTTGAAGTCGAACTAGACGATAACAGTAATCTTAGAGTTTTAACTCTATTGTCACAATATTACCGCTATCGTAGGTATTAGTAATGTTGATTTTGTAAATCCCTATTGTTATCATAAAATAAGGTTGTTGTTGTCAAACATGGCCGCTATTGTAAGGTCACTATTGTAAAATTTGACCGTGTAGTAGAAAAATTTAGGGCATTCCCACTATTGTAAAATAGGGTTGCTAATGTCATGAAACATGCTCGCTATTGTAAAAAACACTGCAGTCATTTTGGAAGATGTTTCCTATTGTTAAAAAGCATGTATTTAGCTAGTTTAATTACATATTTAGGTTCTTGACTTGATTTTCTAGCAAAATTTTAATGTTGTGGGCTAAATGCGTGTAGATCGTTCTACATCCTTTGTATTTGAGAGAGCAGAGGCCTTGACTATTGGATGGGATAGCTGGATTTTAGGAGCTAGACTGATATTTCCTAAATGTCATGGGTTTGAGATACATCAACTACATGCTTAAGATTATGGCACACAAAGTGATGATTACTACCTTGGTAAAGCATTGGAGATATGATACAGCTACCTTCCACCTTCTGAATGGGGAGTGTACTATTACATTAAATGATGTTTAGAGGATCTTGCACATTCTAATCCATGGTGAACTTGTCACTTATGATGTTTGGAGAGGGACACAGATGATGTAGATATTACTGGGTGTACAATAGTTATAGGTCATTGATTTTTAGATTGATTTGACACAATCCTTAGATGATGTAGATGCTATGGTCTTATTTTTAGCAAGATTGATCATCAAGTCATTTATGCCAAATTAGAGATCATGGAGGTTTCTACTCAATTGGGGTATTGTCATAGAGATGATGATGGAGCATGGGATCATGTATGCATGGGGTCCCTACATGTTAGCACATTAATAGAGAGATATGCATGAGGTAATTTACCATGGTGGGAGAAGTATATCATCAAGTGTTACTCTTTTGCATGTTTGGGCATGGGAGCACATAGTTATTACTTGACTTGAGGGCATAGATTAGAGGGATCCAGATGATCCCTACTCTTACAAGTATTCAGATTACCTACACTATACACAACCTTGGAGACTGACATACTAGAGGGTTATTTTTAATGACATGAGAGAGTTAATATGGCACCCATATCTAGGTTGTGATGCTTGGGCGGATGATCAGGAGCAGATGATTTATTGTCGACACACTCAATATTTGATTGGCAAAATTAATAGTTGTACTATTGAAAAATGGATCTTTGTACATTTTCACAATCATTTGGGTCTTCTTCCTATGATTCTTGGTCTATTTTGCTTAGATTTAATGTTGTAATGTGACTTATACATTCACATTAGGTCTTGAATATTTAAATTATTAAAACTTTATGATGTCTTGTAAAGGTCTTTGTAACACATTTCTACACTTTTCTAGACTTGTCATCACTAATTACACCTTTCTTATATTTTATTTGGCCCCTTTACACACTTATAGGCCTTAATTAAGTGTATTTTTTAATATAAACCCAACAAATATCATTAAATGCAACTTAATCCCCAACACCCACTTGCATTCCTTGAGTGGGACCCATTTGCCAAGGGTGGCGAATGAGTCCCTCTTGGTAAAAAATTCAAAATAATTTCAAATCTATTGGGTTTTTACTCATTAAGACCTAAGGTAAGCGTGTGATGTATTTTCAGGAAATTAGGGCATAAGTGTATAAATACATGATTTTCTATCCATTTTAACCCCCATTCACTCATTCATTCTCGCATTAAATCCATCTAAGCATTCACTCAAGCATCATATCATCATTCAATCAAGAAATTATCAAGCATCTTGGAGCAGCCATTGACATATCTTAAGACTTCAACAATAAGGGTTTGGTGAGTTCATGACATTTGCATGTTATTTTTTCATCATTCCTTTCTCATTTCATTTCTTTATCAAGGGTTTGATTACCAAAGTGGGGTTTGACCAAGGAAAACCCATATACTCTAACCCTTAGCCATTTTTCCCTCTTTGCATGTGTGTTTTGCGAGGTCTTGGCAGGAAGATTTTTCAAAAGAGATAGGTGTTGAAAAGTGGTCAACAAGTCATCAAAGCTATTAAAAGTCAAAGACCTAATTGACTTGGAGACATCATTCAACCCATTTTCTGCATATTTGAATATGTCAACCAGACAAGTAGACAAGTACAGATTTGGACCCACAAAGTTGACTTCAAAATTTGTAGATTTTTGTAAGTGGAATAATTCACCATCTATGGTGAATTAGTCCCACTTCCAGGTATAGAAAGTGTTTTATGAGGTTTTTAGTTCCTGGCACCCCAAAATTTGTTTCAACAAAATTTACTAGAAGCAGGACTAATTCTTCATCTATGGCGAATGAGTCCCAATGGTCATCAACAGTAACTTCTGAAGCATTTTAAATCCTTCTAGCATCAACATTCTACCTCTAGGTGCATACCATTTAGTCTCATTAAGTTTTTTTTTCATTTGTTCATGTTTCTAGTTCATTTTTGCATATCATGTTGTGTTTTCAAACACTTCATATTTCTCAGGTTTTGCATAAATAATTAATCCATTTTATCAATTTGTTGCATTTAGGTCATTTCATTTAGGCATATTTTCATTGTACTTGCATTAATTTGAGTGAACCACCTAGATTTTGGGGTCTATCTCTCTCCTTTATGTGAAAACCCCTAATTGAGCAAGAGAGTCATAACACCACAAAAATTTATGGCTCATTTTGGTGAACCTACATTCTAAACATTATCTTTTTTATTTACATTTTTATTTACATCCTAGGACTCATTTCATTAGCTTTTGAATTGTTTTGCATCCTAGGGTTTTCAAAATTGCATTAGTGAATATCTCATATAGATTTCATTTTTGCACTTCAAAACATTAAATATACTAAAATTTTGCATCTGCATCCTAGTTTTACATCAGAAAAGCATAAAAATCATTTTAATTTTTTTGAAAAATTATAAAAAAATTCACCCCTAGACTCATTCGCCACCCTGGGAAAATCAGTCTAGTTGCACTTTCTACACAAAAATTTATGTCATTTTCACAGCATTTTCTACATTTCTATTTTTTGTAATTGCATCTTTGTCACTATTTTTAGATTCATTATTCTATTCAATTTCTTGTAATTTTTAACTTTCATTCACTTGCATCATGGCCTTTTTCTTTAATAAGTTTTGGATGTCTTTGAAATCCTTAGTTGACATGTCAAACTATGCCTTTGGCTATGATCCTAATGACCTTGAGCTTCCTCATGCTCCTTCAACTCCTCGTGATGTTAAAATCATTAGAGAAGATGATGCTAGCATGAATGAGTTATTAAATGAATGCCTTGACAACCTTGAAGCCAATGCAGCCTTTTATCCATCCATGAAGTCAAAAGACCTTCCTATAGTATCCCCTCCTGATATGTTTGGATACTTACATCCTGAAACCAATGAAGGACCTAAGATACTACCCTTTGGTGGACCTCATTCTTCTACATGCACAATTCCTCAACCATTCTATGATAAAAAAGTCACTAGTACTCCTATCAACCTTGAAGAAACCAATGGAAAATGTTTTACTATTTTGAAAAAGCAAGGATGTGACACAACAACTAAACATGCAATACATCAATTTTTCGAGCAAGTAACAACTAATGAAAACACACAAGGGTTAGGCTATCAAGCTCCCCTTGATTTGAACATTCTTCTTCCTCATGAGAAAAATTTGACTAATAAAAATATTGTGGCTATAAGGATCCCCATGGGTCCTCTCCCCCTTCCATTCATGAAAAAGGTGAATATAGTAAACGCAAATGACTTTACAAGCTAAAAAAACTAAATTTTCCTCTCCATCCACCACCTGAATGTGAAGGGAAACTGCAAATGCTTTTAAACAAAGGTCTTATACTATTACCACCTTTGAATAGATTGGTCATCCGCCCTAAAGATTCTAATGTACCATATTGTAAATACCATCATGTTCTTGGACATTGCAGTGATGAATGTCAAACATTGAAGGATATACTGAGCAAGTATCACTTCACTGATACCGAATGATATCCCATACTCCCATAGTCCAACCTTCCCATTCCTTCACATACAATAGTCATAGAATCTTCCATTCTCACTATTGTATGTCCTTTCCCATCACCTATCTTTGTTTGCTCTTTCCTTGCACTCAGTGGAGACAAGCAGTTGTCGGTCTTGTCCTAGTTTGTCCTTGTCCCTTAGCCATGTTGTTTACCATCCTACTTATACTAATTGAGATTTGGAGGTCGATGGCTTGTTTGATGCATGACTTACATTTGCATTACTAGCCTTTTTGCATTTTCCTTTTTCTTTTTCTTTTCTTTGGTGCAATTTCATGTGCGTATTGTGATCCCCTGTAATGTATGTTCTCTCTCTTTGTGCAAATTATTCTATTTGTGCCTTCATTCTTCTATATGTCATACATCGCTTTTCCTTTTTCCCTTTTGTTTTGTGTTTTCATTTTGGGGATGACACAAAGCGTTGAGATGCCCTATCTCTCTTCCATGTTGACCCAAACAATCCCTTTTCCTTTTTCCCTTTTGTTTTGTGTTTTCCTTTTGGGGATGATGCAAGGCATTGAGACTGAAATGTCTCCTTCATGTTGACCCAAAAGGCTTCCTTTTTCCCTTTCACCTTTTGCTTTTCTCTTTTCACTTTTTTTTTGTGTTTTCCTTTTGGGGACGATGCAAAGGGTTGGTATTTCCTATGTCTCTTCCATGTTGACCCACATGGTTATTTTTCTTTTATTTTCACTCTCTTTGTGTCATTCTTCCAATTCTATGTATTAGGGGAATGATGACCAATTGAATCTTTAATAAAAGCTTATTCTTGTGAACATACTAACTCT
>VDFB02058242.1:30576240-30602573 GCA_007258455.2 Sequoia sempervirens
TTAAATGTCCAAAATAAAATGACATGAACATTTAAAATCATTGAACATTTCAATTACAATAAAAATAAAATATCAAACTCCTTGTTGGAAGAATTACTAATTGAAATGGAGAGAAAATTCATGGTATAACTACTCATAAATTTGTAAGTGTTATCAAACCAAAAAATGCAACAAGTATGAAAGATGTTGATCAACTTGTTATCCTTTGATTCTACCCTATGAATTCTCCAAAATGTAGACTCCTAGATGATACTATTTTTTATCACATTTATTTATTTTTTGTCAAGTTGATGGTTTTTATATACATTGATAGACAACAAGCTTTAAATATGCACATAAATTCTAGAATGATTGTTAGTTGGTTCACATGTGCTAGTGTGAGTATGATCAAATTCAAATGATTTTTTTGATATTCTCATGCTAAAATAGGGCATTGAATGTGTGGTTCCATATTACTAGCACATGATTTGATATTAATTTTGTGAATTATTCAAAATGAATGCCATGGATATCCTTTCATACATAAACATGTAGCACCAAGCTTTCTGAAGTTTTTGCAAAGAATAACATAAGACTAAAGTGTGAGATAGGGTCAATTGACTAAAAATTTTATTTTTATTTTTTCGCTTAAGTGGATCACAATCATGGATGTTAGGACAATTTCACACCCAAACACAACCAAGATTAGACAACTAGGAAGAAAAGATTAGCTTGTGGATAAAGATTGCATTAGTAATTATACTTGGACATATAAATCAATTGAACTAGAATTACGTGCACATGAACATATGAATACCAAATAATATTTAAGTATACAAAATAAATTCCCTTGAATATTTCAAATCAAAGAACATTTTAACTATAATAAACATAAAATATTAATCTCCTTGATTGAACATGTGCTAATTGAAATGGAGAGAAATCATAGTATAAAAATTGCCGAGGTGTGATCAAACTAAAAATGTAGCAGTATGAAAGAATTCTAGAACTAGCATTTGCACCTTATTGTGCAATGGGTGTCTGAAGAAGTTGGAATGTCAATTAAGATAAATTTTTGATCTGTTTTTGTAATATCTAAAAGTATTGTAATCATTTTATGTTATTAATAGTTTTATTTTAAAATATAATTTATAATAATAAGTATAATTAAATTATTTGTATTTTTTTATTATTAAATTATAATCCACATTACATATAATAAATAATGAGCGGCTGAGGGTCATTTAATGACAAACAAGTTGATATTTAACCATTGATTGGTACTTTTTGGCTTTGTGCAGTGAATAAAGATCGCCTTCAGCGTGAAATATGATTAATCACATATTTGATAAGATTTCTCACAAGTGGGTATCAGTCGGGAGAAGCACTGAAGAAGAGAATGGAGATACTTCATAGATGTAAAATATGAATAAGCACATGTGTTCTTCGCTGTTTTGTTTTTCTTTTCAAAATCATTATAGTCACCTGCCATCAAACTACATGACCATATTTTGCGTGTTAATCGTCTCTGTATTGTTCCGATTTTATCGGGTTTCCACAGATCTTCCAACCAGTGACCCACCGCCATATAAAAATCACATTTTTCTTTAATATTTTGGAAACCTACAACCTCTCTTATTAATTCAATTCAGCAAGCATTTCTGCTTTCAAAAATAAAAGAACCACACTTTCAGTCACATCATCACAAGCACAGGTGAACGGAATGGGAAGTCAAAGTTCAGCAGAAAATCTTAAGAAATCTTTTCGTAGAAAAGGATTTGGGACTTTCAACCATATCAAACGTACCCTATTGAATCTTAGGAACATAATTTCTAACAAAACACCAAAAGACCAAAATTTGCATGGTTTCCTCCTCCCCTTGGTGTCGATTGAAGACCATGCTATATAAAGGTAGGCCAGCTTTGTAATCAATATATAGGCCCTACCTCTTCCTACCTGTAGTGGGGGGCAGCCCTACTCTACAATAGTAGCCTTTTTGTCTTACTTTTCCTCTCTATAATGGGGGTTCATCACTGTACCACCATGTAATGCCTTTGGCATTTGTTCTTGATTATTTTGTTTTGACATTTTGATTTTGAAGGTTTATTGTAGAATATATATGTGACACTTTCATATTAGATTTGTCATTATTATGTTTTATCTTATCTTTGTAGTTGTATGTATGTGTACATTATTATCAATGTGTTGACATTCTAGATGTTACTGATGATCATATTATATATTTTGAAATGTATATGTTATATCTTTTATGACTAAATTATCATAGTTCTTTATTCCATTGTTATTCATGTATGTATTGGGATTTTGGATGTGATTGTTAAATGATCTCAGTATTACGCATTTTAATTGATTTTCTTATATCTATGTTTGGATTGGATGATTATATAATTTATTTGATGTGGTATTCATTGGGTGAGTTTATATTGATTCAACCATTAAATATATGGAGCATGTACACTTAACATGTGAAGTGAGTAAATTGGGGTACAAGGTTATCTTGTTACAACCTACCACCAATGTGTTGGAAGCTCATTATAGTTAATATTCTTTTACTTGATCCAATACTACACATTAGGTATCATTTTAGTTTAAACAATGGTTTCTCATTCTCTGTAACTACAATTGAATTACAACATGAATATAAACTTAATCTCTCCTTTTGTGATTAACAACTAATTTTAGACCATTCAATGACAAATGGGGAAACATTTAGGACCAACTCCACTTCTCATCTTTCCTTTAAAATTAGGAGTTAGCAATAGAAGGTATATTCTTTTTCTAGTTTTGATTTCATTTTTGTAGGGCATAGAAAGAAGGAAAAAGGGGAAAAACAAGTTGGTATGTGAGCTCTAATTTGAAGAAATTTCTTCTCAATACTAACTTAGGTGAGTTCTAAATGGGGTCTATATGATCATAGTTATTGTTTAATAAATCTTGTCTCTTCTTCCACAATTTATATGCATAGGGCCATTGTATATTATATATATAATATTGCATTTTCTTGAAAGTTTCTAAATATTTGTCGACAAGTCCATTTTGTTCATATCTTACAATCATGATTATCCATGAGTTTGCATGACTTGTTTATGCTTCCACAATTTGAATATATGTCTACTAGAGTGGTTGCAACTACAACATTTGAGAAATTCTTAGATATCCTTTATGCTTAAATAGATGCTCATACTTAGTTCCAAAACTCCCATTTGACATAGGTTACGAGGATGTTGGGAAAGGACGTAGAGTCTAGTTTTCCACCTGTAAATTGCAATTGCTTGAAAGTTTCTAAATCCTTTCCAATAAATTCATTTTGTGCCTATCCTAAAATCATGGTTTTTTGTGATATCATATTTCTTAATGGCATTATGTCAAACAATTCACATTCCTTGTGCTTTCCTTCATAGTTTATTTAATAAAATCTACTAAGAAGTGTGTAACTACTTTTTGACAAATTACTTTATCCTTTTATGCTATGATTTTCATACAATGCTTAAAAATATTCCCTTCTCTGTTGGTGAAGTTGAATGGTTCTTAATAAGCCCACCAGGGATCAAGTCTTGTTGAGTGCAAGGCTCCAACATCGTAAGGGATGAGGTCAGGATTGTGCCCCACACAAATAATTTGGCAGAATGGATAACCTTAGTCCTTGGCTCTTAGTTGAAGAGGTTCAACCCAATAAGGCTCATGCTCTCATATTGGGTAGCTACAAATAATTTGTGGATGATCTCCATAAAAATAAATAAATTTCCCTTTATGTTTTTCCAATGCTTTGATCTATGGGTTAATAGATCTCTTTTGAGCCACTATAACCAATAGCTACTAGTATTTTTTATACATCTAGACCAGTTGATTTGATTTGTATTGAGGGTATATAGGTAAATTGCATTGCTCTAAGTTTAGATTAGTGGTTGTAGAAAATTTAATACATAATTATTCTTTTGAAGGGTCATGGCTATGAAATTTGTTATTTATGAATTACTCTAAACCTTTCTACTTGATTAATGTGAACCATAGATATGGGATTGAGTCGCTTGTATTCAAGAATCACTCTTAACTCTTGTCAAACTTATTTATTAGTTAGTAACTCAATACTTTATTTTTCATAGATATTGTATTGTTATCCATTTGTATTTCATACACAAGATAACGTTTGATATTTTAGTTTTGAATAGTTGGAAATTGAAACAAAGAAAAAGAGGTTCATCTCTTTGATAATCCATCTGGGGTTCACCAAAATGAAACATAGAAAAAGATGTTCACCCAAATGGGGATTGACCAAATGGATGAACCTAATTTTTCTTAGTGTTTAGATGTATGTTTCATTCAATTATGAGAGGAAAAATGCCTAAATAACAATAAAAAACCAATTCTAACTATTATGACAACAATAAGGAAGGTTTTAAGATGCTAAAATGATGTGTACCTTGTTGAAAAAGTATTGTTTCAGAGGTCTCTAAGGACTCATTCGCCAAGTGGCGAATGGGTCCTCGTTAGGGTTCTGGAAAATCACTTTCAAGGTCTTGTTCCTTGATGTCTGCACTCTCAAATCCCAGGTGATTAGCTCTTGAAAGTCGAAAATCAATTTTGTAGCTTATTTTCCATAGTCTTGCAAGTAGGATGACAACTTTTCAATCTTGACAACTTTTCTCCAATCTTGTTCTTCAAAGATCTTCAATATAAAACCTACAATCACACATCAAGGAAGAAGAAAAAATATTGTTTGTTAGGGAATAGGGGTTTTCCTTGGTTAAACCCCATTTAGGTAATTAAACCTTATGATGAAACAATGAAACATGAACATGAAACATGAAACATGAAACATGGAACAATGGTACCTTGGATGAAGTCTTGGAATGTAAATCAACAATCTAACATGAAGTGGCTATGATAAATGTAGATCTTGATCTTGAAACAATGCTTTCCTTGGATCTTCAATGCTACATCAACACATAAGCTCAACTACATGCATGATGCACTAAATCTTTGACATGATGGTATGATCTTTAATTGCTGTAATAAAACCTTGATAATCTACCCTTGAATGCCTTGTAATTTCTCTTGAAATGCTCTATAATTCTCTTGTGAAAGTACTCAATATGATCACTTGAACTTGCTAGGTGAAACTATGTAAAATAGCCTTATATTTATACTAAACTTAAGATTTAATCACGAAATCCAAAGATTACAAGCTGGCATCAGGTCTAATGTTTGAAATTGTTAAAATCCCGCCAAAATAAACCATAAAAGGGGTGTCCTAAGTTAAGGAGGACCCATTTTCCACCTTGGGCGAATGGGTCCTAGTAGAATTAACTAGGACCAATTTTGAGGATTATGAAATATTATGCAAAAAGGTGGTCCTAGGAGATAGTGAGGACCCATTCGCCAGGTGGCGAATGGGTCCTAGGTCAGTATCCTAGGACTCAAACCTTGCCAAATTAAGTGTTATGCAACATTATTAATGAGTGTCGGGCTTTATCCCTTGGAAAATGCAATAAATAAGGTTTGGATGTGAATTTAAGGGGCAAATTAAGCTATAATTAAACTCAATTAATTAATAAAGCCCTAGATTAGTGTGAAAGTGTAAAGAATCACTTTACCACACTGCAAATAAGGCACAATTAAGTCCATTTTATCATTAATTACTTATTTCCAATCTAAGTGTGAAAAAGGGTTACTTTTTTTTGACACTACAAAAATTATCATCCATTACATTTTTATGTTATGAAAGATATTCATGCTTTTTGGTTATTGTTTGTTAACCATTAGAAAATCATGCTACAATTATTAATTTGATAGGCATTGATATTTCTTGGATAAACTTTTTACATAGATATCAAGTTTTTAAATTTTATTATTGCATGCTATAGTTTATAATTTGAAAAAAATTATTAATATTCATTATCATTTCCTTATCCATTAGAAAATCATGTCATAGTTATTAATTTTATAGGAATTAGTAATTTTTTTGGCTTTTTTATTAAGTTTCTACCGTTACATGCTATATTTTTCAATTTTCTTGACATTAGTACTACATGGCTATCATTTTATGTAATTCAGTTTCCATTACAATTTCATGCGACAAATAATTTTATTATAGTCTTGGTTATCATTTTGACATATTATTAAGTGAATTCTATTCTTATAGTCTTGGTTATCGTTTTAATAGTCTATGATTTGATATTGAATAATCTTAGGATATCATTCTTGGTTGAGCTAACATCAAATGTTTGATAATTTAGATTATCATTTTATAATGATCAAGTAGTTACCATTTTGGGATAATCTTGATTATCATCATTTTTTATTTTTATTGATTTATCATATATTTTTTGTTTGGATTAATCAAATTGTTATCATAACTTTGATAGTCATTTTCATCATTATTAACATGTTATTATCCATTAAAATTATTTTCTTAGATATTGTTTGTGTTATTGCTTGTTAATCAATAGTTTTGCATGTATATAATTTTGGTAAGCAATTAGATTTAGTATAGTTATCAATTAGACATTCTTTAATATTATACAATTATTGGCATGATGTTTATAGAAATGATATTCTATAAAATTTCAACATGGTTATTTATATGATATTAATTTATATTTTCTTGTCTTCAAGATATTAGATCTATAAGGTACACAGTGAATTTTTCATTATCTTTGATATGGTATTAAAAAATTCTTGTCTAAAATAGTTCACATAGTGATAATTGTGAATCATCATTTTTTTGAGATGATGAATATGAACCTTATAATATAAGATTATTGAATAAAATCAAATAATTTAGCTAATTATATTAGAAAAATTAGATTATGTATCCATTTTATATTCTCACCTTGCCCAATAGGGATCTTTGTTAGAAAAATAAATAAATAATCCTTTAGTTAATTAATTCTAGATTGCATTTGAGAAGCTTATCAATCTAAATAGATGAAATTACTTTCACTTTTTTAGACAAAATTGATAAGTTTGAAATATTAAATCTATTGCTAAATAGGCCTTTGAATTAGGATTGATGTATCCTACTAACGAGCATGGATTTTGTAGGTCTTTCTCTCAAGGGTATGTTGGGTAAATGTTGTCATGATATATTATTTTAGTTGAATAAACTATGTTTATGATCAATTATGTGCTTGATAATATATGCATATATAATTGATTTATTCTGATTGGACGTGATAGTAAAATAATCATTATATCAATTGAATGGAAGATGCATTATTTTAAAAGGTAAAATTATTAGGTATCAAACATAAATCAACCAATAAGAAATATCAATAATATTCTTGTAGATTCATTTTAGATAAAAAAAATCTTAAATTAAACTTCATGTCAAACACCCCTTTAGGTGTTTACAAGTAGATGCTTCTCTAGGTTTTCATCTCTATTTCACTTGAGTGGATGGAAATCAACAAAAAAATATATGTGAGAGTTAGAACTTATAAAGGGTTGCATAATCACTCATAGAGTTACATAAATATAGTCTCAAATAGAACTACATATTTTGTACCCTTGGTTGTCTAGTATCTTAATCATATAGAGGAAATTGTTAGGTTTTTTGACCTTTTTTATAAAGATAAAAATTTGAATCTAATTGGTATAAGAATAAAAATATGATCAAGTCTCTAATACTCAAAAGAATCTCTAGAGTGGATTGGTATTATACTTGGCCTTTTTATTGAAAGCTAAATAAGGGTACAACATCCTCTAGAATTTATTAAAAACTTGATGATCTTATACTTGGTTAGTTTATTAAAAAATTAGGAAGGGTACACGATCTTTTAAAATTTACAAAAAAACTTGATGATCTTATACTTGGTAGTTGCCCGAAACCTAAGGAAGGGTACAAGATCATTTATAACTTACAAAAAGCTTCAATACAATATCTTGGGTTTGTTGTGTTTATTTTGTAAATGAATCAAGAATCAGTTGCTCTTGATGAGTCCATGTCTTTGGTTATGTAATATTTATTTATATTCATGTCCTTATAGGCCCATATGGATTTTTAAGAGCCTATCCCATATTGGGTGGAGACCTAATTTGAATTAATCATATTATATTAATCATCTCAAAGGGACAAGTGATTCCAATAGAAAAATATCTAGGATTGGCTATTCATTCGTTGTACTATATTAGAATAGTTAGCTTGTATTGGTTGTTTTTTAATTATCGAGTAATTAATCAAGACTATCCAATAGAATAGTTAGAATAGTTAGCTTGTATTGGTTGTTTTTTAATTATCGAGTAATTAATCAAGACTATCGAATATTAAATAAGCTATAAATAATTATTCTTCTTTCTTGTGTATAATCAGTATAAAATTTTCTATTTAATCAAGTGGTTGTTCGTAAGCCTATCCTATTTGGACAATTTCCATATTATTTAGGTAGACACTTATTTTGTATGATTGAAGATAAAATTTGGTCTTTAGGAGAAAAAATAATGTGAGAATTTTGTGGTTCAACCAAAGTGGTCCTTACTTTTGGTATCATAGTGCTTGGTTTAGACATTAGAGGACTAAAATCCTACTATAACTTACACATTTTATGAAAGAAGTTTTGATAGAAAGAAAATTGTAAGTTATTGGGAGAAACTTATTCTCATGAGTAATTAATTTTTTAATGGATGTTAAAGAAAAATGACTTGCATAAATGCATATTTAAACTCATGTATGAATGATAAAAAATGTTGATTGATCTAACTATAATTAGTAGTGTAGAGGAAATAATTTGTTACCCTCAAGATGACAAGATCTTGAGGACAACTTTATCTCTAAACTACCTCAATAGATCCAACTCAATTGAATTGGAAATAAAAATGATTTAAACCAAAATCTAAGTGTGCCGTAGAAAAATGGCCCCTTGTCATTTTCATGGCCTTTTAGGTCTTTTTTCATGGTATTTGATATATTTTGCTTTGATTTTATGTTGCAACATGGCTTGAACATGCATATTTAGGTACTAAAATTCAAATAATGACGTCTTGTGAAGGTGTTGTGAAGTGTTGTAAGACATTTCTACATTCTTCTAGATCTATTCATTATAATTCACCTAAAAATCACCTTTTTACACATCATCAAGTCCTATTTTGAAGTGTTGTAAAGTATTGTAACAAGAATTCGTGCTTTTCTAGGCACAACTTTATTTGTCCCTTTCTTATGACTTATTTGACCTCTTTATGCCCTCATATGCTTTAATTAAGTGTATTTTGAATATTATCCTAACAAACAACATTAAATACAACATATTTACCGACACTTGTTTTTAGGTCCTAGCTGGGACCCATTTGCCATGGGTGGTGAATGAGTACCCCTTGGCCCCAAATTCAAAATTTTTAAAATTTCCTTTTAGGTTTTTATTCAAAAACACTTGTGTCAGCTTGTGATGAGGTATGAACGGGAAACTAAGAAACAAGTTTGTATAAATAGGAAATTTTCACCTCATTTTACATCTCCCAACATCTCCTACAATCTCATCATTCATTCAAGCAGTCTCAAGCATTCAAGCATCTTACAACATCAATTCAAGCAATATTCAAGCACTTTGAAGCATCCATTGACATTACTTTAGACATGCATTATCAAGGGTTTGGTAAGTTGATAGAATTTTCATGTTATTAGTTTTTCATTCTTTTGCATTTCATTATTTTATTAAGGGTTTGATTACCAAAGTGAGGTTTGACCAAGGAAAACCCCTATTTGCTAACCCTCAACCATTTTTCCCTATTGCATGTGTGTTTGCAGACTTAGGTATACAGATTTGACAATATTTTTTGTGTTGAAAAGTGGAGAGAAAAGTCAACTAGGTGTTTCAAGTCAACTCATTCCTATTTCAAGCTTGAAGAAGGTTTTCTGTCTGTTTCCTACAAAATTGACTTTGACAACTCAAAAAGCAGATATTTCCAGATATGGTGTTGCATAGTTGTCTCCTAATTTTCCAAAAAATTGGGAGAGGACTGATTTTCCACCAGTGGTGAATGAGTCCCACCTTAGAACTAAAAATATGAGTTTTGTCTGATTCTGGGCCCCGACTGCCAAAAACCAGTTTCTGACACTTTTTCACCAGGAGGAGGACTAATTCGCCACCCTGGGTGAATGAGTCCCACTATGAAAAATTAGTGATTTCAACTAGCTTCCACAACATTCTAGATTCTTCATCAAGTCTTCAGGTGCACTCAAATTCATCCCTTTTCTTTCTGTTATGCATAATTTCTTCATTTAGTTCATTGTTTGCATATCATAGTGTGTTTTCAAACATAGCTTAAATTTCACTTTTGCATTCATTTTAATTCATTTAAATCAGTCAATTGCATTTAGTTTACTTCATTTAGGTTAGAAAATGTCACACATAACATTAATCTTGAGTGAAACATTACACATTTTGGCCCATATTTCCCCTTTTAGGTGAAAAACCCTAAAAGAGCTAGGAAGGATCTAGGTGCCAAAAATCTTTCATTTCTTTTTGGTGAACCTGCATTTTGAACACTTTGCATTTCTGATTTCATTCACATATTGCATATTATTTTACATTTGAATTGACATTCAATTCTAATGTCATTGCTTTGTTTTTGCATTTTAAGACTTTTCATATTGCATACTAAGTGAAAAATTCATTTAGATTACATTTTTGCATTGCATCTCATTGAAAAAATAGAAAATATGTATTTTCCATCCTTAGTTGCATTCTATAGCTCGCATTAAAATCATCTTAAAATTTCTAAAAAACATAAAAAAATTGCATACTGGGACTCATTCGCCACCCTGGGTAAATCAATCCCTTTGCATTTTTTAGACAACATTTCAAACATTTTTCTGGCATTTTTTTGCATTATAGTTTACTGTTCTTGCATTCTGTTTTAATTCCTAGATTCTGTCTTTCATCATTTATTGCATATTAGTTTCTTTGCATCATGGCATTCTCTTTCAATAAGTTTTGGACTTCATTAAAATCATTGGTAGACATGTCCAATTGTGCCTTTGGCTGCACGACCCTAATGATATTGAGCTGCCTCATGCTCCTTCAACTCCTCATGACTTTCTTCCTAGTGAAGTAGATATCATTGGAGAAGATGATGTTAACATTAACAAGTTGTACAATGAATGCCTTGATAACTTAGAAGCCAATGCAACCTTTTATCCCTCCATGAAGTCACATGATCTTCCTACTGTTGCACCTCCTGATCACTTTGCATATTTACATCTTGAAATCAATGATGGACCTATGATTCCTCCTTCAAGTGGATATAGTTCCTTTAACCAAGCAACTTACACCCCTTTTATGATCACAAAGTCACAAACACTT
Organism: Sequoia sempervirens; assembly: GCA_007258455.2. Taxonomy (NCBI): domain Eukaryota; kingdom Viridiplantae; phylum Streptophyta; class Pinopsida; order Cupressales; family Cupressaceae; genus Sequoia; species Sequoia sempervirens. The sequence goes on from VDFB02058242.1 coordinate 30,587,538, forward strand.
CCATCAACCTTGAAACAACATATGGTACCGATTTCACTATCTTAAGTAAACAAGGTTGTGACACAAAACATGAACATGACATTTATCAACTTCTTGAACAAATACCAACCGAAGCAAACACAACAGGACTAGGATATCAAGATCCTTCTCATCCTGATAGACATCCTCTTCAACCTAGGAGACTTTGAGATGCTACTACAATGATCTTGAATCCTTTTCTTGACTTGAACATTCTCCTTCCACGTGAACAACCATTCTCTCCTGCTAATGACAAGGATTTTAGGAACCCCATGGGTCCCCTTCCTCCTTCTATTCATGAACAAGGAGAATCTAGCAAATGAAAAATGACCATACAAATTGAAGAAGCTAAATTTTCCTACACATCCTCCACCTGAATGTGAAAGGAGACCTCAACTGCTTTTAAACAAAGGTCTTATATTATTACCACCTTCAAATAGGTTGGTAATTCACCCTAACAATTCCCACATACCATATTACAAATATAATTGTATTCTTGGACATCAAACGGAAGCATGTTGAACATTGAACGAGATACTAGACAAGTATCACTTCACTGATACTGACTGCTTTCCTATCATCCCTTAAAACACCATTTCCTTATCATGCCATAGTTGAAGGATTTCTCATTCTCACTATTGCATGATCCTATCCATCATCACCTTTGGCTCATGCTTGTTTTCCCCTTTGTGGACACAAGTAGTTGTTAGCCTTTGTCCTTGTAATGCACTTTCCTTTAAGTCTCTTAACTATGTTATTCATTTTCCACTTACATTTTAAGATTGAGATTTACCAATAACTTAGTTAACGGTTGACTTGCATTCAAATTACTTGTTCCTTTTTGTTTTCCTTTCAAGTGCATATCGTGTTCCCCCGTATTGTGTGTTTGATGTTCCCTCTCTTTGTACACTTCTTCTATTCATACCTCTATTCTTCTATTTGTTGTGCATCCTTGTGTTTTTCTCTTTTTGTTTTATGTTTTCCTTTTGGGGATGACACAAAGCGTAGAGACACCCTATGTCTCTTCCATGTTGACCCAAACAGTCATTTTTGTTTTGTTTTGTTCATTTTTATTTTGTGTTTTCCTTTTGGGGATGACACAAAGTGTACTTTGACGCCTTATGTCTCTTCCATGTTGACCCAAACGGTCCTTTTTCTCTTGTTTCGTTCATTTTTTTTTTGTGTTCTCCTTTTGGGGATGATGCAAAGCATTGAGACCACAATGTCTCTTTCATGTTGACCCAAAAGATTTTTCATTTTATTTCTCCTTTTCGCTTTCATTTATTTTTCGCTTGTATTTTCATTTTGGGGATGATGCAAGGCGTTGAGACCATAATGTCTCTTCCATGTTGACCCAAAATGGACTTTACTTTTTCTTTTATTTTTTGCTCTCTTTGTATCATTCTTCTAGTTCTATGTATTTGGGGAATGATGATAGTTTCGAGCTCTTTAATCAAAACATTGTAGCAACAAACATACTGACCCCAAATCCATAGATCACTTATGTGTTTGGTGCACCATGTTTTCTTTTTTGGGGGGCAACTCCCTTTCTTTGTTTTTCATTTTCCTTGACATGACACAACCTAACTTCGAAACATATGACTTAGCATAGGGCTTTCCAAGTTGGATCTCATTTCTTGTTTTCTTTTTACCCCTTCTCTACTTTAAAGTAATTGCTCATAGAACAATGTGTAGCAATTCCTTTAAAGTGGGGGGCATACATTACCATAATTCATTTTCATTCTTGGTTCCTAGTGTAGCCTTGTTGTTTATATGATGTGTTTGTCACTTTGTGGATGACATTGGGTGTGATGTCCTTCATAAGTGTGATTATCTTAGCATATTACATTCCTCTTGGTGGCCTGATGTGACGCACTACATCCCCTAAGTTGTGAATATACTATTCTTTGATTGGTCCTCTCTTGAAGACATTACACACAATGTTCCCTAAGTGACTAACCTTGCATGAAATTAACAAGACTCCTTTGAACATCTTTTACATTTTACATTTTTGCATTTTTACATTTTACTTTTTTTTACCACCTTGCATAATGCAACTTGCATGACTGTGGTATCCTTTCTTTTTGTTCATAAACATTCATTTTGCTTTGTGGCACCTTTCGTTAAATTTATCAGTAGGTATAACTTTAACATGGTTGAGCGGGAAGCCCACCTAGCGGCATGAATTTTCCCCATAGCCACCTTTATGCTTGTGAGTGCATACCAACTAGCGTATGTATCTTACCTTTTTGGGATTTCTCACCCCACAGATAGCCAGAAGTTCTGTGGCCCCAGAGTGAGTACATTTGGGCCTTCTCACCTGACGGACCATCATGTGTTCTATCACCCTAGAGTGAGTACACATTCTCAATCAGCCTAGATCTTATCCATACCTAGTTGGATTGATGATCGAAGCTTCATCTGATTCTCAACACTTGTGTGTTCCTATGTTCTTATGTTTAGTTTTCCATGGGATCTTCATCTTGGGGGCTTGATCATATCTCTTGATCATTGCCATTCCATCTTGCTAACGTAAGTACATTTGAATCCTTCTCTTGATATTCATGGCTACTTTAGTGTGAGTTTGAAGTAGGTTCATCCTCTCACTAAAGTGGGGGCTAAATGTGCTGTAGAAAAATGTCCCCTTGTCATTTTCATGGCATTTTAGGTATTGTTTCATGGTATTTGATATATTTTTCTTTGATTTTATGTTGCAACATGGCTTGAACATGTATATTTAGGTACTAAAATTCAAATAATGACGTCTTGTGAAGGTGTTATGAAGTGTTGTAAGACATTTCTACATTCTTCTAGACTCTATTCATTATAATTCACCTAAAAATCACCTTTTTACACATCATCAAGTCCTATTTTGAAGTGTTGTAAAGTCTTGTAGCAAGATTTCACACTTTTCTAGGCACAACTTCTCTATTTATCCCGACAATCAACATAAATACAACATATTTCCCGATACTTGTTTTTAGGTGCTAGGTGGGACCCATTCACCATGGGTGGCGAATGAGTCCCCCTTGGCCCCAAATTCAAAATTTTTAAAATTTCCTTTCGAGTTTTTATTCAAAAACACTTGATGTCGGCCTATGATGAGGTATGAATGAGAAAATAAGACACAAGTTTGTATAAATAGGCAATTTTCACCTCATTTTACATCTCCAACATCTCCTACAATCTCATCATTCATTCAAGCAATATCATGCATTCAAGCATCTTACAACATCAATTCAAGCAATATTCAAGCACTTTGAAGCATCCATTGACATTACTTTAGACTTGCATTATCAAGGGTTTGGTAATTTGATAGCATTTGCATGTTATTAGTTTTTCATTCTTTTGCATTTCATTGTTTTATTAAGGGTTTGATTACCAAAGTGAGGTTTGACCAAGGTAAACCCATATTTGCTAACCCTCAACCATTTTTCCCTATTGCATGTGTGTTTGCAAACTTAGGTATACATATTTGACAAGATTTTTTGTGTTGAAAAGTGGAGAGAAAATTCAACTAGGTGTTTCAAGTCAACTCATTCCTATTTCAAGCTTGAAGAAAGTTTTCTGTCCATTTCCTGCAGAATTGACTTTGACAACCTGACAAGCAGATATTTCTAGATCTGGTGTTGCATGGTTGTCTCCTAATTTTCCATAAATTTGGGAGAGGACTGATTCATCACCAGTGGTGAATGAGTCCCACCTTAGGACTAAAAATATGAGTTTTGCTAGATTCCGGATCCTGATTGTCAGAAACTATTTTCTGACACTTTTTCACTAGGAGGAGGACTAATTCGCCACCCTGGGTGAATGAGTCCCATTGTGAAAAATAAATGATTTAAACCAGCTTCCACAATATTCCAGATTCTTCATCAACTCTCTAGGTGCACTATTTTCTTTCTGTTCTGCATAATTTCTTCATTTAGTTCATTGTTTGCATATCATAGCGTGTTTTCAAACATAGCTTACATTTCACTTTTGCATTCATTTTCATTCATTTAAATCAGTCAATTTCATTTAGTTTACTTTATTTAGGTTAGACAACATCACACATAACATTAATCTTGAGTGAAACATTACACATTTTGGCCCATCTTTCACCTTTTAAGTGAAAAACCCTAAAAGAGCTAGGAAGGATTTAGGTGCCAAAATATTTCATTTCACTAAGCTAAGTTTAACAATGAACATAAAAAAAAATCTAAAATAACTTGTATGTACAAAATGGTAAAATTATTTAGATAATGGGAAAAGAAAGCATAGAGTATACAACATATGGTACAAGAAAGGTAAATCCTTTGCCTTGGACGATAGCACACTTAGAGAACTTTGTACGCCTACTTTATTGTCTCTATGAATCGAGTCTAGAAACCACCAAAAGGAGTTTTGTTATCACTCCAACTTGTTCGAAACCTACACACATGGAGACAGGGAAAAAGGTTGAGGTTGTTTAGGGTTTTTCCTTAGTCAAATCCCCACTTTGGTGTTTCTAGCTCCATAGATAGCTAGAAAAGATGGGAAAGCATACAAATAAAGTAGATGTGTGATAAAAACAACCCACGCTATGGAGGTGAACCCCTATCATGCTATAAAATATACTAGATGAGATCAATTTAAGTATGTTATAAGATGAGATTGATAAGACATGTAGTGTAGAAAATTGTACAACTTTATAATTTCACACTATGTTTGCATCCCCTTAATTAATTAGACTTAATTAAGCTTCTAATTGACCAAATTATGTATTCCAGAGTCTTATTATTCCCATTTTCCAAAATAGAAACCCATATTAAATAATTTTCAATATTAATTTAAACACCTTGGAAATTGTGTGTCCTTGATTTAGGTCCTAGGATCCATTTGCCCAAGTGACAATGGGTCCCCTTTGTAGACATATAAAAATGCCTTAACACATATCACACATCTTGAATTGCATTTTTTCATCATTGACATTATTTTCATCATCATCATTGCATTTCACTTTGTTTGCATCATTTATCCCCTTTTAACATCATTTTCACCAATTAACCCTATTTCCCTCTATTAACTAAACAATCTTGAATTTTTTAATTAATTCATCCATTTTTATCACTAATTCCCCTTTATCATCCTGATTTAATAATTCCTAATTATTTAATTAATTTCATTCAATTTTTCTTCTAATCCCACATGATTACATAGTCTTCATTATTTAATTATCCTACCATTTAATCTTATTGTCACATGAATTAAATCATTCCTAATTATTAAATTATCCTAATTTTCCCTCCACAAAGAATATTCTAGGGGAATATTCATTTTCAAAATATCTCAACTAACTTGTCTCAACTGTTTCTAGCCCTTGATATTGTAATCAATTCTCATCCCTTGATCTTAAATATCCTAACCATTTTCCTAAAATGGTGGAGCTATCTTGAGTTCTAACTGATGTGATCTCTTGATCTTTCTTGTTTCACTCTCCTTTTTAGGTGTTGAGGGTCAATCTCATCCATTCTTTGTGGGAATCCAAACTCAATCTTATCCCTTGATCTAATTTCCCCAAATCTATAAAACAACCCTCATCCTTCTCATAATTCATCTAGAGAGAATTTGTAAGGAGATCATGCCCAATTGATGCTTGATAAAATTTGAGAGCACATATCTTGTCATCTAGATCATCATTTATCATCATTTATCATCAAGATTTTACAAGCTATCATAGAGGGTTTGAGTTGAAGCAATCCAACATACATTTCAACCAAAGGTACCCAATAATGGGATTGGTAAGGTTCTCTCATGTTTTGAATTCATTTTTTTTGATATTGTTGATCTAACCCTTGTTTTGGATTCATTTGTGCAACAATCTTAATCTCATTGGTAAGTGGGATTTATCCTTTGTTTTTGAGTTTATCGATTAAATTCACTACTACTATTGACCATCCCCTTGATCTTGGGGTACCTGTCTATCATGTTGTTGGAAATCTTGACAGGATCATTCTGAGCCCCCTGATGCTACTCGTGGGCTATCCTCTATCTTTATGGTTCCTTTCGGTGCCCAACTGCACCACCCCTCCTCTAGCTAATAAATGGCCCTCCTACTACTACATCTCCCATGGGAATGGTAAATATCAATGGCCATCTATGGGCCCACCATGTGTCATACTCTCTGGTCATGCCAGAATCATGTGGCCTGACTTTCCATCCCCAACCAATAGGAGCAAATGCTCTAAAATCTGCCACTGCTCTGCAAGAATCTACATGAGGTCCCCATGCATTGACCTCTTTTGCTGTGCGTGTGTAACGAGCATGGTAATTTTATCCTAGGCGGGTCTACCTCTCACCAAATTGATGGAGGAATCTCTCAGAAATGTAGCACTCTAGAATGATATTAAACCATAATTTTTTGTGTAGGTGCTATGACTCTCTTGCTCAATTAGGGTTTTTCACCTAAAGGAGAGAGATAGACCCCAAAATATAGGTGGTTCACTCAAATTAATGCAATTACAATGAAAATATGCCTAAATGAAAGAAATTAATAAAATGGATTGATTATTTATTCAAAACCTGAGAAATATGAGGTGTTTGAAAACACAGTGTGATATGCAAAAATGAACTTGAAACATAAACAAATGAAAACCTAACTTAATGAGACTGAATGGTATGCACCTGGAGGTAGAATGCTGATGCTAGAAGGTTTTGGACTGCTTCAAAATTTTACTACCATTGGGACTCATTCACCACAGATGGTGAATTAGTCTTGCTTCTGGTAAATTCTACTGAAATAGGTTTCGGGGTGCTGGGAATTGAAAACCTCAGAAAACACTTTCTCTAGCCTGGAAGTGGGATTGATTCACCACAAATGGAGAATTAGTCCACCTACAAAAAATTACAAGTTTTGAATTCAACTTTGTGGGTCCAGATTTGCACTTGTTTGCTTGTCGGGTTGATAGATTCAAATTTGTAGAAAATGGGTTGAATGATGTCTCCAAGCTTGAATTAGGTCTTTTTTGAATTGAATAAATTTAATGACTTGTTGACCACTTTTCAACACCTATCTCTTTGAAAAATATTCCTACAAGACCTGCAAACATACATGCAAAGAGGGGAAAAATGGTTAAAGGTTAGAGTATAGGGGTTTGCCTTGGTCAAACCCTGATTTGGTAATCAAACCGTTGATAAAGAAATGAAATGAGAAAGGAATGATGAAAAAATAACATGCAAATGTCATGAAATCACAAAATCCTTGTTGTTGAAGTCTTCAAGTGAATGCTTAGATGGATTGAATGCAAGAATGAATACTTGAATGAATGGGTGAATGGGGGTTAAAATGGATAGAAAATCATGTATTTATACACACTTATGCCCTAATTTCTCAAAAATACATCACAGGCCGACCTTAGGTCTTAATGAGTAAAAACCCAAAAGAAATTTGAAATTATTTTGAATTTTGTGTCAAGAGGGACTCATTCACCAACCTTGGCAAATGGGTCCCACTCAAGGCATGCAAGTGGGTGTTAGGGATTAAGTTGCATTTAATGATATTTGTCAGGTTTATATTAAAAAATACACTTAATTAAGGCCTATAATTACATAAAGGGGCAAAATAAAACTTAAGAAAGGTGTAATTAGTAATGACAAGTCTAGAAAAGTGTGAAAGTTTGTTACAAGAATTTACAACACCTTAAAATAAGACTTGGTAAGGGATAATTTAAGGGAATATTTAGATGAATTATAATAAGAATAGTCTAGAAAAGTGTAGAAATGTGTCACAACACTTCACAACACCTTTACAAGACATCATAAAGCCTTAATAATTAAAGTTTTCAAGACCAAATGTGAATGTATAAGTCACATTACAACATTAAATATAAGAAAAATAGGCCAAACATCATAGGAAAAAGACCCAAATGACCATGAAAATGTCCAAAGATCCATTTTTTTACAATACATTTAGCCCCCACTTTAGTGATAGGATGAAATTGCTTCAAACTCACACTAAAGTTGCCATGCATATCAAGAGGGATCCAAATGCACTTATGCTAGCAAGATGATACAACAATGACCAAGCCCCCAGGATGAAGATCCCATGGTGAACTAAACATAAGAACAAATGAACACACATATGAAAGAGAAAAAGAAAAGGAAGAGAAAAAGGAAAAGTCGGATCAAGCTTCGATTGTTTCTCTAGCTAGTTGTGGATCAGATCTAGGTTGTTTGTCCAAAAAAAGAAAATGCATACTCACTCTGGGGCGACAAAACTCATGGTTGTCTACTGGGTGAGAAGGCACAAAAGGTGAGAAACATACACTCACAGATGGTATGCACTCACAAACGTGTAAATGGCTATGGGGAAAGTCGTGCCCCAGAATGGGCTTCCTGCTCAACCATACCAAAGTTATACCTCTTGATAACGTTAATAAGGCACCAAAAAGGAAAATGTCAGTTTGAGCTTCATGAGACAAGAAAAGCTTCGTATTCTTAGAACTCATGAACAAGTAGGATGGCACCACAGGCATGCAAGCTGTGTTATGTAATGTGTCCATGTAAATGCAAAATATAAAATGTAAAAATGTAAAATGCAAAAGATGTTCAAAGGAGTCTTGTTTAGTTCATGTGAGGTCTATTAGTTAGGGAACATTATGTCTAATGTCTCCAAGAGAGGACCAATCAAAGAATAGAATATTCATAACTTAGGGGATGCAATGCATCACATCAGGAAACTCAGAGGAATGTAATATGCTAAGAGAGATCATGCTTATGAAGGACATCACACCCACATTTGTCATCCACAAAGTGACAAACACATCATATGAAGTAACAAGGCTACACTAAGAACCAAGAAAAAGGAAAAATGCAAAATGATAATGGCAATGTATGCCCCCACTTTAAAGGAATTTATACACATTGTTCTGTGAGAAATTACTATAAAGTAGCAAAATGAATAATGAAGAAAGAAGACATGAGAGCCAACTTAGAAAGCCCTATGCCAAGTCATATGTTTTTGAGTAAGGCCGCGTCATGTGAAGGAAAAAGAACAAATGAAAGAGGGATTGCTCCCAAAAGGAACACACCAAACACATAAGGGATCTATGGATTTAGGGTTAGTATGTTCTTTGCCGCAATGTTTTTATTAAAGAGCTCAGAATTGTCATCATTCCTCAAATACATAGAACTGGAAGAATGACACAAAGAGAGTGAAAATAAAAGAAAAATAACCATGTGGGTCAACATGGAAGAGACATAGGAAATACCAACCCTTTGCATCGTCCCCAAAAGGAAAACACAAAAAAAAAGTGAAAAGAGAAAAGCAAAAGGTGAAAGGGAAAAAGGAAGCCTTTTGGGTCAACATGAAGGAGACATTTCAGTCTCAATGCCTTGCATCATCCCCAAAAGGAAAACACAAAACAAAAGGGAAAAAGGAAAAGGGATTGTTTGGGTCAACATGGAAGAGAGATAGGGCATCTCAACGCTTTGTGTCATCCCCAAAATGAAAACACAAAACAAAAGGGAAAAAGGAAAAGCGATGTATGACATATAGAAGAATGAAGGCACAAATAGAATAATTTGCACAAAGAGAGAGAACATACATTACAGGGGATCACAATACGCACATGAAATTGCACCAAAGAAAAGAAAAAGAAAAAGGAAAATGCAAAAAGGCTAGTAATGCAAATGTAAGTCATGCATCAAACAAGCCATCGACCTCCAAATCTCAATTAGTATAAGTAGGATGGTAAACAACATGGCTAAGGGACAAGGACAAACTAGGACAAGACCGACAACTGCTTGTCTCCACTGAGTGCAAGGAAAGAGCAAACAAAGATAGGTGATGGGAAAGGACATACAATAGTGAGAATGGAAGATTCTATGACTATTGTATGTGAAGGAATGGGAAGGTTGGACTATGGGAGTATGGGATATCATTCGGTATCAGTGAAGTGATACTTGCTCAGTATATCCTTCAATGTTTGACATTCATCACTGCAATGTCCAAGAACATGATGGTATTTACAATATGGTACATTAGAATCTTTAGGGCGGATGACCAATCTATTCAAAGGTGGTAATAGTATAAGACCTTTGTTTAAAAGCATTTGCAGTTTCCCTTCACATTCAGGTGGTGGATGGAGAGGAAAATTTAGTTTTTTTAGCTTGTAAAGTCATTTGCGTTTACTATATTCACCTTTTTCATGAATGGAAGGGGGAGAGGACCCATGGGGATCCTTATAGCCACAATATTTTTATTAGTCAAATTTTTCTCATGAGGAAGAAGAATGTTCAAATCAAGGGGAGCTTGATAGCCTAACCCTTGTGTGTTTTCATTAGTTGTTACTTGCTCGAAAAATTGATGTATTGCATGTTTAGTTGTTGTGTCACATCCTTGCTTTTTCAAAATAGTAAAACATTTTCCATTGGTTTCTTCAAGGTTGATAGGAGTACTAGTGACTTTTTTATCATAGAATGGTTGAGGAATTGTGCATGTAGAAGAATGAGGTCCACCAAAGGGTAGTATCTTAGGTCCTTCATTGGTTTCAGGATGTAAGTATCCAAACATATCAGGAGGGGATACTATAGGAAGGTCTTTTGACTTCATGGATGGATAAAAGGCTGCATTGGCTTCAAGGTTGTCAAGGCATTCATTTAATAACTCATTCATGCTAGCATCATCTTCTCTAATGATTTTAACATCACGAGGAGTTGAAGGAGCATGAGGAAGCTCAAGGTCATTAGGATCATAGCCAAAGGCATAGTTTGACATGTCAACTAAGGATTTCAAAGACATCCAAAACTTATTAAAGAAAAAGGCCATGATGCAAGTGAATGAAAGTTAAAAATTACAAGAAATTGAATAGAATAATGAATCTAAAAATAGTGACAAAGATGCAATTACAAAAAATAGAAATGTAGAAAATGCTGTGAAAATGACATAAATTTTTGTGTAGAAAGTGCAACTAGACTGATTTTCCCAGGGTGGCGAATGAGTCTAGGGGTGAATTTTTTTATAATTTTTCAAAAAAATTAAAATGATTTTTATGCTTTTCTGATGTAAAACTAGGATGCAGATGCAAAATTTTAGTATATTTAATGTTTTGAAGTGCAAAAATGAAATCTATATGAGATATTCACTAATGCAATTTTGAAAACCCTAGGATGCAAAACAATTCAAAAGCTAATGAAATGAGTCCTAGGATGTAAATAAAAATGTAAATAAAAAAGATAATGTTTAGAATGTAGGTTCACCAAAATGAGCCATAAATTTTTGTGGTGTTATGACTCTCTTGCTCAATTAGGGGTTTTCACATAAAGGAGAGAGATAGACCCCAAAATCTAGGTGGTTCACTCAAATTAATGCAAGTACAATGAAAATATGCCTAAATGAAATGACCTAAATGCAACAAATTGATAAAATGGATTAATTATTTATGCAAAACCTGAGAAATATGAAGTGTTTGAAAACACAACATGATATGCAAAAATGAACTAGAAACATGAACAAATGAAAAAAAAACTTAATGAGACTAAATGGTATGCACCTAGAGGTAGAATGTTGATGCTAGAAGGATTTAAAATGCTTCAGAAGTTACTGTTGATGACCATTGGGACTCATTCGCCATAGATGAAGAATTAGTCCTGCTTCTAGTAAATTTTGTTGAAACAAATTTTGGGGTGCCAGGAACTAAAAACCTCATAAAACACTTTCTATACCTGGAAGTGGGACTAATTCACCATAGATGGTGAATTATTCCACTTACAAAAATCTACAAATTTTGAAGTCAACTTTGTGGGTCCAAATCTGTACTTGTCTACTTGTCTGGTTGACATATTCAAATATGCAGAAAATGGGTTGAATCATGCCTCCAAGCTTGAATTAGGTCTTTGTTGACTTGAATAGCTTTGATGACTTGTTGACCACTTTTCAACACCTATCTCTTTGAAAAATATTCCTACAAGACCTACAAACACACATGCAAAGAGGGGAAAAATGGCTAAGGGTTAGAGTATAGGGGTTTTCCTTGGTCAAACCTCAATTTGGTAATCAAACCCTTGATAAAGAAATGAAATGAGAAAGGAATGATGAAAAAATAACATGAAAATTTCATGAACTCGCCAAACCCTTATTGTTGAAGTCTTAATATTTAAAGGTGATTTGTGCTCTCTATTCGCTGAACCTAAAACAAATCAAAATCTTACCCTCAATGCAAAGAGGTTTCCTATTCATTGGTGCCACCACCAAGAGATTAGGAACCATTTTTATGATAGATGGTATTTGGTCTTTGATTACCCACCATGCAATAATTGTGAAGTCCCCCAATATTTTCTTAGGAAACTATACAGTGAGTTTGTATTGAACCAAATCCCAAATTATTTTGATATGAGGGAGTTCCAGGGGAGAGGTGGGGGGTCAACTCAGGATAGGCTCGGTGCACAACTAGATCCTGTGTGGCAAGGGAGATGACCTCTCGCTAGGCCGCCTCGTGAGCACATTGCTCACAATTTTGACCCAGTGTCATTCATCACACTAGCCCTATTGTACAGCACCATCCAGGGGAGTCTTTAGGTGGTGGCCTTCAAACCCATGTGTGTCAATCTTGTGGGGCGACTTGTTCATATGACCCTATCGACACTCAGGAGGGTGCTACGCAAGATCCATATGCTACTACACAGCCTGATCCGTATGCATCTATGGGGATTGAGAGGACAGCTGACATTTTGCATGATGCATATGGCATTAACACTCAGGTAAAATTCAGCATGTTCATTGAATTTAATTTATTAAATTTTGATTGTGAAATGCAAGATTAACTAATTTAGTTTTATTATTTTAATAAAATTGCAGGGTCACAGTGTTGAGACTGGATACACCAGTCGTCCCCCTACTTATTTTTGCAGTACACCTATCAGTGGGGTATGTAACTAGTAAACAATTATAATTTTATTACATGTTAATAGCATTTTTTTACTAATGGTATTTTAATATGTGATTTTGGATGTTGAACAGGGTAATGTTGGAGGTTTCAAGGAAACACCTCCTAGTGCTAGTAGATTTGATCAAACGTTCACGGAGGTAATATAAAATAAAGAGAACTTAACTAATGAATTCTAAGTTTAATAGATTTGTGTAGTTTATATTCATATTGTTGGCTACGTTGCATTACACATCATTCAAACTCAAAGTATTACTTCAAATTCGATAACTAATAATCATCTAAATATATAGTTTAATACTTGTACTCAAAATTTTGTTCATTAGATCTCATACATTATAAGTCATCACATGGATCGCTATTGCAATTTTTTTGTGATTGAATAATTTATTGTTTTATTTTCAGATGTTGGTGATAGAAACACCGCCAAATGTTACGAGGGCAATGGATATTGGTGTTTCCTCCACTATACAATCCTCGATGGCTCTGATAGGGGAAGTATGAGGAAAATTACTAAGTTTCAATTTACATTCGTTGTTATAGATGAACTAGTTCTAGTGAAAAATTAAACCATTATTGATTCATAGTTTAATTCCTATTTTGATGGTTTATACAGGGCTTGAGCATGCCTCAACATCGGCGTGCAAATATTTCCATCAAGGAGAATGATCGTGAGATGGCCGTAAGTGATTATTTTGTTAAATATATCAATTTTTATAATGTAATTTCTATATATTAATGTCTTTACTTCTTATTGTAACAGTTAAAACTTCACTAGGAGCTAAACCCTAGGAGGAGCAGCAGGAGCACTCCTCAAGCACATCAGAAACGGGTGACAGAATTATCGCCATTGGATCACCAAGCAAAGGGAAAGAAAATTGTATTTGAACCAAAGCATGGAGAGAAATGAATTTTTAATGCAGAGCCCTTTGTTATATGCCTACATGGCAATTTTGTACATATTTTGTATTGGATATATTTGAAATTGTATGCCTATATGGCATTCTTGTAAGCCTATATGGAAATTTTGTAACTATATTTTATACTTATATCGACATATATTGATGTATGCGCACATGGCTATTTGCTTTTAATACAAATATTTTTTATCGATGGTGTCCATATTTTCATTATAAATTCATGGCTCAATAGATATGAGTTACGTGTATTCAAGTGTATACTTTACAACTTATGCACATATAATTTTTGACTTACGTGTGAACATCCAAAAGTGTGAAAATTTCTGTGTGTGGAAGTCAAACGTAAGCCAATTTTGCAATTCTTAGTTCTTGCATACTCGATCTTATGGACTTATTCCTTCCTAGCACATATTGTGAATATTTTTCATTTGGTGCAGAAGACAAATTCCTCATTTTTGAACCATTCATAGCAAAGAGATTCACAATAAGACTTTAGCATTGGAACACTACTCCATACTTCTCTTGTCTAGACCATAAAGGATTGAAAATTCTTAATTTGATGCAATGATAGTCGTGAGATGAGAATTTATATAACCATGCCTATTTTGAAACTTCACATCTAATACTGCATCAACAAGAACTTAAGAAGTGTTGCATAAGAGTGTTAGGTTTGATAGGCCTTCTCTTCCCTAAGGGAGGAGAGCCTGCATCTTGAATTTTGAACAAAATTTTAAGAAGCAAACATTTTACCTAAAAGCTTCAAACCTAGATGACATATTTGGCTAAGTCTATCTTGAAAATTATCAATGCATTCAAACTCTAAAGGAGATTCTCCCTGAAAAGCAAACTTTACCCTTTTTCCCAAGGAAAGAAATTGCAACAAGTTGCATGTGATTTATCTTATTTCTTTCTCACAGTTCCTGGTCAATCATTCATGGCTCATGATAGTTCTGTTCCAAGGCAAGGACACCCAAAAAATCACAGAGATTCTTCTACGATTTGCAAGAAAAAGTTTTTGGCTCTTTCACAATGTAAATAATTATGTAACACTGTTTTCTTGTTTTCCTTCCACACAGAAAAAATGTTCACACTTTTCAAATTGATCAATGATGTGTGGCTGGCTGATTAATAAACCTTGACATTTTTATGTTTAAACTTTAATTTTATAATTTTATCATGATGACATTGGTATCACT
>VDFB02058242.1:30602673-30737846 GCA_007258455.2 Sequoia sempervirens
GAGAGGATTGGCGGATGAAATTTCATTTTTGGTTACGAGATAAATCAGGTGGTAAGATATCGTCTTTTAGGTAGGCATAAATTTTTCCGTACCAAAGTGAATCGGATCCCACCAAGTGGCAAATGATTTGGCTTTCAGGGGTGTCATAGGCAGGAGTAAATGATTGTTCCACCAGAAATTCATAGCGAGTCTGAGTTTCTGGGAGTTGTAACAATGATGCAATCGTAGCCATGGCGTCAATTGCTTTGTTATCAAGCCTTGAAATTTGTGTGAATTTGATGTCCACAAAGTACTTCTTGAAGTCATCAACCATCTTTTTATATGGAAATAGTTTATCATCTTTGGTCTGATAATCATCATTGATCTGATAAATGACCAACTATGAGTCGCCATACACTTGTAGTTCTATAATTCTCCATTCTAGTGCTATTTTAAGTCCTGTAATTCATGCTTCATATTTGGCTATGTTGTTGGTGCATGGAAACATTAGCCTATATGACCGAGGAATGGTGTGTCCTTGGGGGGTGACAAAAAGTATGCCTGTCCCTGATCCATGTTGAGTGAAAGAACCATCAAAATATAAGGACCATGGTTGTTTGAATTATGCAGTAAAGACATTAGCATCTGGAAATTCAATATGTAGGGGATGGTCTGCTTGTAGTGGTGCTTCCGCTAGTTGATCAACGATAACTTGTCCTTTGATTTCCTTGTGATCAACATAATGGATGTAAAACTCACTCAGAATCATTACCCACTTTGCTAACCTTCCTGTCAATGATGCTTTGCTTAACAAATACTTGAGGGGATCAATCTTTGAAATGAGATTGATTGTATGAGTTAACATGTAATGCCAAAATTTCTGTGAAGCAAAGACTAATGCTAGAAAAGCCTTCTCGATTGTAGTGTAGCTGAGCTCATGACTTGTGAGTGTTCTACTGATGTAATAAATTGCACGTTCTTTCCCCATATGGTCTTCTTGTGCTAGCAATGCACCCAAGGATGTCTCTGTTGCGGCAATATACAAGATCAATGGTTTGTCTAGATTTGGTGGTACTAGAAATGGTGGAGTCATTAAATACTGCTTGATTTTTTGAAAAGCCAATTCACACTTGTCATCCCACTTGAAAGGAACATTCTTATGTAGTAGATGTGTGAAAGGTAGAATTTTGTTGGCTAGTTGTGCAATGAACCTTCGTATAGATTGAAGTTGTCCCTGCAAGGATCTTAATTGACTGATGTTCCTTGGGGGAGGCATTTCCATGATTGCCTGTACCTTGGAAGGATCTACTGCAATTCCTTTTCTTGACACAATGTACCCTAAGAGTTTTCCAGATGTGACCCCAAAGACACATTTCTTGGGATTGAGATGAACTTTGAACTTCTCCAATCTTGCAAATATTTTGGACAATATTTCCAGATGTCCTTCTCTGGTGTATGACTTTTCCAATATGTCATCTACATAATCTTCCATGAATGTATGCATCATGTCATGAAAGATTGTTGTCATGGCTCTTTGGTAAGTAACCCCAACATTCTTTAGACCAAAAGGCATGACGTTCCAACAATAGGTTCCCCATGGACATGTGAAAGCTGTTTTCTCCTGGTCTTTGGGTGCGATCTTGATTTGGTTGTAACCAAAAAAACCATCCATTAATGAATACATGGCATGGCCAATTGTCAGATCTACTATAGTTTCAATGTTTGGCAGTGGGAAGTCATCCTTAGGACATGCTTTATTAAGATCTCTGAAATCTGTGCACACTCTGACACTCTTATCTGGCTTGGATATAGGAACAATGTTAGAGATCCATTCTGCATAGTCGATTGATCTTATGAAGCCCACATCAAGGAGTTTTCTCAGTTCTTCCTTAACCAATAATGCAACATGGGGGTGCATATTTGTGAGTTTTTGTTTCACAGGCTTAACCTTTGGTTTGATAGACAAGTGATGCATGATAAGGTCAGGATCAAGACCAGGCATGTCTGCATAAGACCAAGCAAAGTTGACTTGATTTTCTCTTAGAAATTCCATGAACTATGGTATTTCTCTCTCTGTCAGTGACACAGCTAACTATAAAATCCTTGGCTTGTCTGAAGTTTCAAGATCAATGACATTTGTAGGCTCAATCAAAATAGGTGATCGCTCATGGTAGTACTTCGGGAGAGTGTCAAGATTCCCATCTTCTGGTGCCTTAAAAAGGTTTTCATCATCCGATACACTCTTTATTTTATCTTTTGTTTGATCTAATACTGCCAGATTTTGGTTTTCACCATTAGATCTTTCTTTTTGAATTTTATTTTTGCAGCTAGGAGACTTGACACTCTCCTGATTAAAGACTCTATGCCGAAAATCGCTAGTGGAACAATCATTTGTGTCATCTGCAGAAAGGAAGTTGACAATAGCTTCGTCACTTGGAAACATAGGTATATTGATAGGTTCAGATGAATCCCAATCAATGAGATCAGGATGGATCAAAGATAGCGGGTCATCGAGTTGCATGAAATCGGCTATGGTTATGGTCATAACGGAATTTACTGTAGGATCCGAGTTATGAGGTGGATCAATGATGGTA
This sequence comes from Sequoia sempervirens, assembly GCA_007258455.2. NCBI lineage: Eukaryota > Viridiplantae > Streptophyta > Pinopsida > Cupressales > Cupressaceae > Sequoia > Sequoia sempervirens. The sequence continues at coordinate 30,605,247 of VDFB02058242.1, forward strand.
CTGTTCTCATGATAATCTTGTTCGTTTAAATCTGACTCAGTATCACTAGAATCATAGTCACCTTGTGGTTCAGATTCTTGTGTTTGGGTCCCTGAACCTTGACCTTCGATTAGAATTGGGGCATACTGGTGTATTACATCAACTTCTTTGTCCCTCCAAAACTCATCATTGTAAATGGTATCCCATTCATATTTAGCAGAGTCTGTGTCGGAGTTATTGTCCATGAAATTCTGAATTGTGGCCAAACATGCTTCTCTTGAATCTGGACCTTCTTGTAATGTGAGGACAGTGTCATGTAGTTGTTTGGATGTTCTTTCTTTTGAGTAGCGTCATAACCTAATCCGGTTTTCTCTTTCGCAGCAAGTCCTGGAGGATTGATAGGTTCAACTACTCCTTTTCTCTTCCCGATAGGACCATTACCATCATATCCCATCTTTTGCATGATTGCATACCCTTTTCCATATCTATTTGTTGGTAATTTGACATTAAGCACTGTTTCATCTTCATCTTTATAGAGCCAGTTTAGAATTTCTCTATCTTCAGGATCTTCCATGGGGAATTTCTCCTTGATGAATCGTCCATTAAACTTTGTGCTTGGCTCTGTTGGTGGCTGCGTTGATGTTGATGCTACTGATATTTGATGTTGCGTGATAGATGGCTGTCCATGTGATCGAGGTGATGTAGGTAAATTATCCAAACAGAGAGAGTACTCCCCGACTCCATGGTCCTTGAATTTCAATATTTTGTCAAAACTATTGGTTAATTGACTGATTTGTGTGTCAATCTTGAGAGAAGTACCAACACGAGCTTCTTGTTTGTTAGGAACCAAAGTATCTTGACTAGATTTTATGTTGGCACAAGTTTGAATATTGGAATTATCAGCTGATATCGTGATTTCCTATCCATCATAAGGAAACTTAAGACATTGATGATAGGTGGATGGGATAGCTTGCATTTCGTGGATCCAAGAATGACCCAACAAGATGTTGTATGCAAGGTCATGATCTAATACTTGACAGAAAGTATTTTTGATAATAGGGCCTACTCTAATTGGCAACATTATTAGACCCTTGGATGCTCTTTCTTCATCATCATAAGCTTTAATGGTAATCTTCCTTCTAAGATCAATGGAATCCTCAAAAAATCCTAAAGCTTTAACCAACTTCATGGTACATATGTTTAAACTAGCACCTCCATCTATTAGAAATCATCTGACACGAAATTTGTGAACCATGACTTCTAAATATAATGATGAATTATGGGGATGAGTTATGGAAATGTCATCCTTTTCAGAGAATGAAAGGCATACATAGGTGAGGACAAGTGTCCTACCATGGCTTGAAATTGGTCCACATCCAAATCAGTGGATATATTTGTTTCGACGAGGGCCTTTTCAAGAATTTCCTTGTGCGCTGGGGAAATCTTCAAGAGTTCTAAGATAGAAATTTGAGCAGGATTTTTCCGAAGTTGGTTGACTAAATCATATTGATTTTGAGGTGTAGGTCTAGTGGATTTTGAGGAGGCACCCTTTAAGACAACTTTGGCTTGTGCCCTTGTTGTTGCATTGACCTCCCTATATTCCATCTTTTCCTTGACTTTTATAAGATTGATACGCTCGTCATTAGTGTAGATATGATTGATTATCAGATCCTCAATATGATTTACACTTTTTCCAAAAGATTCACCTTTTTGATAATTTGGAAAAGGATTGCGAAAAGCTTGGTGGTCTTCATTTGATTGTTGATGTCCTTCTATTGTGATGGTGTCATTTTTGATTAAGTCTTGAATGGTATTCTTCAAGGCTTGACAATTATTTGTGCGATGACCTTTACACCGATGATAGTCACAATAGTATGCCTCATTACATGATAGAGGCTTCACACTGGGTTCATAGTTTCATTGAGGTGGTAAGGTAATGACATTTTTGGCCATCAACTCTTTGAATGCAGATTCCATAGATTGACCCAGTGGAGTGAAAGTTCTTCTATTAGAGAAGAATGAAAATCTTTGTGGATTCGTATTCGATGTGTTCCCTAAGGAATTGTGATTGTTATTGGTTCCTTGGTAACCTTGGTTGTTGGCAGTCCCTTGATTGGGAGTAGAATGTTGATTTATATTGTTCCTCGGAGGAGGAGGATTGTTTCCTTGGTTTGCGACTGAATTGACATTGTTATAGTTGTTATGGTGAGGAGCGTTCAGAGTACTAAGGAAAAATGGCTTAGTCGAGACATGATTTGCATCAACAACACCATCATTCACCATGTTCTTGTTGCAAGTCCAGAATTTGGACTTGTCCTGATTGATATGATGATTGTATGAGCCAGGATTATCTTTGTCAAGTTTTATGATTCCTCTTTTGACCAAAGCACTTTCAATGATTATAGCATCTTCGATCAGTTTTTCAAAAGAGGGTGGGCAATGTAAATTCAAATGATAGCTCATTTCTGAATTCAAGCTGTTAATGAAGGTTACCGTATTTTCCTTTTCAGGAACAGGACGCAGATATCTAGCAAACATTCTTCTCCATCTTTGAAGAAAAGTAATAAAAGATTCACCAGGTTTTTGCGCAACTTTGCAGAGATCTATCATAGTGATTTGGTGTTGGATGTTGTAAGAAAATTGTGATATAAACAGATTGATTAATTCTTCAAATGTCTTGACGAGAGGTGTAATATTTGATAGCCATTCCATAGAGTGAGCTCCAAGACTCCTAGGAAACAACCGCATCAAGTAAGTGTCCTCATGAGCAAAATCTAAAGTCATGTTTCAGAAGTCTCTAACGTGATTGATTGGATCCGATTTCCCATTATAGCGATCAAATTTTGGTATTTCACAATGTTTGGGAAATGGAATCATGTTGAGACTTCAATTGAAAGGATAAGGACAAATGTCCTCAAGAGTATATTTCTTTGTTGTGGTTTCCCCTTGCAACTCTTTAACTTGTCCTTGAAGTGCCTTAATTTGTTGAGTCAAAGCACTAAGATTAGATAGGGGTGTTTCTTCAGGTTTTTTTTTCAAAATCTCAGTATCAAAGTCATGTGGCAATTTGGCTCCTTGATCAGCTAAATAGAGGAAATATTTTTCTTTATCGTGTTGCAAGATCTTTTCTATGGCATTGTAAAATTTGGGATCTTGCTCAGCCTCTCTAAGGCGACGTTCGTCCTCTAGTTCATCATCACTATCTACAGGAGTATTATTTATGGCTTTGTACTTGTGGAACAGATTTTATTCTCTGTTATCCATGTCATTGTTGAAAAGTGGATTACGACTGATATTGTAAAGGGGATTACTGTTTTCACCTTCTTCTTGAGTGTTTTGGGTATGGCCTTCTTGTTGGATCTTGTCCTTCGACTTATTGTGTTGAGACCTTGTAAAGATAGGAATGTGATTTTGAAGAGTTCTTCTAAACTTAGATCACAGTTTTGATAAATGCGACAATGATGATATCTTGATTTGATAAGATGGGAATCCTATGATATGAAAAAATATGTTTCCTAATTTTTTATTATGGCTTCCGATGATGAAGGATGTCAAAATCCTATTGGGGAAGTTGAATCAATAATCAGAAATTTGTTTTGGAAGGTGCACTCTTAAAGATTTGATCTTTGTATTCGAAGAAAATATTTCAAGATCACTGCAGGATTTGAGTAGGATGTGAAGGATACTCAATAGAAGGTTGCGGTATATTATCAAACTCAAGAGGTTGGTTAAGATTATTCCATTGAGATAGAGCTAATATCTGATAATAAGCTCGAGAATCCAAAGGTTCTACAACATACTTGTCAGTGAATCCCCTGACAAAGTCTTGGTATCTATGAAGAAATCCACCGTAATGAAGCAAGACGTGTCGAATTTTGTACAAAATTTTTCTTCTTTGCAAAGTTTTCTTGTACCCTAAATATTTCTTGGGTTTCTTGATCCTATTGGAAACTGATTTCTTGACAAATTTTGTTGATTTCCACTCCCTAAGCATGGGAGAATTTTACTAGACCAAAGATATTAGAAAGTCAGGTGTGTAAATGATTTCAGTTGCTGTTTTTCATGTTCATTTCAGATGATCTTTTATCTGAATTAATGTGAATGAAAACACAACAAACACTATGAATTAAATGGAATGTAACCAAACACAGATAAAGCAAGTACATCCTATGGTAAAGCCAGGACAATATCTGTTAGATTCCACGTGGGTTTCCCCAACTCCATATCGGTAGCGTGTGAATTCAGAAGCTTGGTTGCACGGGCTCCCCCTTACAGTGCACTCTCTTCTCAGGCCAACCAAGCTTCCAATCCCCATGAAATGCCCATGGTAGATTGATCACCTCTACTACAGACTACGAAAGTGTGGATGCCTTCACACCGACCGTGCTACGCTAGCAAATAGAAGGTTTTGGCTTACTGCACAATGGTGTTTAGTTCAGGACCCCCATTTGAGTGGCCATACATGGGGCAAGAGATTAATCACCGATTAGGTGGCACTCCAGCCTGAAGAGGTTAAGCTCAACAGGGTTTATGGGAGTACTACTCTGTCTGTATGACACATCTGCACTCATAATCTTAGGTTTTCCCTTAAGATTCACATTTGTATACCGGTCAGGGGTAGCTTGGCTTTAGCTCCATTGCCAGTTTGAGTCACGTTGGGGTGATGAAATCCCCAGGCAGGCCCAATTTCTAGAGTCAGTAATCGTTTCTCTTACACCCAGGATCGCACGAATGTGCAAGGGGAGAGGATACTCCGATATACAAAATCATGAGGGTTACACATGGATAAAGCGGGCCTGGCTTTCTGATCACCTAGTTTACACAGGTTTAGAGCATAGTCGCCTACCACTTTCAAGCACTATCAAGTAGAGTAAACAGATTCATTTTAATGTACCAAATCATAATGATTTACGCTAAGTGAAGATATTGCTTCACAACGGGCATGGGGTTCATATTAACTGCATGATCAAAGTGTGGTGACTATCCTAGATTGATTCATTTTAAACTAGAAAATATTTTGTCTGCGGAATGTGTTAGACTCAGAATACTATTTTTGTGTTACAACCCAGATGCGCCGAAACAGACAGCATATGCGCTAAAACAGTCAACAGATGTGCAGGAATAGACCTTAGATGCGTAGAAACAGACCTTAGATGCGCAGAAATAGACCTCAGATGCGCTATAGAAAATTCCTAAATGCGCTAAAATAGTCCTTAAATGCACGAATTTAAATAAATGTAAATTTAACTGTGTAAATAATGCAGTACTAATGCGCTAACATCTACCTTAGGTGCACAGAAACAAACCATATATGTGCTCAAACAGTCCTGAAATGCGCCACTTTAATTAAGTGCAGATTTAACTCTAAATGAAATGAGAGTATATGCGCTAAAACAGTCCTTAAATGCGCTAAATTAACCCTCAAAAGCCCTAAAACAATCCTCAGATGCACTGAAATTTCCTGTAAAATAGAAACATTAATTTCCCAAATGCGCTGCAGAAAGGTGTCGGATGCGCTAAAACGAAGGATTTTTTAGAAATTGAACGCAAAAATGTGGAAACTTGCCAAAATATGCTACGAAAAATGTTAAAATCGGGGCATGTGCCCCACGGTGGGCGCCATTTTATGTGTGTATGAAAATATGGTTAAAACTAACGAATTCAAAACACAATCAATAAAACCTTATATCAAAGAAACTGAAAGAAGATTTAAACAAACTCTTTATGGTAGATTCTTCGAAGTCGTCTTATTGCTCTCTATCTCTAGTGTTTCCTTGCTTCAAGTTGCTCTCATATTTTGTATGCCAAGCTCAACGAAATGGACTACTGAAGAATGAGATTTAAACTAAAATGCATACTATGCTGAAACGCAAGATTATGCTATTGCTGTGATAAAATTATTGCTAAGATATGAATATTGCTGAAATGCTAAAAATGCAAGAGTGTAAGAGTGATTGCGTATATATTCATGTGTTGTCGTGTGTTTTGATTTGCACATGTATTTATAGAGATTTTCGAGGATTTTGATTGGCTGGGTTGGTCAACGGCTGTGATAATTCTTGACAAATTGAATGGTCGAAGATGTATGAGACTGCAGAGAAGAATAGAAGAAATCGAATAAAGCAAGATTTTTCCATTTTCATGGAAGAGATAAGATGAGATGATTTAAAAATCATCTTTTTTTTAGAAGAAAATGGAAAGATTCTGAGAAGATAAATAATGAATTATTCAATTCAATTATTTATTTATGAGTGCACGTTGATTTTTCTTAATTAAATAAATATTTAATTAAGATTTTGAGGAAATCAGAAGATCTCATAATTAAATGAAATATCTAATTATGATTTGAAGAAAGCAGAAGATCTTTAATTAAAATAAAATATTTAATTAAATTTGAAGGAATGACATGTGTTCCGAAATTAATTAAATAAAAGTATTTAATTAATTAGAAGAAAGTTTTAAAATAGAAGAAAAGAGATATCTAATTTTAATTAAAAAGATTTAATTAAATTCAAAAGATGATAATTAACTTAAATAAATAAAATGTATTTATTTAATTTAATTAAGTAGATATATGAAATAATCAAATAAAATAAATTTATTTGATTATAGTAGGAAAATGAATGAACAATATAATTAAATTGGTTAAATTTAATTACATCGTAGAAGACTTTAGAAAAATTAATTAAATAATAAATATTTAATTAAATGTCAGGAATGAATAGACATGACCAATTTTATGCATATACACAACCAAAACAAGAGGAGAAACAAGAAAATTCAAATTCAATAATCATAAAACCTCCTATTGTGATCAATATGGATGATGATGATGAGATTGCTAAAATTGATGAAGTGCATAATGAGTTGAATTTTCTATTTTCCACTTCTATGAAGTTAGATGTGGGAAATCATGCTGATCCTCCTAATGAGAGTGACCCACCATGTGTTGAACTTGATGATGCTCCTATTATGACACTTGTTATAGTTCCCTTGGCTAGTTATCCACCTTCCTTATAAAATGAAAAAGTTTGGGATGCAAAAAAATTGATCTAAGTTGGCTCGCATGTGAATTAATTATTTTGTGTGTTTACTTTCTATGTTCTTTCTGTCTTCTTGCATGTAATGTGATCTCTCGTATTGTGTTTCTTGGCATGCCTTTATGTTTGTGAGTTTTCTTTGGTTGACTCTTGATGCACTCCATTCCAGCACAAGGATACAAATGGAACAAACCTATCATGGCATTCTTGTATTTGTATCTTCATTCTTCTATATGTCATAAAATTTCATTTTTTTGTCTTATGTTTTCCTTTTGGGGATGATGCAAGGCGTTGAGACATTCAGGTCTCTTCCATGTTGAACCAAGAGTTTCTTTTTCTTCTCTCTCTATGTGTCATTCCTCATTTGTGTTTGTTGTTCCACAAGTATTTGGGGAATGATGTTAGTTTCAAGCTCTATTATATCACTGTAGTAAATATGTACATACTGACCCCAGATCCATGGATCCCTCAATCTACCTCCTTATATTGCATTTTGAGGGCAACCCATTATCATGATGTTTATTTCAAAACATATCATTGGCATAGGGCTTTCCAAATAAGCTCTTATGATATCTTGTTACATGGAATTTATCATTTTCTACTTTAAAGTAATTTCTCATAGCATGGTGTTCAACAATTTCTATAAAATGGGGGCATACATTGGTATTATTTTTGCTTCACTTTGTTCATAGAGGCTGAACTTAGTGATGCATTGACATTTGACATTTGAAATTTTCTTTGCTTCACAGGGGCTAAACTTATTGTAGCATTGACATAGAATTTTGATCATTTTTGTAACTTTTTGTCAAGGTTATCATGGAGTATAACTCTTGGTATAGTTATGGGCACACCTTGTAGACCTAGTGTGTGTTTCTCATTTTTCTACCTATTTTGAGAGCTCACCTAGTGAAAACTAGTCCTCTCTCACTCGTGTGTCTTCCTCTTTTGTATGGCCACTAGAATAATACAACTTATTAGCCCATACCCCTTTTTCATTTTCCTTGTATTTACTTTGACATTGTATAATTATGTATCATGTCTTGTTACATATCATACATGTGTTTTCCTTTGTGCTTATTTTTGTTTACCATGGGGTCTTGATCCTGGGTGCTTGCACAATCCCCTTGATCCTTAGTCATTCTATCTCTCCAATATTTTGACATTTGAACCCCTCTTGAAATATATTTATCTACTTTACTGTGAGTCTGAGCATAAGTTCATACCCTCACTAAAGTGGGCTAAATGTAGTGTAGAAAATTGTAAACCTTAACAATTTCACATTATGTTTTGTCCCCTTAATTTATTAGACTTAATTAAGCTTCTAATTTTACAAGTAATGCATTCCAAAGCCTAATATTTATCATTTTATGAAGGAGGACAAGCATTAAACAAATGCATCCAATCATTAAATTATCCTTGAATTTGAGTGTCCTAGAAATTTGGGTTAGGACCAATTCACCCATGGGTGAAAGGGTTGCTCTCCTTATCCAAGACCCAATTTTAAATATGTTGTTGGCATTATTTTAACATCCAAAATTCAAATACGAGGTATCAAATTTTGGAATCTACTTTTCAAAAAAATGGATAAACACATATAAATGCAGTCCTTTTATCATTTGAAATCTAACAACTAGCAAGACACAAAATTGAGCAAATACTATTGCTAAGAGAAAATAAAGAGTAACATATCAGAGCATTATTACAACAATTCAAGATCCAACATCATGTCAAGGTTTATTTGTGTTCATGTTGTCATTTTTTTTTGAAGGCTAACATATTTTGTAGGTCTCCAAAGAATTCAAAAATTCAAGAAAAGAAAGATCCAAATGATTGAAGAGATGTGTATGACTGTAGTCCTTCAAGACAATCATTGAAGGGTAGTGATTTTTAACATTGTGTTCATTCGTCATTTCCTTACTTTCCATTATCGGTTTATCATTGACATTGCCATTAAGGAAGTGGAAAAACTTACACAGGGTTTGACTGAGGCAATCCCCTATATGGCACAACATCTTCCCTCTTTGTGAATGTGAAGGTTATAGGTTTGAAGAGGATTGAAGAGAGTTTGAAGATCTATTTTTTATTGTTGAATTTATTGTCATCAAATTTTTCAAGCCACAAAAACTCAATTACAAGATTTATTGACGATATTTCAAGAAGTTTACAACTGGGAATCAAAGCTCAGATCCAACACTAGAGGACTACAAAAAAATTTTCAGGACCCCTCATCAAGGACCCATTCACCCAAGGGCAACTTGGTCCTGCTACAACACTCAAACTCAAATTTTAACGATAGGTACACATCAGTTTGGACTTCCCAAATCCACTTGCAAATCACTATTTCCATTTGTTTATCTTTGGGAAATTACATTTATCATATTAAATCATATAGTCTAATTAGGGAAATCATTCCAAATCATTTCCATTTCATTCCTAAGGCTCAAAAGGATCAAATCTAGGTCTGATTGGCTCACCTTGGAGGTTGAAAGTCAATTTATGCATCTTGTTGATTTGCATCCTAATAAAATCCTAGAAATGATAGACCATTGACCTTAAGTTCTCATTTTAAGGTCCGCACATTTTTATGTTTCAGTATCTACCTAAGAGAAATAAAGAGGTTAAATAGATGAAGCATAATTTATTTATGGTGAGAAAAAAAAGTTTAGGAGCATATGTGTTACCATAATAAAGGGTAGGTGATGTTGAACAAAAATATACTAAGAGGGGGGGTGAATCAATATATCATAAAATTTTAACTCTAATCAACAGGCATTAAACATCAAAACATCAAACACCATTGAGAGAATTAGAGATAGTAATGAAAGAAATCACACAAGACAACACCAAAATTACATGGAAACCCAAAAGGGAAAAACCACGATGAGAAGAACTACTTGGATTTACTATCCAAATATAGCCTCACAAAGAAATTCAGATACTACAATTGATTTGCAAGCACCAACCTACTACAAATACCAATCCCTAAACAAATTTATATGAACCAACTTATTTGATACACCAATCTCACAAACTGAGCTTATTTTCAAGGAACAAGAGGCACCAACCACAAAATATAAAAATAATGATAACATTAGCACTTATAGAAGGATATCTATCATAAAACTTATAGAGTGATTTTGTAATTTTGTTTTGTCAATTTGACATACTCACATTCATCCTCTGCTCTACTTCACATAACCATCCTCTGTCATGCAATATTGATCATGAGTTGCTCAGATAGATCTTTGACATATGTATAGACTTAGAAACTGTATTGCTACCCCATATTTCAAAATTCCATTTTTTTTTGCATAAATACCAATTTGGGATTATGGAATACATTGGAAAGTCAGCCTAGACCAAAAGTTAGCACGTTTGGTGAAGGATAATTCAGCCTATGAAAATCCTTTCTTATTGCTACCTTGTTGGCATGTGTAGAGAAAAATTCAAATCAAGAACTAGCCATTTCACATGTTTGAATTTGAGCCATCAATCTTTATTCTTTGTGGGAAAATTAACGATGCACATTTTAAAAAAATGAACATACCATGTTGAAGAGTCTTAGACACACATAAAAATCATAAAAAATCACACAACCTTCTCTCTCCTTTCCCAAACACGTGATAGATGTCGATGTACCATTGAAAATGATTCATCCTTGGACACAGGGATAAACATCATATCATTGAAATTTCCTATTTTGTTTGAAGACATCAAAATCCATCATGATAGAAACCTAACACTTTTCATCATGCCAAACCCACACAAACTTCCCATGTCCCATATGGACTCAAAATGAACTCATGTCACATGTGCTAGCACACCATCTATCCCTTAACATCAATCTAGACACACTTTTCATCATCGTGCATCACCATAAATTCACCATTATTAGGATAGGTTAAAAATGTGCTTGTGTGCTGTGATTACATCTATCCTCTAACATCACTTCAGACACATGTCACCACTATGCATCACCACAAAATTTATATGGTTAAGCTAGACCCAAAATATGTTCGTGCACAAACATGACATCTATCAAAATTTCACACCACCATAATTTTGACTAAGTCAGAGTAGATACAAAATACATTGTTGTGGTAACCGTTGATTTGACATGCTTTTGTGTTGGTCATTGATCTTATTGAACATGTAGTGACATATTTCTTCAATATAATTTTACTATGGTTAGCACAAACTCAAAATTCACTTTCACGCAATTGCAACACCTATCCAACTAAGTTCACACATATCACTCCTAAAGTATAAACTTTAGTCTTAAGAAAAATATTTTGAACTAGAGGCAAGTGGTGAGCGGAAAAAATAATCAATGATTCCTAGGGGCATAACATATAACTTAATTGATCAAAAACTACCTAGAGCAATTCAACAATGAAATAGAATATGAAGTGCATGAATGAGTAGAACACGTAGGGTTTAAATGAATTAGGGAAGAAACCCTAACGAGTCGAGTATAAAGCCCTAACTTTGAGTAGTCTAGAGAATACCAAAAATTCCATAACTGTATGCATATACTTTATCAATCCAAGAAAATACATGAATATATTGGAATAAGCAACAATCTTCCTCAAACTAGAGCATTGACATCAATGGAAAAAATTTGCAATAGGTGATAGGAGGTTATAACGAGGGAAGTTATGGGGCATCACAAGGTATGAGAAAGCACCACAATCTATAGAGAACTAGGCAAGGATAACAAGAAAAGGTTAATAAGAACAACCATGAATAAATAAAGTACATTTGGACAACACAAAGGAGGTGACCTACAAAAGATATTTGGATATATAGAAAAACATCACATCAATATACATACAAAGTTTAAGGATAAAATTTGGGTGCAAGAAAATTGAAATGATCAAAATAAGAAAAAAATACATGAATAGTAAATGTAGTATAATAATGTGAGTATCTAATAATAATAATCTAATCATACAACAATATACACATATATCAAGAATTTTAAAGAATACACTATGTAAGCACACCATGGTTCGATAGAGATAAAATTACTGCATAGGATTGTTTACCCAACATTGGAAAATATAATGGTGGTGTGGCCCTTAGTGGCCTAGTAACATCCATATAAATACATTGAGTACTAGGATATACATATGTCCCCAATGTGACATCCAAAAGCATGAGAACACAATGGTTTAAAAAGTGTTTAGGCCCTAGTGGTATAAGAATAGAAATAAAGACATATAATTGAAACTTTGGTTAGGGGCCCTAAGGAAAGAAATAAGGAAAATATAGAAGGAACAAAGCCAAGATAGAAGGCCTAAATCCATGATAAGTAGTAAGAATCCACAAGGATATTTAATAACAAGGTGATTGGTCAAGTCTGAAAAATATAGCAATAATAGGCACACTATGGAATAGAGAGAAGCATGATGTCACTAAATGCAATAGAAAGTGGGATTTTTTAGCATGCTTACTACATTTTGTTGCAAGTATGCGCAATTGGTGTTGTAATTAATGTCAACAAGATTTTGTGTTGTCATTGGTGTCAACTGTATGAGTAGGATATCATTGCAAGGGTGTGAAAAGTTGGTATTGAGTTATTGTCTCTGATAATGTTTTGATTAGTTGCATTATGTTGTCATTAGTAAGCTACTGGTATCAACCTCTACTATTTCTTTGATAAGATTTTTTCTATGGATGTATGGTTAATTTTCTATGTTGCAGTTGGCTTGGTGATGATGATGAAGTGCTGAAGATGTGTCTCAGGTGCTTGGTTGCCAAGTGCTTTTGAGAAAATTTGAATAAAAAGAGGAAACAATTTGTTGTAGTGGTGTTTTGTGTTGCAAAGTAGCATTCTTATTTCACTTTGTATTTATTCTATGTTGAAGACATGCTTGTGTGATTTGGATATGTTGATTAGAGGTGTTCATAGGTGTTGCATCAAAAATTTGTTTTGCTAGATCATTGTGTAGCAGAAGTTGTGTTCACTAGTGCATGCACTGTGTATTGCAGAGGTGTTTGGGAGAAATGGTTTTTCTCCACATTTCTCTACAGAGTGGTTTTAGGTCTTGTGGATCTAGAAGGGTGCTAATAGTGTTTGAATCTTTCTTTAGTTGAAGATGTTTGAGATTTAGTGCTTTGAAAGTTAGTTTCTTGAGTTACAATGTATGGTACAATTATTTGAGTGTACTGAGTCTGTACATTCTTCAGGTGAAATTTGTTGCAAAGTATTTTTTTGGATTTTAGGGTGTTTGTGGAATATTCCAGATTATGTTCAACTGAAATTTGTTGTCCATGAGTTGTTGTTGGATCAAAGAAAGTGCGTACTTAATTTTTTAATAGTGTTTACATGGGTTCGACCAACCTTAGGTGTTTACACTAATTACACAGTTTCTTTGGTGTTTGTAGAAGCATGGCATGATGTGTATGAGTGGATTTAGGTATGGATTAAGTTGTGTTGTGGCTCACCTTCATTCCTTTCCACCATAGGAATGTTTTGGTACCGACCTAATTTGAATTGACACGGTTGAGGTACATAGCTGACCTTGGAGAATGTTTTCAAGATTGAAGATGGTATAAATATGTGTTGATATGTTAAGGGATGATAAGATAGATGCGTGTGATGAGAATTATGTGAATTTTAGAGTTGTAAGGTACAAAATTGTGAAGTGCAGTGTGAGCTATCATGTGTTAGATTACTAGAAGCAATGAGCAAAAGGAATCTACAATCTTTAATAAGACTGTGAAGGTGTTGGTGACGTTGTGGTGGAATTTTCTGTTGCATTGAGATGGATTTCTCAGTGTAACAATATTCTCTATCATTTCTATTCTAGCAATAAGCCTTTGGAAATGAGCATTTCTTTCTTCGAGGTAGTGAGCCCTCCGGTAGTGAGCCCTTTGTAATTAGTATTGATATTACTTTATATTGTGAGCTAATCCTTATTGCAATTTTTCCCTTCATAGGTTTTCCACATAAATCCAGTGTTCAAATGTGCATGGTGTTGCTTTGGTTTTGTCCTTTTTATCTTCTTTCATTATAATTCATTCTAATAAATTAAGGGTTAATTGAATTAATGTGGATTTGAATGTTTGTGAGGGTTTTAAAGTTTCAAGGTACAAATGATTCACCCCCTTCTTAGTTATCTTGTGCATTCAAAAATTCGTATATAAAAGTGTGTTCCTTGGAAGAAATATTAATTGCTTGAGGTAGATCTAGCATGGCACACATTAAAGATGTTCCTCTATTTGATGGATCGTATTGTGCATTCTGGAAGAAAAGGATGGAAGGTTTTCTGATTTCTCTTAGATTTGAAATCTAGAAGTATGTTGAGATTAGATATAATATATCTACAAATGGTCCAAGCACTAATGATGAGATCACTTAGCTTATGAAATAATTGTAAAGTAAGGTATGGTCTCTTAAGTGGTCTTGCTAATTATGAATTTGTGAAAGTTATGAATATGAGAACTGCTAGAGAAATTTGGGTAAAGTTAGAAAGCATTTATGAAGGAGATGACAAGATCAAATAAGCTAAGATGTAGAACTTGAAGATCATATTTGAGAACTTGTGGATGTCTGGAGATGAAAAAATTACAAACTACATGCAAAAGGTGGATGAAGTTGTTAGTTCCATCAGAGGTCTTGGTGGAAAAGTTAAAGAACAAGAAGTGGTAAAGAAAGTACTTAGAACTCTTCCTAAATATTATAGTCATAGAGTTTCTACTATTGAAGAATCTCAAAATTTGAGAAGATATACTAGAGATTAGTTGTATGGCTACTTAATTGCTTTTGAAATGAGAGAATTTGGTCCAAGCAATGCAAAATTTGAGATTGATTTTAAGGCTGGCAAATAAGAGAAGTTTGTGGAATCAAATTAGGAGGATCTAGATGACATGGAAGCTAACTTTGTGAGAAGAATGAAAAAGGGTACTAGAAATTACATTGGTAAGTTTCCTTTCAAATGTTTTGTTTGTGGAAAGATAGGTCATTATGCTTCAACATTTCCAAATAGAGATTTGAATGACAAAAATAAGGAGAACAAGGTAAGATGATTAAGAAAAAATATTTATTATGTTAGAGAAGATTCTAGTATATCTAATGATGAATCTGATTATGGGGATGATGAGGATGGTGAATGCTTGTTCATGGCTTTAAAATATGAAACTAATTCTGCTAACTTTGAGAGATGCGTGAAAGAAAGTGCTCTAGAAGAAAGTGCTAATACTAAAGGCACTTTGGTGTCTACTTTTCATGCTAGACAAGAGAAGAACTATTGGATCATTGATAGTGGATGATCTAATCATATGATCAAGGAAAATAGTAAGTTTGTTAAAATTGAAAAATATGAAGGAGGACTAGTTAGGTTTGGTGATGATAAATCTGCTAAGATATGTGGAAAAGGTTTAATTAGTTTTGATGACAAGCATAATATTGATGATGTTCTCTATGTTAAGGGTTTAAGACATAACCTCTTGAGTGTTGGAAAAATGTGTACCAAAGGATACAATCTTATGTTTCAAGATGATGGCTGTGAGATTAGAAAAGGATTTGAAACTATGGTTACTCTTGGAAGAAGGATAAATGGAAATGTTTATCAGTTCAAAGGTGTTGATGGTTATTATTTCATAAATAAGATCAATGAGAGTTGGAATATGACATAGAAGAATGCGTCACATCAATTTTGATATCCTAGTGAGAAAAAGTTCAGTTGAAGCTATGAGAGATCTACCAAATATTACAAAGCCTATCAATGCTGTCTATAAGGAATGTCAAATGGAAAGCAAGTAAGAATAAGTTTCAAATTCAAAGAATAATCTTCTACCAGACTGTTAGAATTGGTGTATACATATTTTTGTGGTTCTACCGGAGTAAGAAATCTTCAAGGTGATAGTTATTTCATGCTATTGATTGATGATTATTATAGAATGCCATGGGTTACTTTTCTCAAAGAAAAATCAGAAGCTCTAGATAAGTTCAAAGTATTCAAAGTTACATGGTTGAGAATAAAATGGATATGAAAATTAAATGCTCGAGGTTTGATAAAGGTGGAGAGTTCGCCTTCAATGAGTTCAACATCTTTTGTGAGAATCAAGGAATAAAGAGGAATTTATCTACCCCTAGGACTCCTTAATGAAATGTAGTGGTTGAAAGAAAGCCTGACTATTCAAGAAGTTGCAAGGAAAATGATGAAAGAAGCAAATCTACCAGAAGTCTACTAGAGAGAAGAAATTCATACTACTAATCACATACTTAACAGAGTGCAAGAAAGAGAAAAAAACAAAAGGACTCCATATGAGCTATGGTATGGAAGGATTCCTACTGTCAAATACTTTAGCATTTGGAAGAAAATTCTATATCAAAAGAGATGAAGAAAACTTAGGAAAGTTTGATGCAAGGTCTGATGAAGGTATCTTCCTTGGATATTCTACTATCTAAGCAAAGCTTACTAGTGCTTCAATAAGAGGCTAAGAAATACTATTGATAGTAAAACTGTCAAGGTTGAAGACCTATTGAAGAATTCAATGGTGATAGATGGATATAAACAAGATGATTCTTCTTGCAAAGAAGAAGAAAAAGCTAAGGAAAAAGAGGTGTAGATTGAAGAGGAAAAAAATTCAGAAAAGATTCCTAAAAATCCTGTGTAGAAGAATCATTCTAAAGAATAGATCATTGGCGATAAGAGAAAAGGTGTAATAAAAAGAAGGAAAGCTACTGAAGAATAGGTAAATCTATGTTTACTTTCTGAAGTTGAACCTAAAATAGTGATCGAAGCATGCAAGGATGAGTATTGGATCAAGGATACGAAAGAAGATCTAATACAAATTGAGAAGAATCAGACTTGCGAACTTGTCCTAAGACCAACAGACAATAATGTGATTGGAACTAAGTGGGTATTCCGAAACAAATTGAATGAGAATAGAGAAGTGGTAAGAGATTGTGTGTAAATGATAATCACAAGTAGTTCAAGAATAGAATTTGAGGAGAAATATTCTCTGGTGGCAAGAATGGAAGCTATTAGAATGTTTCTGGATTTTGCAACACATAAGGATTTGAAAGTATATCAAATGGATGTGAAGTCTTCTTTCTTGAATGGTGAATTAGAAGAATAAGTATACATAGAACAACTAGAAGAATAAGTATACATAGAACAACTAGAAGGATTTCAGTTATCAGATAAACCATATATGGTTTGCATATTGAAGAAGGCATTAAATGGATTGAAGCAAGCTCCCAAAGCTTAGTATTTAAGGTTAGATAGGTACTTGTTACAAGGATTCAATAAAGGTACTACAAATAATAATATTTACTTCAAAGTTGAAAAAGATCAAATCTTGATTGTGGTTGTGTATGTTGATGGCATAATTTTTGGAGGAAATGAAGCTATGTGTAAGAAATTTGTAGAAGAGATGCAGAAAGAATTTGAAATATCAATGTTTGGAGAGATGAATTTCTTCCTTGGGCTACAAATCAATTGGCTAGATAAAGGTATTTTAATTTCACAATCAAAGTATGTCAAGGAAATGTTGAAGAATTTTGGAATAGAAGATTCAAAACTAGCATGTACTCCTATGGTTACTAGTTGCAAGCTGAGCAAGAATGATGAATCCCCTAAGGCTGATCATAACAAGTATAGATCAATGATTGGAGGAATACTATATCTAACGACTACTAGACTAGATATCATGCATCCAGTTTGTCTTGTGGCTAGATTTCAAGAAGATCCTAGAGAGTCACATGTTGCATAAATGAAGAGGATATCCAAATACTTGAAGGACACTCTGGATCATGGATTGTGGCATCCAAAGGATATTGACTTTACTTTGAGTGCTTACATTGATGTAGATTGGGCCGGGTGTGTAGATGACAAGAAAAGTACAAATGGTGGTGCATTCTTTCTTGGATACATATTGGTGTCATGGATAAACAAGAAATAAGATTCAATGTCTTTATCTATTACAAAGGCATAATAAATTGTAGCAACATCTTGTTGCACACAAGTATTGTGGAGGATGAAAACCTTGAAGGATATCATAGTGGTATATGATAAACTAATTTCTATCTTCTATGATAATACATGTGCTATTAATATATCAAAGAATCTGGTAATGCATTCAAGGACAAAGCATATCTCAACCCAGTATCACTTTTTGAGAGAGAAGGTTGTAGAGAATGAAGTGAAGCTTGAATACGTGCCTACAAAGGATTAGGTTGCTAATATATTTACTAAGGATTTTCCTAAGGATAATTTTAAGTTTCTCTAGGAGAAGTTGGGGGTTATTGCCCCTCATTTGAACTAGATGCATAAGGAGATGCATCAATCTGGTGAATCTCAATATTTATTCTTTGTTCTAGATTGATGTTGGTGGCTACCTCTCAGGGGGAGTAGGTAGTGGAATTATTGGTTGTTGTAGTCAAGATGAGTGAGTGTTGTCATTGTGCAGTGGTTGCTTATTGATGTGGTATGGTGTGTGCTCCTAAGGGGGAGTATGTAGAGTAGTAAAGGAAATGAAGTTGTAGAGAAGTACAAGGCTATTTGATATCAATGGGAGAGATGCAAATCTATTGCTCTTTGCCATTGATGTCAAAGGGGGAGAATGAGTCATGTGAAAAATGGAGAGAGAGTAATGAGTTAGTTGTGTAAGGGGATAAAAGAGATAATGAGTTAGTATGGAGCAAAATATTGAGGATTAGAGATGTGTTTGTTACATTGATTTTTTTTCACATCATGTGTTGCCATCAATGATAAAGAGGGAGATTGTTGCAAGTATGTGCAGTTGGTGTTGTCATTGATGTCAACAAGATTTGGTGTTGTCATTGGTTTCAACTGTATGAGTAGGAGATTGTTGCAAGAGTGTGAGCAGTTGGTATTGAGTTGATGTTGTTTCTGATGATGCTTTGATTAGTTGCATTATGTTTTCATTAGTAAGCTACTGGTATGTTGTCATTAGTAAGTTACTGGTGTCAACCTCTAGTGTTGCTTTGATAAGCTTCTGTCTATGGGTGTATGGTTGAGTTTCTATGTTGCAGTTGGGTTGGTAATGATGAGAAAGTGCCGAAGAAGTGTCTCTAGTGCTTGGTTCCCAAGTGTTTTTGAGAAAATTTGAATAAAAAGAGGAAATAATGTGTTGCAATGGTGTTCTATGTTGTAGAGTGGCATTCTTGTTTTTCTCCACATTTCTTCTATGTTGAAGATCTAATTGTGTGGTTTGGATATGTTGATCATAGGTGTTCAGAGGTGTTGCATCTAGAATTTTGTTTGTTGGAGATCATTGTGCAGAGGAAGTTCTATTCACCAGTGTGTAAACTATGTATTGCAAAGGTGTTTAGGAGAAATGGTTTTGCTCCACATTTCTCTACAAAGTGGTTTCAAATCATACAGATCTAGAAGGGTGCTGATAGTGTTTGTATCTTTCTTGAGTTGAAGATGTTTGATATTTTGTGCTTTGAAAGTCACTTTCTTGAGTTGTAGTGTATGGAAGAATTATCTGAGTGTACTCAGTGTGTACATTCTTCAAGTGAACTTTGTTGCAAAGGAATTTGTTAGATTTTAAGGTATTTGTAGAATATTCCAAATTATGTTCAAGTGACATTCATTGTTCGTGAGTTTTTTTGATCAAAGGAAGCATGTACTAAATTTTTTAATGGTGTTTACATGGGTTCGACTGACTTTGGGTGTTTACACTAATTGCGGAGTTGCTTTGGTGTTTGTGGAAGTGTGGTGTGACATGTGTGACTAGATTTAGGTCCGAATTAAGGTGTGTTGTGTTTCACCTTCATTCCTTTCTATCTTGGGAATATTTTTGTGTCGACTTAATTTGAATTTACGTGGTTGAGGTGCATAGTCAACCTTGGAGAATGTTTTCAAGGTTGAAGATGGTATAAATATGTGTTGAGATGTTGAGGGATGATAAGATAGATGTGTGTGATGCAAATGATGTGAATTGCAGAGTTGTAAGGTGCAAATTTGTGAAGTGCAGTGCAAGCTTTCATGTGTTAGATTATTACATGTAGTAAGAAAAATGTGTCTACAATATTCAGTAAGATTATGAAGGTGTTGGTGATGTTGTGGTGGAATTTTCTATTGTATTGAGATATATTTATTAGTGTAACACTCTTCTCTATCTTCTTTTCTATTCTGGCAGTGAGCCTTTAGCAATGAGCCTTTATTTCTTTTAGGAAGTGAGCCCTCTGGTAGTGAGCCCTTTGTAATCAGTGTTGATATTACTTTATATTGTGAGCTAATCCTCACTGTGGTTTTTTTGTTCTTGGGTTTTCCACATATATCTGGCGTTCAATTGTGCATGGTGTTGCTTTGGTTCTATTTTGTTTATCTACTTTCATGATAAATCATTCTAATAGATTAAGGGTTAATTGAATTAATGTGGATTTGAATGTTTGTGAGGGTTTTGAATTTTTAAGACCGTAAAATTGATTCACCCCCCTCTTAGTTGTCTTGTGCATTCAACACATTTTTACCCTTATTTATTTTATAAAGTTTAGTATGTGCATAATTTATTTCTCATGTGGATTATTTGAATATTTAAGCATATTAAGACCTCTATGTATAAGAACCTTTGGCTTTGAAAGTTTATGATCTATGATGATAAAAAAATTTGATGATTATATGACTTAGGAAGTGATATAGAAGTATCTAATGGATGAATAGGAGGGAGTGTAATTATATTAGGGTTCAATTTCGAATAAAATCATTCGTGGATTCTTGAAGCTTAGTGAACTTCCTAGGAGAATTTTATTTGAAAGAAGGAAAAGAATAAGTATTACTTGCTTGATTTGAATTTTCCCCCTCAACACTACTCTTTGAAAAATGGGTACAAGTATAAGGATATAAATTATGTTCACTTTATGACCCATATCTAAAGGAATTTATTATAAGAAACTTATATTTTATACTCTATAATGAAGATTGAATTCCAATTTTTGAAGACTAGGGAAATAATGTGCCTTGGAATTTGGGAATGTGTTAGAAAATCATGTGTATAGATGAAATTTCTCTAAAATCCTTCCCTATTATGTGTTGATTTTCCTTCAAATTTTTTGATCTAATTCATGGCTATGAACTTGATTTACATATGCAAACTCAACTTTTTATCATTAGATTCTATCTTATGAACTCTTCATAAAGTAGAGTCATAAATGATGGTATTTTTCATCACATTTTTTTGGGTCAAGCTAATGGTATTTATTAATACATTGATAGACAACAAGATTTAAATATGCACATAAATTATAGGATGATTGATAGTTGATTGACATGTGCTAGTGTGAGTGTGATCAAATTCAAATGATTTTTATGATATTCTAATGCAAAATTTAGGCAATTGAATATGTGGTTCCATATTACCTAGCACATTCTTGGATATTTAATTTGTAGATGATTCAAAATGAATGCAATGAATATCCTTTTATACACAAATATGTAGCACCAAACTATAAGGATTTGTGTAAGGATAGCACGAGACTAAAGTGTGAGATAGGGTTAGTTGGATATTTTTTATTATTTTATTCTTTATTTAAGTGGATCACAATCATGGATGTGAGGAAAACCTCACACTCAAACAAAACCTAGATTAGACAACTAAGATGAAAGGATTATATTAAATGGATTAATATTTCATTAGTGATTGTAGTTAGATAAATAAGTCAATTAAACTATGATTGCATGCATATGAACATAAGTATAAGGTTGCACAAGCCTAAATAAACATAAAACTACTCTGAAACAAACAATGAATGGGACAAACTCGAATATAACAACTTCTTTGGGTCCCACCCTTGATGTGCCTCTCATCAATAGTGAGACAAGACAAATGGTTGAGTTGAACCCAACCCTCAAATACCTCGACCCAATGAGCCATAATTATTTGTTGTTGCTCCAAGATAGTTTATTTCTTGTCTGGTTCAATTTAAAAAATGGTGAGGCATATCAATTTTGAATCATTTATCTAATTTAGAGAAAAAAATTAATATCTTTTCAAAATATTTAATAAATATAATTAAGACATAACATGAATTCTCTCAGTATACTACTTTTTATTTTAAAATAAATAATATTTAAATGTCCAAAATAAAATGACATGAACATTTAAAATCACTGAACATTTCAATTACAATAAAAATAAAATATCAAACTCCTTGTTGGAAGATTTACTAATTGAAATGGAGAGAAAATTCATGGTATAACTATTCATAAATTTGTAAGTGTTATCAAACCAAAAAATGCAACAAGTATGAAAGATGTTGATCAACTTGTTATCCTTTGGTTCTACCCTATGAATTCTCCAAAATGTAGACTCCTAGATGATACTATTTTTTATCACATTTATTTATTTTTGGTCAAGTTGATGGTTTTTATATACATTGATAGACAACAAGCTTTAAATATGCACATAAATTCTAGAATGATTGTTAGTTGGTTCACATGTGCTACTGTGAGTATGATCAAATTCAAATGATTTTTTTGATATTCTCATGTAAAATAGAGGCATTGAATGTGTGGTTCCATATTACCTAGCACATGATTGGATATTTAATTTGTGAATTATTCAAAATGAATGCAATGAATATCCTTTCATACATAAACATGTAGCACCAAACTTTATGGATTTTTGCAAGGATAACATAAGACTAAAGTGTGAGATAGGGTCAATTGACTAAAAAAATTATTTTTATTTTTTCGCTTAAGTGGATAACAATCATGGATGTTAGGACAACCTCACACCCAAACGCAGCCTAGATTAGACAACTAGGAAGAAAAGATTAGCTTGTGGATAAATATTGCATTAGTAATTATACTTGGACATATAAATCAATTGAACTAGAATTACGTGCACATGAACATATGAATACCAAATAATATTTAAGCATACAAAATAAATTCCCAAGAATATTTAAAATCAAAGAACATTTTAACTATAATAAACATAAAATATTAATCTCCTTGATTGAACATGTGCTAATTGAAATGGAGAGAAATCACATAGTATAAAATTTGCAGGTGTGATCATACTAAAAATGTAACGAGTATGAAAAAAATTAGAACTAGCAATTGCACCTTAGTGTGCAATGGGTACGCTGAAGAAGTGTGGAAAGTCAATTAAGATAAATTTTGATCTGTTTTTGTAATATCTAAAACTATTGTAATCATTTTATGTCATTATAATAGTTTTATTTTAAAATATAATATATAATAATAAGTATAATTAAATTATTTGTATTTTTTTATTATTAAATTATAATCCACATTACATATAATAAATAATGAACGGCTGAGATTCATTTAATGACAAGCAAGTTGATATTAACCATTGATCGGTACTTTTTAGCTTTGTTCTGTTGAAATAGGATACGCCTTCGGCGTAAAATATAGTTGATCACGTATTTGATAAGATTTCTCGCAAGTGAAGTATCAGTCGGGAGAAGCACTGAAAGAGAAAGAGAATGGAGACACTTCATAGATGTAAAATATGAATAAGCACATGTGTTCTTCGCTGTTTTGTTTTTTTCTTTTCAAAATCATTTCTGTCCAGATAACAAATCATTATAGTCACCTGCCATCAAACTACATGACCATATTTTGCGTGTTAATCGTCTCTGTATTGTTCCGATTTTATCGGGTTTCCACAGATCTTCCAACCAGTGACCCACCGCCATATAAGAATCACATTTTTCTTTAATATTTTGGAAACCTACAACCTCTCTTATTAATTCAATTCAGCAAGCATTTCTGCTTTCAAAAATAAAAGAACCACACTTTCAGTCACATCATCACAAGCACAGGTGAACGGAACAGGAAGTCAAAGTTCAGCAGAAAATCTTAAGAAATGTTTTCGTAGAAAAGGATTGGGACTTTCAACCATATCAAACGTACCCTATTGAATCTTAGGAACATAATTTCTAACAAAACACCAAAAGACCAAAATTTACATGGTTTCCTCCTCCCCTTGGTGTCCATTGAAGACCATACTATATAAAGGTAGGCCAGCTTTGTAATCAATATATAGGCAATTCCTCTTCCTACCTGTAGTGGGGCAGCCCTACTCTACAATAGTTGCCTTTTTGTCTTACTTTTCCTCTCTATAATGGGGGTTCATCACTGTCCCACCATGTGATGACTTTGGCATTTGTTCTTGATTGTTTTGTTTTGACATTTTGATTTTGAAGGTTTATTGTAGAATATATGTGATACTTTCATATTAGATTTGCCATTATTATGTTTTATTTTATCTTTGTAGTTTTATGTATGTGTACATTATTTTCAATGTGTTAGTATTTTAGATGTTACTCATGATCATATTATATATTTTGAGATGTATATGTTATATCTTTTATGACTAAATTATCATAGTTCTTTATTCTATTGTTATTCATGTATGTATTGGGATTTTGGATGTGATTATTAAATGATTTAAGTATTACGCATTTTAATTGATTTACTTAAATCTATGTTTGGATTGGATGATTATATAATTTATTTGATGTGGTATTCATTGGGTGAGTTTACATTGATTCAACCATTAAATATATGGAGCAGGTATGCCTAACATGTGAAGGTTATCTTGTTACAACCTACCACCAATGTGTTGGAAGCTCATTATAGTTAATATTCTTTTACTTGATCCAATACTACACATTAGGTATCATTTTAGTTTAAACAATGGTTTCTCATTCTTTGTAACTACAATTGAATTATGACATGAATATAAACTTAATCTCTCCTTTTGTGATTAACAACTAATTTTAGACCATTCAATGACAAGTGGGGAAAAATTTAGGACCAACTCCACTTCTCATCTTTCCTTTAAAATTAGGAGTTAGCAATAGAAGGTATGTTCTTTTTCTAGTTTTGATTTCATTTTTGTAGGGCATAGAAAGAAGGAAAAGAGGAAAAACAAGTTGGTATGTGAGCCCTAATTTGAAGAAATTTCTTCTCAATACTAACTTGATGAAGTTCTAAATGGGGTCTATATGATCATAGTTATTGTTTAATAAATCTTGTCTCTTCTTCCACAATTTGTATGCATATCTTCTAGGGCCATTGTATATTATATATATAATATTGCATTTTCTTGAAAGTTTCTAAATATTTGTCGACAAGTCCATTTTGTTCATATCTTACAATCATGATTATCCATGAGTTTGCATGACTTGTTTATACTTCCACAATTTGAATATATGTCTACTAGAGTGGTTGCAACTACAACATTTGAGAAATTCTTAGATAACCTTTATGCTTAAATAGATGCTAGTACTTAGTTCCAAAACTCCCATTTGACATAGGTTACGAGGATGTTGGGAAAGGATGTAGAGTCTAGTTTTCCACCTGTAAATTGCAATTGCTTGAAAGTGTCTAAATCCTTTCCAATAAATTAATTTTGTGCCTATCCTAAAATCATGGTTTTTCATGATATCATATTTCTTAATGGAATTATGTCAAACAACTCACATTCCTTGTGCTCTCCTTCATAGTTTATTTAATAAAATCTACTAAGAAGTGTGTAACTACTTTTTGACAAATTACTTTATCCTTTTATGCTATTATTTTCATACAATGTTTAAAAATATTCCCTTCTCTGTTGGTCAAGTTGAATGGTTCTTAATAAGCCCACCAGGGATCAAGTCTTGCTAAGTGCAAGGCTCCAACATCGTAAGTGATGAGGTCGGGATTGTGCCCCAAACAAATTTGGTAGAATGGATACCCCTTAGTCCTTGGCTCTTAGTTGAAGAGGTTCAATCCAAGAAGGCCCATGCTCTCATATTGGGTAGCTACAAATAATTTATGGATGATCTCCATCAAAAAAAAAAATTCCCTTTATGTTTTTCCAATGCTTTGATTTATGGGTTGATAGATCTCTTTTGAGCCACTATAACCAATACCTACTAGTATTTTTTATACATCTAGACTAGTTGATTTGATTTTGTATTGAGGGTATATAGGAAAATTGCATTGCTCTAAGTTTAGATTAGTGGTTGAAGAAAATTTAATACATAATTATTCTTTTGAAGGGTCATGGCTATGAAATTTGTTATTTATGCATTACTCTAAACCTTTCTACTTGATTAATGTGCACCATAGATATGGGATTGAGTCATTTGTATTAAAAAATCGCTCTTAACTCTTGTCAAACTTATTTATTAGTTAGTAACTCAATATTTTATTTTTCATAGATATTGTATTGTTATCCATTTGTATTTCATACACAATCTATAACATTTGATATTTTTATTTTTGAATAGTTGGAAATTGAAACAAAGAAAGAGAGGTTCATCCCTTTTATAATCCATTTGGGGTTCACCAAAATGAAACATATAAAAAGAGGTTCACCCAAATGGGGATTGACCAAATGGATGAACCTAATTTTTCTTAGTGTTTAGATGTATGTTTCATTCAATTATGAGAGGAAAAATGCCTAAAGAACAATAAAAAACCAATTCTAACTATTATGACAACAATAAGGAAGGTTTTAAGATGCTAAAATGATGTGTACCTTGTTGAAAAAGTATTGTTTCAGAGGTCCCTAAGGAATCATTCGCCAAGTGGCGAATGGGTCCTCATTAGGGTTCTGGAAAATCACTTTCAAGGTCTTGTTCCTTGATGTTTGCACTTTCAAATCCCAGGTGATCAGCTCCTGAAAGTTGAAACTTAATTTTGTAGCTTATTTTCCATAGTCTTGCAAGTAGGATGACAACTTTTCTCCAATCTCGTTCTTCAAAGATCTTCAATAGAAAACCTACAATCACACATCAAGGAGGAAGAAAAAATATTGTTTGTTAGGGAATAGGGGTTTTCCTTAGTCAAACCCCATTTAGGTAATTAAACCTTATGATGAAACAATGAAAAATGAAACATGGAACAATGGCACCTTGGATGAAGTCTTGGAATGTAAATCAACAATCTAACATGAAGTGGCTATGATAAATTTAGATCTTTATCTTGAAACAATGCTTTCCTTGGATCTTCAATGCTACATCAACACATAAGCTCAACTACATGCATGATGCACTAAATCTTTGAAATGATGTTATGATCTTTAATTGTTGTAATAAAACCTTGATAATATACCCTTGAATGCCTTGTAATTGATCTTGAAATTCTCTATAATTCTCTTGTGAAAGTACTCATGAATATGATCACTTGAACTTGCTAGGTGAATCTATGTAAAATAGCCTTATATTTATACTAAACTTAAGATTTAATCACGAAATCCAAAGACTACAAGCTGACATCAGATCTAATATTTGAAATTGTTAAAATCCTGCCAAAATATACCATAAAAGGGGTGTCCTAAGTTAAGGAGGACCCATTTTCCACCTTGGGCGAATGGGTCCTAGCATAATTAACTAGGACCAATTTTGGGGATTATGAAATATTATGCAAAAATGTGGTCCTAGGAGATAGTGAGGACCCATTCACCAGGTGGAGAATGGGTCCTAGGTTAGTATCCTAGGACTCAAACTTTTCCAAATTAAGTGTTATGCAACATTATTAATGAGTGTTGGGCTTTATCCCTAAGAAAATGGAATAAATAAGGTTTGGATGCGAATTTAAGGGGCCAGTTAAGCTATAATTAACCTCAATTAATTAATAAATCCCTAGATTAGTGTGAAAGTGTAAATAAACACTTTACAACACCGTAAATAAGGCACAATTAAAAGTCTATTTTTTCATTAATTACTTATTTCCAATCTAAGTGTGAAAAAGGGTTACTTTTTTTTGACACTACAAAAATTATCATCCATTACATTTTTATGTTATGAAAGATATTCATGCCTTTTGGTTATTGCTTTTTAACCATTAGAAAATCATGCTACAATTATTAATTTGATAGGCATTGATATTTCTTGGATAAATTTTTGACATAGATATCAAGTTTTTAACTTCTATTATTGCATGCTATAGTTTATAATTTGAAAAAATATTAATATTCATTATCATTTCCTTATCCATTAGAAAATCATGTCATAGTTATTAATTTTATAGGAATTAGTAATTGTATAGTAATTTTTTTGGCTTTTTTGGTAAGTTTCTACTGTTACATGCTATATTTTTCAATTTTCTTGACATTAGTACTACATGGATATCATTTTATGTAATTCAGTTTCCATTACAATTTCATGCTACAAATAATTTTATTATAGTCTTGGTTATCATTTTGACATATTATCAAGTGAACACTATTCTTATAGTCTTGGTTATCATTTTAATAGTTTGTGATTTGATATTGAATAATCTTAGGATATCATTCTTGGTTGAGCTAACATCATTTTGATAATTTAGATTATCATTTTATAGTGATCAAGTAGTTACCATTTTGGGATAATCTTGATTATCATCATTTTTTATTTTTATTGATTTATCATATTTTTTTTGTTTGGATTAATCAAATTGTTATCATAACTTTGATTGTCATTTTCATCATTATTAACATGTTATTATCCATTAAAATTATTTTCTTAGATATTGTTTGAGTTATTGCTTGTTAATCAATAGTTTTGTATGGATATCATTTTGGTAAGCAATTAGATTCAGTATAGTTATCAATTAAAAATTCTTTAATATTATACAATTATTGGCATGATGTTCATAGAAATGATATTCTATAAAATTTCAACATGGTTATTTCTATGATATTAATTTATATTTTCTTGTCTTCAAGATATTAGATCTATAAGGTACACAATGAATTTTTCATTATCTTTGATATGGTATTAAAAAATTCTTGTCTAAAATAGTTCACATAGTGATAATTGTGAATCATCATTTTTTTTGAGATGATGAATATGGACCTTATAATATAAGATTATTGAATAAAATCAAATAATTTAGCTAATTATATTAGTAATTAGATTATGTATCCATTTTGTGCTCTCACCTTGCCCAATAGGGATATTTGTTAGCAAAATAAATAACTAATCCTTTAGTTAATTAATTCTATATTGCATTTGAGTAGCTTATCAATCTAAATAGATGAAATTACTTTCACTTTTTTAGATAGAATTGATAAGTTTGAAATATTAAATCTATTGCTAAATAGGCCTTTGAATTAGGATTGATGTGGCCTACTAACGAGCATGTATTTTGTAGGTCCCTCTCTCAAGGGTATGTTGGGTAAATGTTGTCATGATATATTATTTTAGTTGAATAAACTATGTTTATGATCAATTATGTGCTTGATAATATATGCATATATAATTGATTTATTTTGATTGGACGTGATAGTAAAATAATCATTATATCAATTGAATGCAAGATGCATTATTTTAAAAGGTAAAATTATTAGGTATCAAACATAAATCAACCAATAAGAAAAATTAGTAATATTCTTGTAGATTCATTTTAGATTAAAAAAAATATTAAATTAAACTTCATGTCAAACGCCCCTTTAGGTGTTTGCAAGTAGATGCTTCTATATGTTTTCATCTCTATTTCACTTGAGTGGGTGGAAATCAACAAAAAATCATATGTGAGAGTTAGACCTTATAAAGGGTTGCATAATCACTCATAGAGTTACATAAACATAGTCTCAAATAGAACTACATATTTTGTACCCTTGGTTGTCTAGTATCTTAATCATATAGAGGACATTGTTAGGTTTTGTGACCTATTTTATAAAGATAAAAATTTGAATCTAATTGGTATAAGAATAAAAATATGATCTAGTCTCTAATACTCAAAAGAATCTCTAGAGTGGATTGGTATTATACTTGGCATTTTTATTGAAAGCTAAAGAAGGGTACAACATCCTCTAGAATTTATTAAAAAATTGATGATCTTATACTTGGTTAGTTTATTAAAAATTTAGGAAGGGTACATGATATTTTAACATTTACAAAAAAACTTGATGATCTTATACTTGGTAGTTTCCAGAAACCTAAGGAAGGGTACAAGATCCTTTATAACTTACAAAAAGCTTCAATACAATATCTTGGGTTTATTGTGTTTTTTTTGTAAGTGAATCAAGAATCAATTGCTCTTGATGAGTCCAAGTCTTTGGTTATGTAATATTTATTTATATTCATGTCCTTATAGGGCCATATGGATTTTTAAGAGCCCATCCCATATTGGGTGGAGACCTAATTTGAATTAATCATATTATATTAATCATCTCAAAGGGACAAGTGATTCTAATAGAAAAATATCTAGGATTGGCTATTCATTCGTTGTACTATATTAGAATAGTTAGCTTGAATTGTTTTTTTATTTAAATTATTGAGTAATCAATCAAGACTATTGAATATTAAATAATCTATAAATAATTATTCTTCTTTCTTGTGTATAATTGGTATAAAATTTTATATTTAATCAAGTGGTTCTTCATAAGCCTATCCTATTTGGACAATTTCGATATTATTTAGGTAGACACTTCTTTTGTATGATTGAAGATAACATTTGGTCTTTAGGAGAAAAAATAATGTGAATTTTTTTTGGTTCAACCAAAGTGGTCCTTAATTTTGGTATCATAGTGCTTGGTTTAGACATTAGAGGACTAAAATCCTACTATAACTTACACATTTTATGAAATAAGTTTTGATAGAAAGAAAATTGTAAGTTATTGGGAGAAAATTATTCTCATGAGTAATTAAATTTTTAATGGATGTTAAGGAAAAATGACTTGAATACATGCATATTTAAACTCAAGTATGAATGATAAAAAATGTTGATTGATCTAACTATAATTAGCAGTGTAGAGGAAATAATTTTTTACCCTCAAGATGACAAGATCTCGAGGACAACTTTATCTCTAAACTACCTCAACAGACCCAACTCAATTGAATTGGAAATCAAAATGATTTAAACCAAAATCTAAGTGTGCCATAAGAAAATGGCCCCTTATCATTTTCATGGCCTTTTAGGTCTTGTTTCATGGTATTTCATATATTTTGCTTTGATTTTATGTTGTAACATGGCTTGAACATGCATATTTAGGTGCTAAAATTCAAATAATGACGTCTTGTGAAGGTGATGTGAAGTGTTGTAAGACATTTCTACATTCTTCTAGACTCTATTCATTATAATTTGCCTAGAAATCACCTTTTTACACATCATCAAGTCCTATTTTGAAGTATTGTAAAGTCTTGTAACAAGAATTCATTCTTTTCTAGGCACAACTTCTCTATTTATCCCTTTCTTATGACTTATTTGACCTATTTATTCCATCATATGCTTTAATTAAGTGTATTTTTGAATATTATCTCTACAAACAACATTAAATACAACATATTTCCCGACACCTTTTTTTAGGTCCTAGGTGGGACCCATTTGTTATGGGTGGGGAATGAGTACCCCTTGGCTCCAAATTCAAAAATTTTAAAAATTCCTTTTGGGTTTTTATTCAAAAACACTTGTGTCGGCCTGTGATGAGGTATGAACAGGAAACTAAGACACAAGTTTGTATAAATAGGAAATTTTCACCTCATTTTACATCTCCCAACATCTCCTACAATCTCATCATTCATTCAAGCAGTCTCAAGCATTCAAGCATCTTACAACATCAATTCAAGCAATATTCAAGCACTTTGAAGCATCCATTGACATTACTTTAGACTTGCATTATCAAGGGTTTGGTAAGTTGATAGCATTTGCATGTTATTAGTTTGTCATTCTCTTGCATTTCATTATTTTATTAAGGGTTTGATTACCAAAGTGGGGTTTGACTAAGGAAAACCCCTATTTGCTAACCCTCAACCATTTTTCCCTATTGCATGTGTGTTTGTAGACTTAGGTATACCGATTTGACAAGATTTTTGTGTTGAAAGTTGGAGAGAAAATTCAACTAGATGTTTTAAGTCAACTCATTCCTATTTCAAGCTTGAAGAAGGTTTTCTATTCGTTTCTTGCAGAATTGACTTTGACAACCCGACAAGAGGATATTTCCAGATCTGGTATTGCATAGTTGTCTCCTAATTTTCCAAAAAATTGGGAGAGGACTAATTTTCCACTAGTGGTGAATGAGTCCCACCTTAGGACTAAAAATATGAGTTTTGTAAGATTCTAGATCTCGACTGCCAAAAACCAGTTTCTGACACTTTTTCACCAGGAGGACTAATTCGCCACCTTAGGTGAATGAGTCCCACTGTGAAAAATTAGTGATTTCAATTAGCTTCCACAACATTCTAGATTCTTCATCAAGTCTCCAGGTGCACTCAAATTCATCCCTTTTCTTTCTATTATGCATAATTTCTTCATTTAGTTCATTGTTTGCATATCATAGTGTGTTTTCAAACATAGCTTAAATTTCACTTTTGCATTCATTTTAATTTATTTAAATCCATCAATTTAATTTAGTTTACTTCATGTAGGTTAGAAAATGTCACACATAACACTAATATTGAATGAAACATTATACATTTTGGCCCATATTTCCCCTTTTAGGTGAAAAACCTTAAAAGAGCTAGGAAGGATCTAGGTGCCAAAAATATTTCATTTCATTTTGGTGAACCTAAATTTTGAACACTTTGCATTTCTTATTTCATTCAAATATTTCATATTATTTTACATTTGAATTAACATTCAATTAGGTCATTTCTTTGTTTTTGCATTTTCAGACTTTTCATATTGCATACTAAGTGAAAAATTCATTTAGATTTCATTTTTGCATTGCATCTCATTGAAAAAATAGAAAATTTGTATTTTGGATCCTTAGTTGCACTCTATAGTTTTCATTAAAATCATCTTAAATTTTTTGAAAAACATAAAAAAATTGCATACTAGGACTCATTCACCACCCTGGGCGAATCAGTCCCTCTACACTTTTTAGACAACATTTCAAACATTTTTCTGGCAATTTTTTGCATTAAATAGTTTACTGTTCTTGCATTCTATTTTAATTCCTAGATTCTTTGTCTTTCATCATTTATTGCATATTAGTTTATTTGCATCATGGCATTCTCTTTCAATAAGTTTTGGACTTCATTAAATCATTGGTAGACATGTCCAATTGTGCCTTTGGCTACACAACCCTAATAACATTGAGCTGCCTCATGCTCCTTCAACTCCTCATGATTGTCCTCCTCGTGATGTAGACATCATTGGAGAAGATGATGTTAACACGAACAAGTTCTACAATGACTGCCTTGATAACTTAGAAGCCAATGCAACCTTTTATCCCTCCATGAAGTCACAAGATCTTCCTATTGTTGCACCTCTTGATCACTTTGCATATTTACATCCTGAAATCAATGATGGACCTATGATTCCTCCTTCAAGTGGATCTAGTTCCTTTAACCAAGCAAACTTACACCCCTTTTATGATCACAAAGTCACAAACACTTCCATCGACCTTGAAACAACATATGGTATTGGTTTCACTATCTTAAGTAAACAAGGTTGTGACAAAAAACATGAACATGACATTTATCAACTTCTTGAAAAAATACAAACCAAAGCAAACACAACAGGACTAGGATATCAAGATCCTTCTCATCTTGATAGACATCCTCTTCAACCTAGGAGACTTTGAGATGCTAGTACAATGATCTTGAATCCTCCTCCTGACTTGAACATTCTCCTTCCACATGAACAACCATTCTCTCCAGCTAATGAAAAGGATGTTAGGAACCCCATGGGTCCCCTTCCTCCTTCTATTCATGAACAAGGAGAATCTAGCAAAATAAAAATGACCATACAACTTGAAGAAGCTAAATTTTCCTACACATCCTCCACCTGAATGTGAAAGGATACTTCAAATGATTTTAATCAAAGGTCTTATATTATTACCACCTTCAAATAGGTTGGTAATTCACCCTAACAATTCCCACATGCCATATTGCAAATATCATCATATTCTTGGACATCGAACAAAAGCATGTCAAACATTGAATGAGATATTGGACAAGTATCACTTCACTGATACTGACTGCTTTCCTATCATCCCTTAAAACACCATTGCCTTATCATGCCATAGTTGAAGGATTTTTCATTCTCACTATTGCATGATCCTATCCATCATTACCTTTGGCTCATGCTTGTTTTCCCCTTTGTGGACACAAGTAGTTGTTAGCCTTTGTCCTTGTAATGCACTTGCCTTTGTATCTTAACTATGTTATTCATTTTCCACTTACATTTTAAGATTGAGATTTACCAATAACTTAGTTAACAATTGACTTGCATTCACATTACTTGTTCCTTTTTGTTTTCCTTTCAAGTGCATATCATGTTCCCCTGTATCGTGTGTTTGATGTTCCCTCTCTTTGTACACTTCTTCTATTCATACCTCTATTCTTCTATTTGTTGTGCATCCTTTTCTTCTTCTCTTTTTGTTTTGTGTTTTCCTTTTGGGGATAATGCAAAGCGTAGAGACGTCCTATGTCTCTTCCATGTTGACCCAAACAGTCATTTTTCTTTTCTTTTGTTCATTTTTATTTTGTGTTTTCCTTTTTGGGATGACAAAAAGTGTAGAGACGCCCTATGTCTCTTCCATGTTGACCCAAACGATCCTTTTTCTCTTGTTTTGTTCATTTTTATTTTGTGTTCTCCTTTTGGGGATGATGCAAAGCATTGAGACCACAATGTCTCCTTCATGTTGACCCAAAAGCTTTTTCATTTTCTTTCACCTTTTCACTTTCATTTATTTTTCACGTGTGTTTTCCTTTTGGGGATGATGCAAGGTATTGAGACCACAACGTCTCTTCCATGTTGACCCAGAATGGAATTTAATTTTTCTTTTATTTTTCACTCTCTTTGTATCAATCTTCTAGTTATGTCTTTTGGGAATAATGATAGTTTTGAGCTCTTTAATCAAAACATTGCAACAACAAACATACTGAACCCAAATCCATAGATCACTTATGTGTATGGTGTGTTTTCTTTTCTGGGGGGCAACTCCCTTTCTTTGTTTTTTATTTTCCTTGACATGACACAACCTAAATTAAAAACATATGAATTAGCATAGGGCTTTCCAAGTTGGCTCTCATGTCTTGTTTTCTTTTTACCCCTTCTCTACTTTAAAGTAATTTCTCACAGAATGATGTGTAGCAATTCTTTTAAAGTGGGAGGCATACATTACCATAATTCATTTGAATTCTTGGTTCCTAGTGTAGCCTTGTAGTTTATATGATGTGTTTGTCACTTTGTGGATGACTTTGGGTGTGATGTCCTTCATAAGTATGATCTATCTTAACATATTACATTCCTCTTGGTGGCCTGATGCGACACACTGCATCCCCTAAGTTGTGAATATACTATTATTTTATTGGTCCTCTCTTGGATACATTACACACAATGTTCCCTAAGTGTCTGACCTTTCATGAACTTAACAAGACTCCTTTGAACATCTTTTACATTTTACATTTTTTCATTTTTACATTTTACTTTTTTTTACCACCTTGCATAACACAACTTGCATGACTGTGGTATCCTTTCTTTTTGTTCATAAACATTCATTTTTCTTTGTGGCACCTTTTGTTAAATTTATCAGTAGGTATAAATTTAACATGGTTGAGCAGGAATCCCACCTAGCGGCATGACTTTTCCCCATAGCCACCTTTGTGCTTGTGAGTGCATACCAACTAGCATATGTATCTTACCTTTTTGGTCTTTCTCACCCCATAGACAACCAAAAGTTCTGTGGCCCCAGAGTGAGTACATTTGGGCCATCTCACCTAACGGACCATCATGTGTTCTGTCACCCTAGAGTGAGTACACATTCTTAATCAACCTAGATTTTATCCATACCTAGTTGGATTGACGATCAAAGCTTCATCTGATTCTCAACACTTGTGTGTTCCTATGTTCTTATGTTTAGTTTTCCATGGGATCTTCATCTTGGGGGCTTGATCATCTCTCTTGATTGTTTTCATTCCATCTTGCTAATGTAAGTACATTTGAACCCTCCTCTCGATATTCATGGCTACTTTAGTGTGAGTTTGAAGTAGGTTCATCTTCTCACTAAAGTGGGGGCTAAATGTGCCATAGAATAATGTCCCCTTGTCATTTTCATGGCCTTTTAGGTATTGTTTCATGGTATTTGATATATTTTTCTTTGATTTTATGTTGCAACATGGCTTGAACATGCATATTTAGGTACTAAAATTCAAATAATGATGTCTTGTGAAGGTGTTGTGAAGTGTAGTAAGACATTTCTACATTCTTCTAGACTCTATTCATTATAATTCACCAAAAAATAACCTTTTTACACATCATCAAGTACTATTTTGAAGTTTTGTAAAGTCTTGCAACAAGATTTCATGCTTTTCTAGGCACAACTTCTCTATTTATCCCTTTCTTATGACTTATTTGACCTCTTTATGCCCTCATATGCTTTAATTAAGTGTATTTTTAAATATAATGACAACAAACAAGATAAATACAACATATTTCCTGATACTTTTTTTTAGGTCCTAGGTGGGACCCATTCACCATGGGTGGCAAATGAGTCCCCCTTAGCCCCAAATTTAAAAATTTAAAAATTTCCTTTCAGGTTTTTATTCATAAACACTTGATGTCAGCCTGTGATGAGGTATGAATGAGAAAATAAGACACACGTTTGTATAAATAGGAAATTTTCACCTCATTTTACATCTCCCAACATCTCGTACAATCTCATCATTCATTCAAGCAATATCAAGCATTCAAGCATCTTACAACATCAATTCAAGCAATATTCAAGCACTTTGAAGCATCTATTGACATTACTTCAGACTTGCATTATCAAGGGTTTGGTAAGTTGATAGCATTTGCATGTTATTAGTTTGTAATTCTTTTACATTTCATTATTTTATTAAGGGTTTGATTACCAAAGTGAGGTTTGACCAAGACAAACCCCTATTTGCTAACCCTCAACCATTTTTCCCTATTTCATGTGTGTTTACAAACTTAGGTATACAAATTTGACAAGATTTTTTGTGTTGAAAAGTGGAGAGAAAAGTCAACTAGGTTTTTTAAGTCAACTCATTCCTATTTCAAGCTTGAAGAAGGTTTTTTGTCTGTTTCCTGTAGAATTAACTTTGACAACCCGACAAGCAGATATTTCTAGATCTGGTGTTGCATGGTTGTCTCCTAATTTTCTAGAAATTTGGGAGAGGACTGATTTGCCACCAATGGTGAATGAGTCCCACCTTAGGACTAAAAATTTGAGTTTTGTCAGATTCTAGATCCTGACTATCAAAAACTATTTTCTGACACTTTTTCACAAGGAGGACTAATTCGCCACCCTGGGTGAATGAGTCCCATTGTGAAAAATCAATGATTTCAACCAGCTTCCACAACATTTCATATTCTTCATCAACTCTCCAGGTGCACTCAGATTTGTCCCTTTTCTTTCTGTTATGCATAATTTCTTCATTTAGTTCATTGTTTGCATATCATAGTGTGTTTTCAAACATAGCTTAAATTTCACTTTTGCATTCATTTTAATTCATTTAAATTAGTTAATTTCATTTAGTTTACTTCATTTAGGTTAGAAAACATCACACATAATCTTGAGTGAAACATTACACATTTTGGCCCATCTTTCCCCTTTTAGGAGAAAAACCCTAAAAGAGCTAGGAAGGATTTAGGTGCCAAAATATTTTGTTTCACTAAGCTAAGTTTAACAATGAACATAAAAAAAAATCTAAAATAACTTGTATGTACAAAATGGTAAAATTATTTAGATAATGGGAAAAGAAAGCACAAAGTATACAACATATGGTACAAGAAAGGTAAAGCCTTGGGCTTGGACGATAGCACACTCAGAGAAGTTTGTAAACCTACTTTATCATCTCTATGAATTGAGTCTAGAAACTACCAAATGGAGTTTTTTTTATCACTCCAACTTGTTCGACACCTACATACATGGAGATGGGAAAAATGTTGAGGTTGTTTTGGGTTTTTCCTTAGTCAAATCCCCGCTTTGGTGTTTCTAGCTCCATAAATAGCTAGAAAAGATGGGAAAGCATACAAATAAAGTAGATGTGTGATAGAAACAAACCAAGCTATGGAGGTGAATGCCTATCATGCTATAAAAGATACTAGATGAGATCAATTTAAGTATGTTATAAGATGAGATTGTTAAGACATGTAGTATAGAAAATTGTACACCTTTATAATCTCACACTATGTTTGCATCCCCTTAATTAATTGGACTTAATTAAGCTTCTAATTGACCAAATTATGTATTCCAGAGTCTTATTATTCCCATTTTCCAAAACGGAAACCCATATTAAATAATTTTCAATATTAATTTAAACACCTTGGAAATTGTGTGTCCTCGATTTAGGTCCTAGGACCCATTCACCCAAGGGACAATGGGTCTCCTTTGTAGACATATAAAAATTCCTTAACACATATCACACATCTTGAATTGCATTTTTTCATCATCATCATTGCATTTCACTTTTTTTGCATCAATTATCCCCTTTTAACATCATTTTCAACAATTAACCCTATTTCCCTCTATTAATTAAACAATGCTAAATTGTTTAATTAATTCATCCATTTTTATCACTAATTACCCTTTATCACCCTGATTTAATAATTCCTAATTATTTAATTAATTTCATTCAATTTTTCTTCTAATCCCACATGATTACATAGTCTTCATTATTTAATTATCCTACCATTTGATCTTATTGTCACATGAATTAAATAATTCCTAATTATTAAATTATCCTAATTTTCCCTCCACAAAGAATATTCTAGGGGAATATTCATTTTCAAAATATCTCAAATAACTTGTCTCAACTGTTTCTAGCCCTTGATATTGAAATCGATTCTCATCCATTGATCTTAAATATCCTAACCATTTTCCTAAAATGGCGGAGCTATCTTGAGTTCTAATTGATGTGATCTCTTGATCTTTCTTGATTCACTCTCCTTTTTAGGTGTTGAGGGTCAATTTCATCCCTTCTTTATGGGAATCCAAACTCAATCTTATCCCTTGATCTAATTTCAACAAATCTATAAAACAACCCTCATTCTTCTTATAATTCATCTAGAGAGAATTTGTAAGGAGATCATGCCCAATTAATTCTTGAGAAAATTTGAGAGCACATATCTTGTCATCTGGATCATCATTTATCATCAAGATTTTATAAGCTATCATAAAGGGTTTGAGTTGAAGCAATACAACATACATGTCAACCAAAGTTACACAATAATGGGATTGGTAAGGTTATCTCATGTTTTGAATTCATTTTTTTTGATATTGTTGATCTAACCCTTGTTTTGGATTCATTTGTGCAACAATCTTAATCTCATTGGTAAGTGGGCTTTATCCTTTTTTTTTGAGTTTATTGATTGAATTCACTACTACTATTGACCATCCCCTTGATCTTGGGGTACCTTTCTATCATGTTATTGGAAATCTTGACAAGATCATTCTGATCCCCCTGATGCTACTCGCGGGATATCCTTTGTCTTTATGGTTCCTCTCGATGCCCAATGGCACCACCCCTCCTCTAGCTAATAAATGACCCTCCTACTGCTACACCTCCCATGGGAATGGTAAATATCAATGGCTGTCTATGGGCCCACCATGTTTCATACTCTCTGGTCATGCCATGATCATGTGGTCTGACTTTCTATCCCCAACCGATAGGAGCGAATGCTCTAAAATCTGCCATTGCTCTACAAGAATCTACACGAGGTCACCATGCATTGAATTCTTTGGTTGTGCATGTGTAACAAGCATGGTAATTGCCTCCTAGAATGGTCTATCTCTCAGAAATGTAGCACTCTAGAATGATATAAAACCATAATTTTTTTTGTAGGTGCTATGAATCTCTTGCTCAATTAGGGTTTTTCACCTAAAGGAGAGAGATAGACCCCAAAATATAGGTGGTTTACTCAAATTAATGCAAGTACAATGAAAATATGTCTAAATGCAACAAATTAATAAAATGGATTGATTATTTATGCAAAAGCTGAGAAATATGAAGTGTTTGAAAACACAGAGTGATATGCAAAAATGAACTTGAAACATAAACAAATGGAAACATAATTTAATGAGACTGAATGGTATGCACCTAGAGGTAGAATGATGATTTTGGAAAGATTTGGAATGCTTCAAAATTTACTATTGATGACCATTGGGACTCATTCGCCACAGATGGCGAATTAGTCTTACTTCTGGTAAATTCTATTGAAATAGGTTTTGGGGTGCCAGGAACTGAAAACCTTAGAAAACACTTTCTCCAGCCTGGAAGTGGGACCGATTCACCATAGATGGTGAATTAGTCCACCTACAGAAATTTGCAAGTTTTGAAGTCAACTCCGTGGATCCAGATTTGCACTTGTCTGCTTGTCTGGTTGACAAATTCAAATCTATAGAAAATGGGATGAATGATGTCTCCAAGCTTGAATTAGGTCTTTATTGAATTGAATAAATTTGATGACTTGTTGAACACTTTTCAACACCTATCTCTTTGAAAAATATTCCTACAAGACCTACAAACATACATGCACAAAGAGGGGAAAAATGGTTAAGGGTTAGAGTATAGGGGTTTGCCTTGGTCAAACCCCAATTTGGTAATCAAACCATTGATAAAGAAATGAAATGAGAAAGGAATGATGAAAAAATAACATGCAAATGTCATGAACTCACCAAATCCTTGTTGTTGAAGTCTTCAAGTGAATGCTTAGATGGATTGAATGAATGGGTGAATGGGGGTTAAAATGGATAGAAAATCATGTATTTATACACACGCTCTAATTTCTCAAAAATACATCACAAGCCAACCTTAGGTCTTAATGATTAAAAATCCAAAAGAAATTTGGAATTATTTTGAATTTTGTGCCAAGAGGGACTCATTTGCCACCCTTGGCGAATGGGTACCACTCAAGGCATGCAAGTGGATGTCAGGGATTAAGTTGAATTTAATGATATTTGTTAGGTTTATATTAAAAAATACACTTAATTAAGGCCTATAATTACATAAAGGGGCCAAATAAAACATAAGAAAGGTGTAATTAGTAATGACAAGTCTAGAAAAGCATGAAAGTTTGTTACAAGACTTTACAACACCTTAAAATAAGACTTGGTAAGGAATAATTTAAGGGAATATTTAGACATGAATTATAATAAGAAGAGTCTAGAAAAGTGTAGAAATGTGTTACAACACTTTACAATACCTTTACAAGACATCATAAAGTCTTAATAATTAAAGTTTCCAAGACCTAATGTGAATGTATAAGTCACATTACAACATTAAATCTAAGAAAAAGAGGCCAAGCATCATAGGAAAAAGACCCAAATGACCATGAAAATGTCCAAAGATCCATTTTTTATGGACATTTAGCTCGCATTTTAGTGATAGGATGAAATTGCTTTCAACTCACACTAAAGTAGCCATGCATATCAAGAGGGATCCAAATGAACTTATGCTAGCAAGATGAGACAACAATGATCAAGATGGATGACCAAGCCCACATGATGAAGATCCCATGGTGAACTAAACAGAAGAACAAATGAACACACATATGAAAGAGAAAAAGAAAAGGAAGAAAAAAAGGAAAAGTTAGATCAAGCTTCATTCATTTCTCTAGCTAGTTGTGGATCAGATCTAGGCTGTTTGTCCAAAAAAAGAAAATGCATACTCACTCTGGGGCGATGGAACTCATGGTTGTCTGCTGGGTGAGAAGGCACAAAAGGTGAGAAACATACACTCATGACTGGTATGCACTCACAAATGTGCAGGTGGCTATGGGGAAACTTGTGCCCTGGAATGGGCTTCCCACTCAACCATACCAAAGTTATACCTCTTGATAACATTAATAAGGAACCACAAAGGAAAATGTCAGTTTGAGCTTCATGAGACAAGAAAAGCTTCATATTCTTAGAACTCATGAACAAGTAGGATGGCACCACAAGCATGCAAGCTGTGTTATGTAATGTGGCCATATAAATGCAAAATATAAAATGTAAAATGTAAAAGATGTTCAAAGGAGTCTTGTTTAGTTCATATGAGGTCTATTACGTAGGGAACATTGTGTCTAATGTCTCCAAGAGAGGACCAATCAAAAAATAAAATATTCACAACTTAGGGGATGTAGTGCATCACATCAAGACACTTAGAGGAATGTAATATGCTAAGAGAGATCACACTTATGAAGGACATCTTACCCAATGTCATCCACAAAATGACAAACACATCATATGAAGTAACA
This sequence comes from Sequoia sempervirens, assembly GCA_007258455.2. NCBI lineage: Eukaryota > Viridiplantae > Streptophyta > Pinopsida > Cupressales > Cupressaceae > Sequoia > Sequoia sempervirens. The sequence continues at coordinate 30,647,350 of VDFB02058242.1, forward strand.
AGGCTGCACTAAGAACCAGAAAAAAGGAAAAATGCAAAATGATAATGTCAATGTATGCCCCCACTTTAAAGGAATTTATACACATCATTCTGTGAGCAATTACTTTAAAGTAGCAAAATGAACAATGAAGAAAGAAGACATGAAAGCCAACTTGGAAAGCCCTATGCCAAGTCATATGTTTTTGAGTAAGGCTGTGTCATGCGAAGGAAAAGGAACAAATGAAAAAGGGATTTCCCCCAAAAAGAACACACCAAACACATAAGGGATATATTGATTTAGGGTTAGTATGTTCTTTTCCACAATGTTTTTATTAAGGAGCTCAGAATTGTCATCATTCCCTGAATACATAGAACTAGAAGAAAGACACGAAAAGAGTGAAAATAAAAAAAAAGAACCATGTGGGTCAACATGGAAGAGACATAGGTAATATCAACCTTTTGCTTCATCCCCAAAAGGAAAACACAAAACAAAAGTGAAAAGAGAAAAGCAAAATGTGAAAGGGAAAAAGGAAGCCTTTTGGGTCAACATGAAGGAGACATTTCAGTTTCAATGCCTTGTGTCATCCCCAAAAGGAAAACACAAAACAAAAGGGAAAAAGGAAAAGGGATTGTTTGGGTCAACATGGAAGAGACATAGGGCATCTCAATGCTTTGTGTCATCCCCAAAATGAAAACAAAAAACAAAAGGGAAAAAGGAAAAGGAATGTACGACATATAGATGAATGAAGGCACAAATAGAAGAATTTGCACAAAGAGAGAGAACATACATTAAGGGGGATCACAATACACACATGAAATTGCACCAAAGAAAAGAAAAAGAAAAAGGAAAATGTAAAAAGGCTAGTAATGAAAATGTAAGTCACACATCAAACAAGTCATCCACCTCTCAATCTCAATTAGTATAAGTGGGAGGGTAAACAACATGGCTAAGGGACAAGGACAAATGTAGTATGTACTAGGACAAGGCTGACAACTGCTTGTCTCCACTGATTGCAAGGAAAGAGTGAACAAAGATAGGTGATGGGAAAGGACATACAATAGTGAGAATGGAAGATTCTATGACTATTGTATGTGAAGGAATGGGAAGGTTGGACTATGGGAGTATGGGATAGTAGTCGGTATCAGTGAAGTGATACTTGCTTAGTATATCCTTCAATGTTTGACATTCATCACTGCAATGTCCAAGAACATGATGGTATTTACAATATGGTACATTGGAATCTTTAGGGTGGATGACCAATCTATTCGAAGGTGGTAATAGTATAAGACCTTTGTTTAAAATAATTTATAGTTTCCCTTCACATTTAGGTGGTGGATGTAGAGGAAACTTTAGTTTTTTCAGCTTGTAAAGTCGTTTGCGTTTACTATATTCACCTTTTTCATGAATGGAAGGGGGAGGAGGACCCTTATAGCCACAATATTTTTATTAGTCAAAGGTTTCTCATGAGGAAGAAGAATGCTCAAATCAAGGGGAGCTTGATAGCCTAACCCTTGTGTGTTTTCATTAGTTGTTACTTGTTCGAAAAGCTAATGTATTGCATGTTTAGTTGTGTCACATCCTTGCTTTTTCAAAATAGTAAAAACTTTTCCATTGGTTTCTTCAAGGTTGATATGAGTACTAGGGACTTTTTTGTCATAGAATGGTTGAGGAATTGTGTGTGTAGAAGAATGAGGTCCACCAAAGGGCAGAATCTTAGGTCCTTCGTTGGTTTCAGGATGTAAGTATCCAAACATATCAGGAGGGGATATTGTAGGTCTTGTGACTTCATGGATGGATAAATGGCTACATTGTATTCAAGGTTGTCAAGGAATTCATTTAATAACTTATTCATGCTAGCATCATCTTCTCTAATGATGTCAACATCACGAGGACAATCATTAGGAGTTGAAGGAGCATGAGGAAGCTCAAGGTCATTTGGATCACAGCCAAAGGAACAATTTGACATGTCAACTAAGGATTTCAAAAACATCCAAAACTTATTAAAGAAAAAGGCCATGATGCAAATGAATGAAAGTAAACAAATGCAAGAAATTGAATAGAATAATGAATCTGAAAATAGTGACAAAGATGCATTTACAAAAAATAGAAATGTAGAAAATGCTATGAAAATGACAAAATTTTTTGTGAAAGTGCAACTGGACTGATTCTCCTAGGGTGGCGAATGAGTCCAGGGGTGAATTTTTTGTGATTTTTCAAAAAAATTAAAATGATTTTTATGCTTTTTTGATGCAAAACTATGATGCAGATGCAAAATTTTAGTATATTTAATGTTTTGAAGTGCAAAAATGAAATCCATATGAGATATTCACTAATGAAAATTTGAAAACCCTTGGATGCAAAAAAATTCAAAAGCTAATGAAATGAGTCTAGGATGTAAATAAAAAAGATAATGTTTAGAATGTAGGTTCACCAAAATGAACCAGTTGTTATGACTCTCTTGCTCAATTAGGGTTTTTCACCTAACAGAGAGAGATCAACCCAAAAATCTAGGTGGTTCACTCAAATTAATGCAAGTACAATGAAAATATGCCTAAATGAAATGACCTAAATGAAAAAAAATGATAAAATGGATTGATTATTTATACAAAACTTGAGAAATATGAAGTGTTTGAAAACATAGTGTGATATGCAAAAATGAACCAGAAACATGAACAAATGAAAACATAACTTAATGAGACTAAATGGTATGGACCTGGATGCAAAATTTTGATTATAGAAGGCTTTGGAATTCTTCAAAAATTACTGTTGATGACCACTAGGACTCATTCGCCATAGATGACGAATTAGTCCTACTTCTAGTAAATTTTATTGAGACAGGTTTCGGGGTGCCAGGAACTAAAAAAATCAGAAAACACTTTCTCTAGATTGGTAGTGGGACTGATTCACCATAGATGGCGAATTAGTCCACCTACAAAAATCTACAAATTCCAAAGTCAACTCTATGGGTCTAGATCTATACTTGTCTACTTATCGGGTTGACAGATTCAAATATGCAGAAAATGGGTTGAATGATGTCTCCAAGCTTGAATTAGGTCTTTTTTGACTTGAATAGCTTTGATGACTTGTTGACCACTTTTCAACACCTATCTCTTTGAAAAATATTCCTACAAGACCTGCAAACACACATGCAAAGAGGGGAAAAATGACTAAGGATTAGAGTATAGGGGTTTGACTTGGTCAAACCTCAATTTGGTAATCAGACCCTTGATAAAGAAATGAAATGAGAAAGGAATGATGAACAAATAACATGAAAATTTCATGAACTTAACCCTTATTGTTGAAGTGTTAAGATATGTCAATGGCTGCTCCAAGATGCTTGATAATTTCTTGATTGAATGATGCTATGATGCTTGAGTGAATACTTAGATGGATTTAATGCGAGAATGAATACTTGAATGAATGAGTGAATGGGGGTTAAAATGGATAGAAAATCATGTATTTATACAAACTTATGCCCTAATTTCTTGAAAATAGAACATCACAGGTTGACCTTAGGTCTTAATGAGTAAAAACTCAAAAGATTTAAAATTATTTTGAATTTTGTGCCAAGAGGGACTCATTCACCACCCTTGGGAAATGGGTCCCACTCAAGGAATGCAAGTGGGTGTCAGGGATTAAGTTGCATTTAATGATATTTGTTGGGTTTAGATTAAAAAATACACTTAATTAAGGCCTATAAGTGAGTAAAGGGGCCAAATAAAACATAAGAAAGGTGTAATTAGTGATGAAAAGTCTAGAAAATTGTATAAATGTGTTACAACACTTCACAAGACCTTTATAAGACATCATAAAGTTTTAATAATTTAAATATTCAATACCTAATGTGAATATATAAGTCACATTACAACATTAAATCTAAGCAAAATAGGCCAAGCATCATAGGAAGAAGACCCAAATGACCGTGAAAATGTCCAAAGATTCATTTTTCTACAATACAGATATCAATTCTGCCAATCAAATATTGAGTGTGTCAACAATAAACCATATGCTCCTGATCATCCACCCAAGCCTCAAAACCTAGATATGGGTGCCATATTAACTCTCTCATGTCATTAAAAATAACCCTTTAGTATGTCAGTCTCCAAGGTTGTGTATAGTGTAGGTAATCCCAATACCTGTAGGAGTAGGGATCATCTGGATCCCTCTAATCTATTCCCTCAAGTCAAGTAGTAACTATGTGCTCCCATGCCCAAACATGCACAAGAGTAACACTTGATGATATACTTCTCCCACCATGGTAAATTACCTCATGCATATCTTTATATTAATGTGCTAAAATGTAGGGACCCCATGCATACATGATCCCATGCTCCATCATCATCTCTATGACAATACCCCAATTGAGTAGAAACCTCCATGATCTCTGATTTGGCACAAATGACTTGATGATCAATCTTGCTAAAAATAAGACCATAGCATCTACATCATTTAAGCATTGTGTCAAATCAATCTAAAAATCAATGACCTGAAACTATTGTACACCCAGTAATATCTACATCATCTATGTCCCTCTCCAAACATCATAAGTGACAAGCTCACCATGGATTAGAATGTACAAGATCCTCTAAACATCCTTTAATGTAATAGTATACTCCCCATTCAGAAGGTGGAAGGTAGCTATATCATATCTCCAATGCTTTACCAAGGTAGTAATCATCACTTTATGTGCCATAATCTTAAGCATGTAGTTGATGTATCTCAGACCCATGACATTTAGGAAATCTCAGTCTAGCTCCTGAAATCTAGCTATCCCATCCAATAGTCAAGGCCTCCGCTCTCTCAAATACAAAGGATGTAGAATGATCTACAAGCATTTAGCCCACAACATTAAAAATTTGCTAGAAAATAAAGTCAATAACCTAAATATGTAATTAAACTAGCTAAATACATACTTTTTAACAATAGGAAACATCTTCCAAAATGACTGCAGTGTTTTTTACAATAGCGAGCATGTTTCATGATGATAACAACCCTATTTTACAATAGTGGGCATGCCCTAAATTCTTCTACTATGCAGTTAGATTTTACAATAGTTACCTTACAATAGCAGCCATGTTTGACAACAACAACCTTATTTTATGATAGCAATAAGGATTTACAAAATCAAGATTACTAATACCTACGATAGTGGTAATATCATGACAATAGCGAATTTTTTTTAAGATTACTATTATTGTCTAGTTCAACTTCAAGCATTAATTATGGAAATGAGAAAAAATGAAAGCATAAAATAAAAGTGTACATATCACAACCCTTGCACCAGCTGGCCATTGGTACTTATGGGCCATGTCTACTCAATGTGGTGCACTTAGAACCCTCGCCATCATCAATGCATGTTTGTAGCTGGAAATCCTTACAGAGCTAAATTCACCTAATGATGAGTGTGCAAATGATGGGTAAATGAACCCTAAATTCCTATTTAATTCCCCCAAACCCTAATTTTTACCCTTAGAAACCCTCCTACATTATATTTTGAGCACCCTAGATCATCTCGACCTTGTTGTGAGCCCAACCTAAAAGGGTAATTTTTTTTGGCCAACCTCTTGAGGGGCAACCTAGTGACTTATCATTGTTTCGCTGACTGCTCGGGCATAGTCGGGCATCAATTTTTTTCAATATTGATATGAGCATCAAATTATTTGAAACAACATAGAAAGTACATTATTTGAAAGATGGAAAAATGTTGACATGTAAAAATGCCTTAACACATATCACACATCTTGAATTGCATTTTCCATCATTGTCATCATTGTCATCATCTCATCATTATATTTCACTTTTTTTTCATCATTAATCCCCTTTTAACATTATTCTCAACACCAATTAACCCTATTTCCCTCTATTAATTAAATAAACCTAAATTGTTTAATTAATTCATCCATTTTATCACTAATTCCCCTTTATCACCCTAATTGGATAATTCTTAATTATTTAATTACTTTCATCCAATATTTTTTATAATCCCACATGTTTAAATAATCTTGCTTATTAAATTATCCTACCTTCTAATCTTCTTGTAAAATGAATTAAATAATTCCTAATTATTTAATTATCCTAATTTTCCCTCCAGAAATATATTCTTGGGGAATATTCCTTCTCAAAATGTCTCAACTAACTTGTCTCAACCATTTCTAGCCCTTGACCTTGAAAACAATTCTCATTCCTTGATCTTAAATATCCTAACCATTTTCCTAAAATGGTGGAGCTATCTTGAGTTCTAAGTGATGTGATCTCTTGATCTTCACTGATTCATCTACTTTGTGGGTGTTGAGGATCAATATCAACCCTTCTTTGTGGGCATCCAAACTAAATTCTATGCCTTGATCTAATTTCTCCAAATCTATAAAATGACCCTCACCCTTCTCGTAATTCATCTAGAGAGAATTTGTAAGGAGATCATGACCAATTGATTCTTGAGAAAATTTGAGAGCACATATTTTGTCATCTAGACCATCGTTCATCACCAAACTTTTGCAAGCTATCATAGAGGGTTTACGTTGAACAATCCAATATAAATTTCAACCAAAGTTATCCAACAATGGGATTGGTAAGGTTCTTTCATGTTTTTAATTCACTTGTTTTGATATTGTTGATCTAACCCTTGTTTTGGATTCATTTGTGTAGCATTCTTAATATCATTAGTAAGTGGGTTCTATCATTTGATTTTGAGTTTATTGATTGAATTCATTGATGTTATCCTCTTCCAATTTTACCCCTTATAGCCTTTAAGTGCCAAGACCTACTTTTTAATATGCTTTTGGTGGCATTTTAATGATTTAGATTCATGTTTCAAGTGTCAGCTTTTGAAATCTAATATTTGAGAAATTAGATAAACACCTATAAATATAATTATTTTATCAATTCAAATCTAAGCAACATTTTCTAGCATTAAGGAAACTTTCACAAGAAATAATATTATTGTGAAGAGCATTGAAGAGTAGATTTATCAGTCATCTACAACAACAATCAAGATCATATCATCATTTCAAAGTTCGTGTGTGTTCATGTCATGTTTTGGAGCTAACATTGTGATGAAGGTTTCAAGAATTCAAGCAATCAATCAAGCCAATTCATGCAAGATCCAAGACTTAGAGAGTTGTGTTAGACTCTAGTCCTCTAAGTGCATCCATTAAGGGTTTGGTGATTAGTACAACATAACATTGTGTTGAGAGAATGGAGAAGGTTATCATTAATGAGTTGTCATTGATGTCAACACTACATGATGGAGGACAAAATTGTGTTAAGAATGATTATAGAAGAGTTATTTTGCAAAAGAGTTTGATCCGCAAACCAAAATAGTTAAGCATTTTTGCTAAGTGTCTACACCTACAATTTTAGTACATAGATCCCTCTAGTAATTTTGTCTGTATTCATTCACCTCTTGAGATTTACTTTTGAGATTCCAATATGTTCATGGATGTGAGTAGAATCTTAACTCATAATTTCATTTGATTTGGATAAGTGGTTTAAATATTACAAGTAACAAAAGATTGACATATAAGGTTTACACAATTTTCTCTGTAATGGCTATGACTTAACTGGTTTGCACTCCACCGCAGATTTAATCTAGATCTTGGAATTTTGAGAGAATGTTAATAGGTTTCAAAGCATTTTTTTTTCAATTGGCATGACATTTTGAGGTCCACGTGTCCTATGGTGATGATCAGTTGTAGTATTTTTCTTTTAAGTCCTATTCATGGATGACCTAATTAATTTAAAGATTTGTGAAGATTAAATATGTGATAGGAATGTAAGAGAGATATTATAGGTCCATGCCGACCTATATTACATGTTGTTTTGGGCACAAATGCTTTTGATTTGAATTAGGTGCTAATAAGGAACATTTTGTACATGTTTAGGGGTATATCTAATTATGTTGACCTAATTGATGTTTGTGGTGGAGTTTGATCTATATACAAGGTTTTTTTAAGTTTATGGACATCAAATTTCTGAATGTACATGATTTGAACACATGTAGTGGTGAAAAATCTTGTAGAGTTGAGAAATTAAGTTGTGGAATTTGAGAAAAGGTGTGTGAATGTAATGTAGAGAAGAGATTTGTGATCTAAGTTAGATGAAGTGTATCAAGTGTTTTGAGATTCAAAGAAATTGAATCTAGCATATGCTAGATGCATTTTGTATTAGTTCAAATCTTGGTTGTATAACCACTTATTTCTATATTTATTTTCTCTGTGGACAATAAGTTCACTTGGATAGTGATTCCACCTGGAAAAGAGCCTTTGTGTAATATCTTATAACCGGTTATAATATATTGTGAGCTAATACCCATCGTGATTTTCCCCATTTTGGGTTTTCCACATAAAAATAATGGTGTTCATACGTTATGTGTGTTATAGTATTTTCATGCTTTCATTTCTTATAATAATTAAATATGCTTTGGTAATTGGATGGATAATGATTGTATGGTTTAATAGAATATTTATTCAACCCCCTTCTTAGTATTTTTAGTGTTAAACAATTGGTATCAGAGATTGGTTCCTTAGAAGAAGCTTGACTACTTTGGGAAGATCTTGGAGATTAAACACATGGCTGATACAAATTTTCCTATTTCTCTAGAAGAGATTCATACTATTGGATACATAGAAGAATATTGCATACTTTACAAATATGGAGAAATCAAAGTTTCCCTTGAAGATATTGAAAAATTTGAAGGTGAAAATAGAGATATGAAGGAAGATTTTAAAGAAGAAAATGAATGCATCAAAAAATTGAGAGATCAAATCAAGACGTTCAAAGAAAGGCATAAGGAAGTTAATGAATAGTTGAAGCAAGAAAATGAAGACAACACCAAACCGAAAGTGCAAGTGGAAGAAAAGAAAAGGATTGAGGAATGTTTGAATGCAATGGTGAAAACAAAAATTGATGAATGCATGAGGCTTGAACAAGAAGTGGTAAATATGAGATCAAATATGGAGAAAGCAATAAGTCATGAAAATAAATTCAAGAGAAGTTCTACAATGCTTGATAAGTTTACTGCAGGTTAGAAAGCATCTAAAGATAGAGGTGGTTTAGGACTTGAAAAAGAAGAAATCTCAAAAATAGATCATACACCTAATGAAAAGATCAATGAAACAAAAAAGATTGAAGACACAAACAATGGAAAGATCTGAAAACAAAGAAACAATGATAGAAGACCTCCGGTCAAAAAACCAAATGCACAAAGGTCCCCATCTTTCAATGGTATTTTTTATTCTTAAAATAAATTTGGACATAGAGAAATGGAATGTAGAAGAAAAATGAATAAAAATGTACCATCTTTTACTAGTTAATGCTTTACATGCATGAAATTTGGGCATAGAGCAAATGAATGTAGAAGTCAAATGATGAATGCATATAACAATGATAGAATGATTCAACCTTTCAATGGTTACTATTATACATGCTATGGATTTGGACACAAGGATAATCAATTCAAAACCAGGATGAATGAAAGGAAATCCATTGAAAAGAATGTTGTATGTCACAATTGCAACATACTTGGACATATTGCTAAATTTTGCAGAAGCATAAATACAAGGAAAGATAATCAGGTAAAGAGAAATAAGCCTGTTAAAAAGATTGATCCAATAGAAGTAAAGAAGGAAATGAAAAAGATCTAGAGAAAGAAAGAGGATACTAAGAAGAAGGAAGGATCAAAGAATACAAAGGAATCTGTACCACCCTCTAGTGCAAATAATTCCTTTGGGAATTCAACCTAGGCATTGGCTTAGAGGAGAAATAACATATAATCAAACAACCCCCATCTGATATGAGTTGTCATGGCTTGGAATGAAGATATGTGATGGAGATGAAATTTTTTAAGCTTTTGGAGAAGACATTGAAATAAAATATGCAAATACAGAGACTTGTAGAGCGATTTGGGGTTTACCATTGCATAGAGAAGGGTTTTACTAGCTTTATTGTTTGGCACATTGAATGCAAATTAGGGTATAATCAAAGGGTTATATGTACCTACACTTAGTGATTTCATTGAATTTTATGCATTTGGAGTGAGTAGAGTGTGTTGAAGTAAATTCAAGAGATCAAAGGAAATTTGTGATCCAAACCCTAGTTCTAGTTGAGCAAGAAAAAGGTATTTAGTGTTGTGTAAAGCTAAAATAGAACTTGTTTTTCAAAGAATTTTAATTCAATAGAGATGGAAAACCCTACAGTAGTGAATGTGAATGAGAAGCCCCGATTGAAATTCAAGAAATGTCCCATGAAAGTTTTTGAGAATGACCTGCTCAAAGCTTTTTCGAGCATTCCATATAGAGTTTTTCCTACAAAGGACATTAGGGGTTACATCCATGGGAAAATGGAAGAGTATAACCACATGATATTTATAGAACTATGGATAGATCAATTGATTGGATATGATTACCAAATTAAGCTAGAGTATGAAAACCTAGTGAAGAAGAAACTAGACATCTAGGAATGGTGTCCATGCTTCATTTATGATGATGAAACTGAGTTTGTGAGATTGGAATTAAGTAGAGTGCATGAAAAATTTATATGGACTGACATGCCTGGTTTGATATCCAAGGATGTTATAAGGGAGTTTACTGGACTTTGTGCCACTAGACCTATACTAGTATTAAAATATGTGAAGAACAAGGATATGATGGAATTAAGTGGAGCTACATTTGATTAAAAAGATCTCACTATGAACACTATCTGGAATCTTGTTGTAAGATATGTAGCTACAGTCATAGGATACAAGTTATAATACACCAACAGAGAGAATTTTGTATCATCTACAACAATTAATGTAGCATATAAGATGGTGGAGAAAGGAAAGGATTATAATTTGTGTGAGTTTCTTAGGGAATTTTTTTTTGAAAAATTGAAGCAAACTAAAGAGAAGAAATACCCCTTCAAGTTTGGTTCTTTGGTAGCTTGTTTACTATTCTACTTTCTAAAAGAGCTTTTGGGAAGAAGCAATGTCATATGGGATATGTGAAGACCAGTATCCCATAAAATTTTGGAATATCTACACATCTTGGTGAGATGAAAGCTCAATATGAAGCACTTCTGCATTCTTTGTAGTATTCCATAAGAGAATGCATGAAAGGTAGAGGATCCCTAAGTTTGCGGTGGAAAAATATGAGAAGGATATCACATTTCTGGTCACTATAGATGAATGCATCATTGAGGATATAAAACCAAAAATTGTCTAGATTCTACCACTTGGATATGAGACCAATGAAGATGAAGCCAACGGTTATGTTGACATATTGTTGAAAATTCCTAAGGAAACTACACAAGAAAGATATGGCACATATGAAGGGAAACCAATGGAAGTACATATGGAGTTGAAGAAGCTAGAAATAAAGAAGAAGGTGAACAAGATGGTAGATGAATTTTCAAGAAGGCATGGGTTCACAAAAGAAAAAGTGAGGGAAGATAGATCAAGAGTAGAGGGAGAAGCAAGCATGACAAGTGGGTCCACCAGACCTAGAATATTTGGAAGGACAACTTCCACCACTCCCCCTAGTATTCATATACCCTTCGAAATTCCACCTATCACCAAAAAAACTAAGAGGATAGAGACGAGTGCTCCAGTAATAGAGGAACCTTAGGTGAAGGAGTCCACCATACCTAAAAAGAGAAATAAAATTACTCTGATAGCCTCCAATACTTCCACTACATTAAAAAGGAGAAAATAAAAAACTGTAAGAGAGAAAGTGTGTTATCTAAAGAAGAGGAAGAGGATGAAGGTCCTCCATTGATTCTTAGAAGAAGAATTGGCACATAGAAAAAAATTGATAGATATTGTTGATACCTTTGATGAAGAGGAAATTGAGAAGGAAAAGAAAGCCTTCAAAATACATATACACAGGAAGATCAAAGAGAAGAAGAAAAAGAAGTCAGAAATAGTTGAACCAAAAAAGAAAAAGAAGAAAAAGAAGATAACACTAGAGAGACCTCACAATCCAATGAAGTTGAAAGCATTATTTAAAGGTATTATACATCATGAGATGTTGGGAGAAATAACTATATTATACAAGAATGAAAATGAGGTGGACAAAGCAACCATCATAGAAGCATTCATCAAATACATTGTCATCATTGAAGCAGACATGGAGAATATAAAGAAGAAAGTTGCAGATGATGTATGGAACATTTTAATGGATAGGAGAAAAGAGGCAATAGATAAAGAGGAGAAGATTAGATTAGATACAGTGGAAAAAATTGGATTCTCCTTATTTGATGTTGACAAGGCCACATTGGCCCAAGTCTAGAGCAAAGAATTTAGAACTAAATAGAGAGTCACAATTTTGATGGGAAGAGAACAAGGTGAGTTTGAGAAAATGTAAAAGAAAACAAAGGAAAAGATTAATGACATAGCCCAGAAGTATGGCATGATTCCCATTACCTCCACCAAAAAAGAACAAGATCCAGTAAATGAAAACATTGGAGTTACTGATACAGAGGAAAATAGTGATAACTTTAAGAAACCCCCCTCAAAAAAAGATATAAAGTCCTAGTGAATCTTTCATTTTCTTAGGAAAAAGTATTAATTATTTTTGTGAATCTTTCCTTTTTTTTGAAAAAAATATTTATTTTATTGGCAATTTTTTTTTACATCACTAAATTTTTGTAGAAAATCTTGGTGAATCTTGAAAAATAATAGGAAAATATATTAATTATGATGGAAAATCTATATCCAATATAAAAAAAAATTCGTGGAAAAGTAGGGGCCTGAGGGTGGAAATTATTGATGGGTTGAAGGGGTAGACTATAATATTTACTTTCCACCATTATTTTAAAATATAATATAATGGCCCTCATTATATTCTGCAAGGTTAAATGTACCCATGATCTGTAATTCTCATGGGGCTCAAAATTTCTTTTAGATCATTGATCTAATGGCCCTCGTTGTACTTTGTTAGGTAAAATTTACCCACAATGTATAATGCTCATGAGACCCAAAATTGTGGTCCCCATGAGCATTACAGATCATGGGTACATTTTACCTCATGGAATACAATAAGGCCCATTAGATTATGTTATAAATAAATGGTGGAAACTAAAGATAAGAAGTATGGTCCTAAAGTAACTAATAATTATAATATACTATTGGTGAATTAATATAGATTTCTACTATAATTTATAAAATTTAGGCGAATATATGATCTAATCATGCATCGAATATTGTGATGAATTTTTGAGATAATTTTTTTAATAAAATCAATTATTTGGTGATTTAAATAAGACTTTAATAAAATTTTGTAAAAATGTGTCGATTCAAGTCACATTAGAGCTCAAACTATTAGCCAATTTTTGATTCCAAAATTTCAACTATTAGGCAATTGGCAAATATTAGCCACTAAAAAAATCATTCGAGGAAAATCTAGACAATACTCCTCTAGATACAAATAAATCATGAACCTATGCAAGGAAATGTTGAAGATGAGGATGTTGCTGAAGTAGAAACTATGACTAGAGAGGAAATCACAAAGGATGATAATCCTATTCCTCTAGTAACACATGATATTGTATATCAAGGAAACCCAAAGACATAAGTCCCTTTGATAGACATAGAACAGGGCATCGGTGAAGGCGTAAAACATGATACAAATAATGAGCAAGGGGAAGTGAATGAAGAGAATTAGGAAAGAAATCTAATGATGTTGAGAAGGAAGGAGAAGAAGAAAAGAATAAAAATGAAGAAAATGAGCAAGGAGAGAAGGACAAGAATAAAGGAGATGAAGAAAAAAAGGAAGATGGAAACACAGATAAGGACAAGACCTCCAATGAAGAAGAAAAAAAGGCAGAGGAAGAAGAGGACACTAATATTGAAAAGAATGAAGAATAAAAGAAATTTGAGGAGTTACCTAAGCCCTCTGGTGAATCCTCCTCTATTAATCCTCTAAAAGGCCAATTATCTAAGAAATTATGGTTCCAACCAGTTGTTTCTTCTTAGTTAATAGAGTTGCCCATGTAGCAGGACATCGTAGATTTATATATCTCCCATCCATAAGTTGCAACTAGGTGGTGTTTTTCATGCATTAGTTGGAAAATAAATGATTGAGACCCACCAAAGGAGTGGTGAATTGATGGATGAAGCCAAAAATACATTGCAGGAAGTAACACCCAAAATTAATGTTGACACGTCTTTGTCTACAATAGAAAAATTAAAGTTGCTGATTGATTCCTTCAAGGAATATGCCTCTGACTTGAAAGGACAAGTGGAGACAAACATTGAAATAAGGCTTGCAGAGAAGAAGTTGATAGATATTATATAAAGTGCGCATCCACACATAACAAAGTTGAAGATAACTTGAAGGAGGTACAAGATTGTGAAGAAGAGGCAAAATAATTGTTTTTGTATTGCATGAAGTTGTAGGATGCCACACAAGGCATAAAAGATGAAATTGACTCAATTGGTCAAGTCTTAGATAACTAATGCATTAAGTGCCTATGATTCAATACTAGACAAAGATTATTAGACTTGGATTGCTATAGTGGACTTGCATGAAAAATTATTCACCTTGTAGAGCCAGATTAGAGAGATAATTAAGCAGCTAGGGAAGCTAAGGGACTTGGTAAAAACAAAGCATATCTCAAGTGCCCTTTCCAATATTGTTAAAATTTCAAAGTTAAATTTTACCCCTGGTATTGTGGAAGATGGAGAGGAAACTTTGGAGGAGCTTGAGTCTCTACATAGGATGCTTGCAGCAATGAAGAAGAGCTAGGAAGAAGGAAATATACTTGGAAAGTTGTTCTTCAGAAGCTTCAAGGATCAACATCTTTGGATTGACCATTTCTATTTCTATGCATTTTTTTAGTTTTTCATATTTACATATTTTTTTATGGATATGCGGATATATTAAGAGTTTTTGGCTAACTTCCTAAGGGGGAGTTAGTACATTTATTTAAGTTTGTATATATGTTTGAGGGGAAGCATACAAAGTGTTAATACTAGTAGAACCTTTACCCTTGATGTCAAAGGGGGAGAGATAGTTGAGGAGAGATACTTGGAGAGAAGTTTTGTTTTAGCACATGTCACCATTAATGGAAAAGGGGGAGATTGTTGAAATAATGAAGGTTGTCACTAATGAGTTACCATTGATGTCAATGCTACATGATGGATGAAAATATTGTGTTAAGAATGATTGTAGAAGAGTTATTTTGTAGAAGTGTTTAATCCACACACCAAAATAGTTATGTATTTTTGCTAAGTTTTTACACCGACAATTTTAGTATATAGAGCCCTTCGATAATTTTTTTTGCATTCATTCACCTCTCAAGATTAAATTTTGTGATTCTAATATGTTGTTCATGATGTCAATAGCATCTTAATTCAAAGTTTCATTTGATTTGGATAAGTGGTTAGAATATTACAAGTAATAGAAGATCGACATATAAGGTTTACACAATTTTCTATGTAATGGTTGTGATTTACTTGGTCCACACTCCTCCGTGGATTTAAGATAGACCTTGTAGTTTTGGGAGAATGTTAATAGGTGTCAAAGCATTGTGTTTTCTATTTGGCATGACATTTTGAGGTCCACGTGTCCTATGGTGATGTTCAGTTGGAGTATTTTGCTTTTAGGTCCTATGCCTGGCCAACATAATGAATGTAAAGATTTGCAAAGATTAAATATGTGATGAAAATGTAAGAGGGAGCTATTATAGGTCTATGTCGACCTATATTACATGTTTTCTTGGGTGCAATGCATTTTGATTTGAATTAGGTGCCGAAAAGGAACGTTTTGTATGTTTATGGGTACATCTAATTAAGATGACTTAATTGATGTTTATGATGGATTTTGATATATATACAAGGTTTTTTTGAGCTTTTGGACAATGAATTTGTTAATGTACATGATCCAAACACAAGGTGTGATGCAAAATCTTATAGATTTGAGCAATTAAGTTGTGAAATTTGAGAAAAGGTGTGCAAATGTAATGTGGGAAGAGATTTGTGATTTGAGTTGGATGAAGTGTATCAAGTTGGTGTTTTGAGCTTTAAAGGAAGGGTATGTGCAGGATCATCATGGAAAGAATAGGCCCTTAAGTGGTGATAAAATTCAAAAAAATCAGAGTTACGAAACTTGACATAAAAATTTGAATAAATTATCTATATTATTTCAAAAATATGTAAGAATAGAATATGTAGCAAATTAAATGTAGCTTCTAAACTACTAGGTTTATTTAAAAAAAAGAAAATATATAAATTGGTGAAAATTTGAAATTTCAATGCAGTAGTACTTCAATTTTAGGGAAAAAATAAGAAGTAGGTGTCTATCTAACCACCCTAACAACAATAAAATGATAATTATTTTTATAAGATTTTATATATAAGTAGAGGACTCATGTCCCAATGTGAAGCACATTTTTTTGTAATTTTTTTCCAAGTAAATAATTAATTATGAATTTTTTATTACAACTTTTAAAAATAGAAAAAACTCGTATGTTTGACCACCTTAACTTGGTCAAAAATTTATTAAATTCATTTTTTTTAATCCTATAGTATGCATAGCATAAAATGTAACACATGTTTCAGATTCAAAAAATGTGATACCATTTGAAAGCTATAGATGTTTTTTAATCAACCTATCAATTAGGACTTTAGTTGTAATTCAAATAGAAAATGAATAATAATAATTTATTGAATTAAAAGTAAAGCATAATTTATATTGATGGAAAGCCGAATCTCCTTTAAAAACCCTTTTTGTTTCATCAATTTTAGGTTAAAAAAAGTCGTCAGCCACATACCCTACACATACCCATCATATCGCTACTTTTTGGCCCATCATGATCCCATACATACCTGGAACTGAATCCAACATATGGTAGATGGATTTTGTATTAGTTCAAATCATTGTTGTATAACCACTTCTTTCTATCTTTATTTTCAATGTGGACACTAAGTTCACTTGGACAGTGAGTCCACCTGGTAGTGAGCCTTTCTGTAATATATTATAATTGGTTATAATATATTGTGAGCTAATCCTCACCATGGTATTTCCCATATTTTAGGTTTTCCACGTAAAAATACTAGTGTTCATGTGTTATGTGTGTTATGAGCTTTTCATGCTTTCATTTCTTATAATAATTAAATATGCTTTGGTAATTGAATGGCTAATGATTGGATGGTTTAATAAAATATTGATTCACCCCCCCCTCAATATTTTGGGTGTTCAACACATTGTTCTTTCATAAGCTATAATTTTTATCTATTATCCTCACTCAAGTCTTCTATTATGGAAGCCATGGTCGATGTGCCTTAAAAACCCTCCCACCCCACTCCATTAGGGTCTCACCTTTCATCTCTACCACTTCCATCTAAGTATGTGTCTACCAAAACCTGTTAAGGCTTGTCTCATGAAGACTCCTCACTTGATAGCTCTCCAACTAAGAACATTGTTGAATCTCATATTGAGAAATATAAGACATTTCCAAGTAAAAGAAAAAAGAAGGTTGTGCCACTCCACATAATGTCACCCCTATTACCCCCTAAATGAGGCTAAAACTACCACTCCTTAATCTAAATCCCATAAAATTCCCCACTATTCCACCTAGAAGCTTGGTGAAATGAGATTGTGTGATTTGAATAATAGACCCATAAATAATTTGGGTAAATGGGCAACAATAGGGACCAAATCCCCCACAAGAAAAAATAAAAAGAAAACTTCAATTTTATTTTTATCGAGGAAGCCAATTTCGATGGGGAGGAGGATGATAAAACTAACTCTAGTGATAGGGAAGAGGATAAAAGTGTGCCTAAAACTATGAAGGAGATGGATATCCCTAGTCTAAATGTTAGGAGGTCTAACTGGAACCTATGAAAATGGGGGAATGATGATGTATTCACACTCACTTTCAAAGATGTTCCACTCAAGGATAACCCTAGATATCTTAATGGAAAAGAGAAAGAGATCTTGTAATTGGGTTGTACTAAGGTCTAAATATGATCTAATGAGGGGTTCACCACAAATTTTTGACTTGGAAAAAAAAATGAAATACAAGATGAAATGCAAAACCCTAATTGAATGAAAACTAACTCTAAAATGGCCTAGAAAGATGAATAAAATGCAATAGAAAACTGCAAAATAGAAAGTGTGCACTTGGGAAACTAAAGAAGGTAGAATGGAGGTCTGGATCACTGAAAAATCTGCTATCAAGGATGACTAGGACTCATTCATGAAGCTGGGTGAGTTAGTTCAGTTTCTGGGAAAATGTGCAAGAATAGGCTTCTGCCAAAAGGGCATCTGGATCTATAAAAATATTTGTTAGTCCTGTATAGTGGGACTCATTTTCCACTTGTGGTGAATCAGTCCAGGGTAAAAGCACAAAGACTTGTCACACATTTTTAAGGAAACAACCAACACTAATCCAACTTTTAAACTTGAATCACTAAAAAGTGACATATATGTTTTGAATTTTGAAATGATTTAAACTAGTTAATAAAATATTTATTTTTCAATATATTTTATGCTTGTATTTTTAAAAAACAATTAAAAAATTATTTGAATATATTTTTTTATAAATTGACACTATAATTTAGTTGTTGAAAAAATTATGAAAAATGAAGTCACATGAAACATCAACCTTTTGTACTGTAGAAAAAAGGAAACTTGCTTGACATGAGAATAATTCATGATAAATTGGACTTAACAAGGCCTTGATTCAAGTGTTGAGAGACATTTTATGCATCCACACTAGGTCTTGCACCCTTGAAAATTGAATAACATGCTTTTATCAATGTGTTGTAAAGGTGTTGCAAAGTTTTGTAAAAGACTTTAACACTTTTCCAGACTTAATAAACCCATTAATCCATAATGCAATGTTATAAAATGTGTTTAATAACACAATCACACTAATTTAGAAGGTTTATGAATTAAACTTAATGTTAAACTAGTGTTGTAATGTGTCTTGCACATTCACATTGGTTCTTGTGCCTTCCTAGGATGAGTGGACTTCATTTTAGTGTTCTAAATTGTATTTAATCACACTTTCACATTGAATTATGTGTCCCAAGCACTAACTAACCTTTACATCACCACTAATAGGCCCCTATTAACCCATATTATGCATCTCGATGCAAAATTTGATAAAATACCTGATAAAGTTACAATATAAACCTTATTTCCTTATCTCCTGGCATCTTAGCTGGAAAAATGACCCCTGTGTGACCCATTTGCCATCCATGGTGAATCAGTCCCATCCAGGTGGGACCCATTCACCATGGGTGGAGAATGAGTCCCATTTGGCCCAATTTTGACCTTTGAGAGGAAAAAACTAAAATATAAGTTTATTATTTTTACATGTTGGCCTTAGGGATCCAATTTATAGCTTGATAATAAGGTGAATTTACTATATAATCAACTCTCTAAACCCTAAATCATAACCATTTTTCATTATTCACCCATCATTCTTCCATCTCAAGACAAGCAAGTTAGGGTTTTGTTATTCCAAGTCATTAAGATAGAAAATTTTAGACATTCAAGGGAAGATTCTTCATGTTTTGTTGTAGAAATTCAAGATAAATCTTCATGGCAAGGTAATCAAGTCCATTATTACATGCTTCATTACATTCTTCTCTATTTTGGTTTAATTACCTAAAAAGGGTTTGACCAAGGAAAACCCCATGCCCTAACATCCACCATTTCTCCCTCTTGTCTTGTGTAGTTGCAGATTTAGGCATCTTAGAGGCTTAGAAATCACTGAAGATCAAGTTGCAAGGTTTCTCAAGTCTTCTCTTCATTGTCCAAGTCAAAATATCAACAAAAACTCATTTTTAGACCCGAAAAATAGAGTTTTAGAAGTAGATGCCTGTAGAGAATCAAAGTGCAAATTGAGAGTTTCGGATTCCACCTTTGAATATTTAGAAATTAAAAAGTGGACTCATTCACCATGGGTGTTGAATGAGTCCCACTTCTAGATCAGTTTTTGGTTTTCTACATTTTTAGATACCCTTTTGTTAGAAATAGGTTCTGAAACAATTTTGCAGAACTGGGATTGATTCATCTAGAATGGAAAATTAGTACCATTAGGCCTGAAAACTATCATTAGTAGCATTCTAGAAGACATTTCCAGTCTCCATCCATATTCTAGGTGCACATGTTTAGTTTTGTCAAGTTCTGTTACAATTTGTATTTATCTCTAGGTGTTTGTACATTACACAATATGTTTTCAAACAAGTTACATTTCTTAGGTTTTGCACACTTAATCAATCAATTTAATCATCTATTTACATTTAGATCATCTCATTTAGCCTTAATCATATCATACATACATTAGATTGAGTGAACCACATTATTTTTTTTAGTGGGGTTTATCTCTCTCCTTTTAGGTGAAACATCCTAAGAGTGCAAGAGTAGCCTATAAACCTCATTCCCAAAAATCTATAGTTCATTTTGGTGAACCTTCTTTTCAAACATCTTATTTTCTAATTTTGAGTCCATTTTCATCCTAGTCCTAGCTTGCATTAGAATTGCATTAGTCAATTTGCATCTAGGGTTTCAAATTTTTGCATTAGTAAAAAAGGTCATTTAACTTACATTTTTGCTTATAGTTTCCTTCAAAATTTCTGAAATTCTGCATCGCCATCTTAGATCTGCATCATACAACATCATACATATCAAAAACACTTCAAAATTTTTGAATTTTTTTCAAAAAACCAGTACTGGGACTCATTCACCATGCTAGGTGAACCAGTCCCTCTCCAGAATTTTGACTAACTGTTACAACATTAAAAATCTCATTTATGTGCTCCCTAAGCCTCCTAGTATCATATAGTATAAGTTTGTAAAGTTTCTAGAACATTTTTTTCATGCATTTAGCTCAAAAAGACCATTTTAGATTACTCATTCTTCAAACCACTTCATTTGCAAACATCCTTACATCTGAAAATGCTTACATTTCTAACATTTTGCATAACATCGATAAAAGTACTTTTCACTTTTGCATATACAATATTTTTATTCATAAAACTTTGCATTAATTTTCTAAATGTACTTTTCATTCTTGCATATACATTGGATAAGAGTGTTTTGTATCTTTGCATATATATTGTTCATATTGTTGAAACATTGCATGAAATGGCTACATGTGCTAGTACCTTACATATGTAGAAATGTTAAGAAACATTTTCTATCCCCTCCCTATGAGAGTTTTTTAGTGAAAGAGACTACAACTCGGGCCATTCCTAATGATCATACTTGTTCTTCTCATAATATCTCTCCCCTTGGTGACAAAGATATTTTAGTAGAAGAATCAATTAATGAGAGTTTTGGGAATCCTAGTTGTTTCTCTTCTTTTCCCTCTCTTAGTGGACAAAACATTCACAACCAACATATCACAACCTTAAATGATCACGAAAATAACATTTTTCCTTCTCCTAGTATCTCTCCTAGTTGTGAAGAAGATACTTTTTTGTTAGAAAACACAATCGATGATGGTCATGAGAATATTAGTTGTCCCCCTTCACCTAAAAAACCATTCTTGGGCAAGAAAATTTAACCATGAGTCATTCTCCTACTTGTGATGAAGTCCTTTTAGAAGATTCAACTTATGAATGTCCAAAACATTTGGCTTGTAGTTCTCCTCAAAACCCTCCTCCTAGGAAGGATATCATGATGCAAGACCAAAACCATAATAATGATGTAGACTCTCACTTGCTAAGGGATGTTAAAATTATTCAACCTCAACTCATCCTTTACCCCCCTTCACATAAACCTCTAACACAAAAGAAACCTGAACTCATCCTCTACCCACCTAAGAATAATGTATCACAACAGTTGAGTTATAATACAATTGCTCATACATATAACACTCAAAATAATCCACAATCACCACAACCAACCCCAACACCCTTTCCTTTTTCTAATCCTATCCCCCCTAAACCTATCTTACCAGGTCTTCCTAGTGGAAAGGAGTACAATCTTGTTGAACAACTAAAGAATACTCCTACTAAAATATCATTATGGGACCTTATTCAAGCCTCCCTTCACCATCACAACATGATCCAATCAGCCTTGCAACAAGTTCCTGTCCCTTCTAATGTGCAACCAATTGACATCACAACCATGATCCAAGGAATAATTGCTAACATTGTTTTCCACCAAAGTGAACTCCCCCCTTTGGAAGTGAAAAAACAAAATGAAGTTTTCATGATCATTTCTCAATACAATCGAATAAGGATAAAGAAAACCCTTATTGATAATGGTTCTACCCTTAATGTGTGTAGTGTGAATCTCCTTGATAGATTGCGTGTTGACAAGTCACAAATAATACCTGATTCTATCTCTATTCGAGGATTTTATAAAACAACAAAGCAACCGCTCAGTGTAATCACTTTTCCTATTACAGTTGGGGTGGCTGCTTTGCAAAATCCTATTCATGTCATGCCTTATGATCTTTCATATAATCTTCTTTTAGGCAGACCATGGATTCATGAGATGAATGCATTGCCTTCAACCATTCATCATATAATGAAATATTCCTATAAAAATAACATTTATCAAGTTGAAATAGACCTCGAGCTTGAAAATTTCTTGCACCTTGAAAAAGGAAATACAAGTCCTCTAAAACATTGATTCCAATATCTAATATAGACCCTCTTGAAATAGAAAAAAACAATGAGGAATCGGTGTCTAAATTATTTGGTGACAATTGGGGATCCTTAGAATTCACACCATCATTTCTGGTTGAATACATAATCACACAAAAGAAAGATGAGAAACAAGAACAACCAACAATAATGTCAACACAAAATTCAGACGACCTTTTGAAAGAATCCACCTCCACCACTTTAGACAAAGAAGAAAACTACACAGTCACCTTTGACGGTGCTTATGACCAACTACCACATAATCCAAAATCAATGAAGAAGCTTTATGGAAAAGGTTATGAACTCATAAAACAAATTGGATATAGTGGAAAAGGATGTGGTGCTCAAGAAAAATGTATTTGCAACCCTATAGAGCTTAACACACAACAAATGACTCATGGTCTTGGTTATTATCCCTTGATTGAGACAAACAAGCCTTCAGTCAACATTAACAATCTCACAAAACATACTCCTAAATAATTCTTAACTGGACCGTCCATCCTGACCTCCTCAACACTAGTGGTCTTGAACATCATCCTTTACAAACAATGACACAAACAACAAACCCTTCACTTAATGTTAATGTCATCTCACAAGACACTAAAGATTTTCATTCGATATATTTTCCCTCCTCCTATACAAGTGAAAAAAATCTTGCAATCTAGAGCAATTTTTATAAGTATGACATCTACTAGTAAGAAAGATGTATCTTTGACACAAGCCATAGGACCAACTTCTACCATTGATCAAGAGGGTATCTTGTCGATACTCCTCCAAGATCACTTGATATCTCTTCCCCCTAGAACTTGAATGAATTGATATATTACAAGACTTCATTCTGTGCCTATCATAGAGTTCATGGTAATTCCACTAATGAATGTAATGCTTTGAGTCATAAAATCCAACATATTTAGGAGTTTGGTATGCTTCCCTCTATGGAGGCACATAATTCCTCTAATTGATACTGATTTTCACTCTCACCTACATTTCATCAATCATTTCAGCTCACCTTTGTCTTCCACTCAGTGAAGGAAAGGGGTTTAGTAGCCTTGTACTCATATGTCACTTGTCATTTCCTCCTTTGGCTAGTCATTAACCTTTCATGAATACCTAAGAGAAAGCTTGGGATGTGGATGAAATGCTTTGAGTTGGCTCACATATGACACACTTCCCTTTTTCATTATGTAGCTTATCGAAAACATATGACTTGGCATAGGGCTTTCCGAATAAGCTCTCATATCCTCTTCTTCTACTTTAAAGTAATTTCTCATAGTACTGTGTTTGTAATTGCTTTAAAGTGGGGGAATACATCACCACTCTTATTTCATTGTGTTATTTTCTTTTTCTTGTGATTTCCTCTCTTGGAAGCATTAAGTACAATGTTGCCCAGGATGAGACCTTGCACTTGTCCTCTCTTGGAAACAAGATGAGATCATTTGCACTTTTACTCTCTTGGAAACATTAGGCATGATGTTCCCTAAGATGATACTTTTCATGAACAAAGCATAATCCCTTTGAATAATCCTTACACTATTTTGCATTAACAATGTCTATGAGTGTCAAGCATATGAAGTTTTTCTTACCTCATAGAGCTCAAAAATTATTTTCCTTTGTGGCACCTTATTAAAGTTAGCAGGAGGTATAAGTTTGGTATGGTTGAGTAGGAAGCCCATTTAGTGGCACAAATTTCCCCATAGCCACCTATGTGTTTGTGAGTGCATAGCAACTAGCGTATGTTTCTCACCTTTTAGGCTTTCTCACCCAGTGGACAACCATGAGTTCCATCACCCCAGAGTGAGTACACATTTCATTTTTTGAACAAATAGTTGAGATCTAATCCACAACTAGTTGGACAAATGATCAAAGCATGATCCACCTTATTTTCATCTTTCTCTTCTTCCTAGTTCTTGCCATTGCATGATTTTGTATCTTGATGGTTTGACTTAGGATCTTTGATCATGGGGGCTTGGCCACCTCCTTTGATCTTTGTCATTCTTTGTCATCTGCATCTGTACACTTAGATCAATCCTGAATGTCTACTTTAGTGTGAGTTTGAAGCAAGTTCATCCTCTCACTAAAGTGGGGGCTAAATGTACTATAGAAAAAAGGAAACTTTCTTGACATGAGAATAATTCATGATAAATTATACTTAACAAGGCCTTGATTCAAGTGTTGAGAGGCATTTTATGCATCCACACTAGGTCTTGGACCCTTAAAAATTGAATAACATGCTTTTATCAATGTCTTGTAAAGGTGTCGTAAAGTTTTGTAAAAGACTTTCACACTTTTCTAGACTTAATGAACCCATTTCTCCCCAATTCAACATTATAAAATGTGTTTAATAACATTATCAAACTAATTTAGAAGGTTTGTGAATTAAACTTAATGTTAAACTAGTGTTGTAATGTGTCCTGCACGGTTATAGGACATAATAACCTAGCCAAAATAACCCTGGACAAAATAACTCAGTCACAATAACCCAAGGAAAAAATAACCCAAGGTCATAATAACCCGAGCCAAAATAACCTGTGGTCAGAATAACCCATGGACAAAATATACCCGTAAGAATATAGAGAAAGGAAAATAAAATTTATAAATTACATGGGTTATTTTGTCCATGGGTTATTTTGACCATGGGTTATTCTGTCCATGGGTTATTATGACCTTGGGTTATTTTGTCCTTGGGTTATTATGATGGGATTATTGTGTCCAGGGTTATTATGGTCGGGTTATTATGTCCTGATACCGTCCTGCACATTCACATTGGTTCTTGTGCCTTCCTAGGTTGAGTGTACCTCATTTTAGTTTTGTAAAGTGTATTTAATCACACTTTCACATTGAATTTTGTGTCCCAAGCCCTAACTAACCTTTACATCACCACTAATAGGCCCCTATTAACCCATATTGTGCATCTCGAGGTAAAATTTGATAAAATACCTGACAAAGTTGCAATATAAACCTTATTTCCTTATCTCTTAGCATCTTAGCTAGCAAAATGACCCCTGTGGGACCCATTCGCCATCCATGGTGAATCAGTCCCATCCAGGTGGGACCCATTCACCATGGGTGGCAAATCAGTCCCATTTGGCCCAATTTTGACCTTTGAACGAGAAAAATTGAAATTTAAGTTTATTATTTTTACATATTAGCCTTAGGGATCCAATTTACGGGATAATAAGGTGAATTTCCTATAAAATCAACTCTCTAAACCCTAAATCATAACCATTCTTCATTATTCACCCATCATTCTTCCATCTCAAGACAAGCAAGTTAGGGTTTTGTCATTCCAAGTCATTAAGATAGCAATTTTTAGACATTCAAGGGAATATTCTTCATGTTTTGTTGCAAAAATTCAAGATCAATCTTCATGGAAATTTAATAAACTCCATTATTACATGCTTCATTACATTCTTTCTCTATTTCTGTTTAATTACCTAAAATGGGTTTGACCAAGGCAAACCCCCATTCCCTAACATCCACCATTTCTCCCTCTTGTCTTGTGTGTTTTCAGATTTAGGAATCTTAGAGGCTGGAAAATAATTTAAGATCAAGTTGCAAGGTTTCTGAAGTCTTCTCTTCATTGTACAAGTCAAAATATCAACAAAAATTCATTTTCAGGCTTGGAGAATAGAGTTTTAGAACCAAACACCTGTAGAGAATCAAAGTGCAGACCGAGAGCTCCAGAATTCACCTTTGAATATTCATAAATTTGAAAGTGGAATCATTCACCATTGGTGGATAATGAGTCCCACTTCCATGTTAGTTTTTGGTTTTCTGCATTTTTAGATACCCTTTTTTCAGAAATAGGTTCCAAAATAGTTTTGTAGAATTGGGACTGATTCACCTAGAATGGCGAATGAGTCCCACCAAGCCTAAAAACTAGCATCAACAACATTATAGAATCAATTTCTAGTCTCCATCTATATTCCAGGTGCACACTTTCAATTTTGTCAAGTTTTGTTACAATTTGTATTTATTTCTAGGTGTTTTACATTACACAATGTGTTTTCAAACAAGTTACATTTCTTAGGTTTTGCATACTTAAACAATCAATTTCATCATCTAGTTGCATTTAGATCATCTCATTTAGCCTTAATCATATCATACATACATTAGATTGAGTGAACCACATTGTTTTTTTTTGTGGGGTTTATCTCTCTCCTTTTAGGTAAAACATCCTAAGAGTGCAAGAGTAGCCTATAAACCTCATTCCCAAAAATCTATGGTTCACCTTTATATAGTAATTTTTGTTTTTTCTCCTTTAATTTTTTGTGTGTATTTATAACTTGAAACTTTAGTGAATGGATATTTTTTTTTTCCAATTTTGATAAATATATATTTTTAAATAAATATTAAAATGTGCATGTATTAAAATATAGTTGTTTCCATTCGATGTCAACTTTCATATTATCTATTTATCTAAAATGGAAAAAAAAATAATACCATCTTGATATAGATTCTTTTATCTAGTGCATCATATTTTTTTCAAATTTTTTTAATGAGTTTTACTATTTTTCCTTGACATGGTAATCAACCTAGTATTTTGTGTTGATAAACTACTCTAAGTAAAAATAAAAAGGAAAATATAAATAATAACTTAATTATATTTATATATATATATATGAAAACTAGACTTGTGGATCCACAAAAGGGTATTTTTCTATTTAAAAAAAATGCTATTTACATGACTATAAATTGTTGAAACATCAAAAATTTCAAATAAATCTAGTTTTTTGGTAAATTGACCTTAAAGCACGGTGATACATATGTATTTAGCCAAAAAATTTTGTTGGAAAAGTTGTGGATATATCTATCTTAGCTAGAATTAATCTTACAAGATCATATATTTGAGAAAAATATATTTTAGTTAGAAATACATAAATTCACTTGTACTAATAAGTTGGATGAAAGTGTGACACAAATTTATACTTTTACCCTCCACTTATACTTTCCTGGAAGTTTTGAACTTGATTATGTTCCTCTCGGTCTGCTTTTCTCTTCTCAACTGATTCTGGATCCGAAACTACAAATTTCCACCTGTAGGTCCTCTCCAAGTCTCCCCAAGGCTTGATGACAACTTTGAAAACTTTGATCACTTGAAAATTTTTCTCCAATCTTGCTCCATATGAAACATGCAACCTAAAATTGCAAATCACATGCAAAGGGGAGAGAAATATGTTGCGGGGTTAGCAAATAGGGGTTTTCCTTGGTCAAACCCCTTGTTAGTAATTAAACCTTGAAATGAAAGCAAAATGAATGGAGAATGATGAATGAACAAAAGACAATGTTGAAACTCACCGAACCCTCGCAGTAAGTTGCTGCAATTATTCTTGAAATGGCTACAATGGATGTGGGTCTTGACTCTTGCTTGAATGGAGTTGATCTTGCTTTAAACACTTACTTGAATCATAAACTCTACATCACAATTATTAGCACAATAACAAACATGATGAATGTAATCTTTGAAATAATGATTGGAACTTGAATGTTGCTCTAAAATGCTTGATAGTCTGTCCTTGAAAGCCTTAAAATTCTCTTGTGAATGCTCAAATGCTCTTGTGAACTTTCTTGAATGCTAGGTGTTGAATATGAGTGAAAGAACCTTGTATTTATACTTAATTATGAAAGAATTCCAAAAATTACAACACTATAAGCTGACATCAAATCCAGGATAATAAAATCCCATTGGAAATTTGAATTAAATTTAAATTTTGGTCACATGGGACTCATTTTCCCAAGGGGGTGAATGAGTCCCATTAGACATAATGTATGGGATGAAAAATGAAAAGTGCTTAGACGTGTGAAAACTAGTTTGGGGCCAAATGATCTAGGTGGGACCCATTCACCCAAGGTGGAAAATGAGTCTCAGATCCCTAAATATGGGCCACACAAGCCAAAAATACCTAAATTATGATTGGGTACTGATTGGTATCGATATTATCCTTGAAAAGATGCAATAAATGAGGCTTGTAGATGCAAAATGGGACCAATTAAGGCATGAGAAAGCCTAGTTATTAATTAAAAGCCTAGAGGAATGTGAAAGTTTTTTACAACACTTTACAAAACTCCAAATAAGGAAAGATTAATGTTGATTTTGATTAGAAAGAGATTTATTATGCTTAGTTATTTGATAAAACCCTAGAAAAGTGTGAAAGTGAATTACAACACTTCAAAACACTTTAGCAATGTGCCATTAAAATTCATTAGTTCACAAGGGCCCAAGACTTAATGTGAATGCTTCATTAAATCAAGGTAACATTAAGCCAAAATCACAAGGAGGGCCCAAAAAAGCTAGAAAAGTAGAAGAGTTACTTTTTTGGTGACTCCGTCTAGCCTCCACTTTAGTGAGAGGATGAACTTGCTTCAAACTCACAATAAAGTAGACAATCATGCATCAAGAGGGGTTCAAATGCACCAATGAAAACAAGATGAGATAACAATCAAGAGGGGTGATCAAGACCCCAAGATCAAGATCCCATGACAAACCAACATGGGTAAAAAAGAACATAGATAAGAATGATATAAAGAGCAGAAACAAAGCACAAGAATACACTTCAAAAGATGAAAAAGAGAAAATGTAAAAGATAAAAGAGAATCAAATCAATCTTTGACCGTTTGTCCATCATGATGTGGATCAGATCTAGGCTGTTTGTTTGAAAAGAATGCATACTCACTCTGAGGCGACATAACTCCTAGTTGTCCATTGGGTGAGAAGTCCTAAAAGGTGAGAAACATACACTCATGGCTAGTATGCACACACACACAAGTGGATATGGAGAAAGTAATGCCTTGGTCGGGCTTCTCGCTCAAGCCATACCAAAGTTATACCCCCTAATAAATTTAATAAGGTGCCACACAAAAATGATTTTTGAGCTTCACGAGGCAAGCAAAAATTTGTATGCTTGGAGATCATGAACAAAAAGTATGGATCTACAGGCATGCAAGTTGTGTTATACAAGGTGGCCATATAACAACAAATGCAAAATGCAACATGCAAAGAATGTTGAAAAGAGTCTTGCTTACTTCATGTGAGGTATTTAGCTTAGGGAACATTGTGTCTAATGTCTCCAAGAGAGGACCAATCAAAGAATAGAATATTTGCAACTTAGGGGATGTAGTGTGTCGCATCAAGCCACTAAGAGGAATGTAATATGTTAAGATAGATCATGCTCTTAAAAGACATCACACCCCATGTCATCCACAGTGAAAAACACATTTTATGAAATAAGAACACTGCACCAAGAACCATGAAAAGGGAAATGCAAAAGAATAATGCCAATGTATGACCCCACTTTAAAGAAGACATGGGAACCAACTTGGAAAGCCCTATGCCAAGTCATATGTTTCCAAGTAAAGTTGAGTCATGCAAGAGAAAAAAATAAAGAGAGGGGTTGCCCCCAAAATGAAAAAACCAAACACATAAGGGATCTATGGTTTTGGGGTCAGTATGTTCATTATTGCAATATTTTTGGAGAGCTTAGAACTGTCATAATCCCCCAAATACACATAGAAATGGAAGAATGACACAAAGAGAGTGAAAACAATGAAAAATATTTTAGGTCAACATAGAAGGGACATTAATGTCTCAATTCCTTGTGTCATCCCCAAAAGGAAAACACAAGACAAAATAGAAAAAGATAAAATTTAAAGGAAAAAGAAAAAGAAAGCCTTTTGGGTCAACATGGAAGAGACATGAATGTATTGACACCTTGCATCATCCCCAAAAGGAAAACACAATAAAAAAGAGAAAAAGTGAAAAAGAAAAAGGAAAAAGAAAGTATTTTGGGTCAACATGGAAGAGACACATGAATGTCTCAACAATTTGCGTCATCACCAAAAGGAAAATACAAGACAAAAGAGAAAAAGAGAAAAATAAAAGGAAAAGGAAAAATAAATCCTTTTGGGTCAACATGGAAGAGACATGGATGTATTGATGCCTTGCATCATCACCAAAAGGAAAAAAAAAAGACAAAAAGAGAAAAAGATAAAGTGAAAAGGACAAGGAAAAAAGAAATCCTTTTGGGTCAACATGGAAGAGACATGAATGTCTCAATTCCTTGCATCATCCCCAAAAGGAAAACACAAGAGAAAAAAACAAGATATAAAAAGCGTGAAATAAGAGATTTACAACATAGAGAGGAATGAAGATACAAAATAGAGGAATGTCACAAAGATAGAGAGAACATCAAATAGAACATCATGAGGGAACACATTACACACATGCAATCACACAAAAGAAAATGAAAAAGAAATAATGCAAAAGACTAGTAAGGAACAAGTGAGTCAACCTATGAGTAGGTCATCTACCTCCCAATCATGTTCATTGTGTATCGAAGGTGGGAAACTAGCTAAAGGGACAAGATAAAGTGTTGAACTAGGGGAAGTATTCGGTTCAACACTCTTTGTAAGAGATTTTTCATCTAAGCTCATGGAAGAGGAAAACAATGTATTCAATTCATTATGAACCTCTTCATCAATTTTAGCAACCTCGTCATCGTCATCCAAATTAATCACATTAGGAGGTTGAAGGATAATATCCATAGAAGGGTTAAACTCTTTTTGTCATTTTTGTATTGGATTGTTTTGTTTCGGGGTAGGGGTAGAATCATCATGTAGGGCTTCAGTCAGGTTTGGATCTTTATTTTCTTTGTTTAATTTGTCATGTATCTTATAAGCAAGGGCATGATGTCTATGCCTATGCTCTCTAGCACCTTTGTTTCTTTTAGTTTTGTTTTCAAGTTGTCTTTTTGTAGGAGCGGATTGATCAACCACAAGTTTCTTTTCTTCTTGTTAGGGAAGAAGGGAAGAAACCATGGAAGGTTGTTCAACCACTTTATCTTTGACTTTATGTACCTATTTTATTCTAGGAGGTGCGACGGGGTTGTTTTCATTGTGTCTTGGTCATTTGTAAGGTGAAGGTTAAGGTTATGTCTTAGGTTGGTCTTGGTTGTTTAGGACTTCTTTAGGTTCAACCATGGTTTCGTCAAGGATAGTAGGTTGAGAGGTTGATGGGGACATGTTTTGGAGAGACAACTCGACTATTTTATTTGCTTTGAATTTTTGGTAGGATAGGAAAAAGAAGTCTTCTCATGGTTTTATAGGTTCCGTTGGCTTGGGCCAAAAGGAATCTAAGGAAAAATTCCCTTTGGGTGATAGTGGGTTGAAGCCACTATGGTGAACAATGAATATTTCATTATCAAAGAGAAACTTTAAACATTTATGTACAACCAAAGGGACAAATTTAATGGAGAAAAGCCAAGGGTTGCCTAGCTTCACATGAAATTGGTCTGACTACAAGATGATGGAGAATGATAAATCTAATATTTTTGGTCTTATTTACAATGGTAAAGTGATGCATCCAATCATAGGGAAAACAAAACCATTGTGTGTCTTGATCCATAATTTCAGTTTATTGTATATATCTTGATAGAGCTCATGTAGGAGTAAAAATTCCTTAGTGATCACATTCTTTCCATAGGTGGGATCTATCCCATTAGTGGGATTGTCATAGATACAACCGGCTATGTAGAGAGGACCTCGGGTGCATGTTTAATTATTTCCTTAGAGGAGAAAGCAATGCTAAGAGGAATCTTAGTTTGGCCCTTATGTTAAATGACATCTATCACCCCTACCATTTCATCTCTAGGATTGATAGTATTATTTTGAATAGAATCATTGTTATCATCATCTATATCAATATTCATCACATCATTCTTTGTAGTTTCACTAGCTTTGACAAATGAAATATTATGTTTTAGCATTGGGTTGGTGAAAATTTGTAGGTTTTGTTTAGGAGGGGCAACAAACTTATTTCCTTGATCACTAACACCTCCAATGGATAGATGACCAGAATCAATGAGGTCATGCAAAATATTTTTAAGATGCTTGTAATGTTCCCTATCATGTCCATTTTATCGGTGATAAAGGCTTATTAAGGTCAGGTGTTTTGACAGGAGGCAAGGTAATCATTTTCTTGTTTAATAGTTCGCACATTGTGTTATGAAGGGTATTAGGTAAGGGAGTGAATTATCTTTTCAGGTCTCCATAGCTAAAGGGTACAATGGATTTGACAACAACTACTTGGTTATTGAAATTTTGAGTTATTTGTTGAGGGGGATTAAATTGAAGGAACCCTTTGTTTTGTTTTCTAAGAGCTTGGGAATTGTTTGTGTTTGCAGGCTCAAATTTATCAATTTCACTAGAAGTGGACTTTTCATCTCAACTACTAACTGAATTTTGATAATCACGAAGGGTAGTACACAATTGCATGAAGGATGGGAATTTCATCATGGTCAGCTTGTCTTGAATCTTACTTTGCAAATTTCCTATGAAGATCTTTTGAAGGTGAGGGTCGGGGACCTTGACATCAATTTGGGAACAAAATGATTGATAGCGCAAGATAAAATTGGTTATCTTTTCTTCTTTTTTCTCACATCTCATCAAATCGGCCATGGTCATCTTGGGAGTCATAAGAACTTGGAAATTGTTTACAAATACATCAACAAGTTCATTGAATTAACAAATTGAGTTATTTGGTAAAGAACAAAACCATTCCAAGGTAGTATCTTTCAAGGACCTAGGGAAAAGCTTTGCCAACAGTTTATCATCAAGGAAAAAGTCACTACATAAGGTAGTATAGGCATTAACATGGTTAGAAGGATCCCTCTTGTCTCCATATTTCTCAAATCTAGGCACCTCTACACCTTCTGGCATCGTTTTTCACAATATCTCTAAGGACAATGGACTACTTTTGACATAATATGTAGGTGGGCTATTTTTATTTTGGTTTATGGTGGAAATTGTTTTTTGAAGGGATGAAATAGTTTGGAAGAGTTGAGCTATGAGAGGGTCATTGTTTGTGTTATGATATCTGGAAGTGAAAGTGGGGATGGAGTGTAAGTGTTCATAGGGAAAGTGAAT
The DNA here is from genome assembly GCA_007258455.2 of Sequoia sempervirens. Taxonomy (NCBI): domain Eukaryota; kingdom Viridiplantae; phylum Streptophyta; class Pinopsida; order Cupressales; family Cupressaceae; genus Sequoia; species Sequoia sempervirens. The sequence goes on from VDFB02058242.1 coordinate 30,680,834, forward strand.
GGAATGCTTATAGTTGGTAAAGTGGTAGGAGATATAACATGCAATGCCACATAGGAACTAGGGATTCTAGTAGGAATACCCAAGGAAGGAATCACATTACTAGCTTGTTGCATTGTTGTTGTGACTTTAGGGTTGGTATAGGTAGGTATTTAGGCTATTGTTGTAGGAGTAGGCATTTGAGTTCCTCCTTGATTTGTAACATTGCTTGTTGGTAAAGGAAAAAGTTAGTGGTTGATGTGATATGTTTTCCATAGATTTGCACTATGTTTCTCACAAGGTCAAGTCCTTCACTTTCAAGCATGTGATGAATGTTATCTATAGCAGGGATGGCAGTAGTTGAAATTTGACATGAGTCTCAAACATCATCTCACCACCATAATGGCAATAGGACACCAAATACTCATGCAAAGGCTACTAAATGTGAAGTGAATGCAAATGCAATGTAAGCTAAGAAAAATGAAATGCTTATAACTAAAATTATGGAAACTAAAATTGAAAAGAAATAAAAACAAATAGAAACTCAAAAACTTAACTAAAAATGCCAGAAAATGCGATGCAGAATATGTAGAGGGACTGATTTGCCTAGGGTGGTGAATGATTCCCAGTGATGATTTTTTTGAAAATTTTCAAAATTTTTGAATTCAATTTTATGCTTTTTATGTTTTCTAATCTATGTCTGAGATGATGAACTGTATATTTTTGGCACCATAATCCTTTCTAGCACTTCTAGGGTTTTTCACCTAAAAGGAGAAAGTAGAGCCAAAATTCTAGGTAGGTTCACTTAGATTATGCAATTTATGATGTTATTTAGACTAAATGGAATGATATAAGTGTAGTTATATGAACTAATTGACTGATTATGTATGCAAAATCTAAGATTTATGCAATGTTGGAAAACACAATGTGATATGCAAACAATGAACTATAAATGAACAAATGCAAAACATAAGAGAAAGTGGTTGAATCAGAGTGCACCTAGGTAGAGATTGGAGAATTTGGAATCTTCTAAATGCTATCTCAAATCACAGAAAATCAATAGTGGGACTCATTCGCCATTGATGGAGAATCATTCTTGCTTTTGATGAAAATTATCGGGAATAGGTTTCTGAGTGTCAGGATCTAGAATATGAAAAAATCTAGATTTCTAGCCTTAAGGTGGGAATCATTCACCACTGATGGTGAATCAATCCTCTCCCAAAATTATGAGAAATCAGGGGACAATTCTGTAGCACTAGTTTTGTGGTTGTTTGCTTATCGAGTTTCCAAAGTCAAATCTATAGAAATAGACAAAATGTCTTCTCCAAGCTTGAAATAAGATGTAGTTGACTTGAAACACTTTGTTGACTTCTTGTCCACTTTTCAACACCTAAATACTTCTCAAATCTACATACATAAGTGTGCCATAGAAAATTGGACCCTCTTGAGAAAAGAGACAATTTCACACATAATTGGACCCACTTTTGAGTCCCTTCACATCATACATCCTTCAAAACATCATTTATAGGCCTCTTAGACCCATTAATTTTGATCTAGAGGCCCGTTTTACTTGAGAAATAACATAAAACCCAACAAAAAACATTTAATTATCTCGTACCCCGAAAACCCGCCTTTAAACAACAATAGTGGGACCCATTTGCCACTTTGGGTGAACGAGTCCCCTCAGGTGGGACCCATTTTCGAAGGGTAGAGAACGAGTCCCCTTTGAGGGAAAATTCAAATTTAAGTAAGAATTTAATCAATTTAACTTTAAGTTTTGGTGAATGTCGGCCTCTTAGGTCTAATTAACAGGAAAATAAGGTGTTGTTGCTTATATATATTCATTTCAATTCATTTCACACATCTTTATGTCATCTTTTCTTATCCTTTATCATTCCTCAAGAGAAAATAAAAAATCCAAGTCTTTCACAACAAGTTTCATTGGCAAAATTTGAAGTTTTAAGGTAGAAAACTAGGGTTTTTGTAGGTCTTGAAGCTCACTTATCTTGTCAAGATCCAACATTACAAAGGATCGATGATGGATGCTTATGGTGAATCATGAATAAATCTAGGGTGAAGAGGTGCAACTAGCCAACAAATCACACCTAAGGACTTGGTTTCCTATTGATTCCATCTTCCATTTTCATTCTATCTTCAGATTAAAGTTTGCATCTTGTTTGTTGATCATTTGCATGTCATTTCATTCCTATTTTTCATATGTTGTAAGGTTTCTAGGGCTTAGATCTTGCATCATATAGATCATTCTTGCATGTCTTATTCTAGAGCAATAGGATAGGATCTTTGTCACATCTCAACTTTTCCTAGTCTTTAACACATCTAAGGCTAGGGTTTATACAAAATTTTCCCCATTCAAGGTTTAATTACCCAACTAGGGGTTTGAACAAGGAAAAAACCCCATTAGAAAAAAAAATTTAAGTTGTTTTGTAGGAATTTTTGGAGATCCGAATTTGGGTTTCCTTAAAAAATTATTGTGCAGGTGCAAGGTGTAGGACAATACTTTGAAATTAAAGAAATTTGTAAGTGGATTGATTCACCATGCATGGAGAATGAGTCCCTCCTGAGGTGTAGATTTGAGTTAGATGCAGATCTAGGTCCTTGACTGTTAGAAAACAACTTTTGTGGAAAAAAGTCTTGATTTGGGACTAATTCACCCAAGGCGGCGAATGAATCCCAACCAACCTAAAGTCAAATTTCATTTGTTTTCCAGATTAGTTTCCAGTCATCTCTAGTTTACTAGGTGCACTCACTCTGAGAAACAACCTTCTATTTAGTTTAATTTGCATTTTTAATCATTCTTTAAGGAATTTTGCAAACAACACTGTGTTTTCAAACATAACATTATAGATCTTTATTTTTCATTCATAATCTATTTTTTAGATCATATAATTTAGTCTTAATAATATCACAAATAGCATAATTTGAATGAACTAGTTAGCATTTTTGGCCCTACCTCTCTCCTTTTAGGTGAAAAACCCTATAAGAGCTAAAGAAGTCCTAGAGAGCCAAAAATCAATGGTTCTTTTTGGTGAACCTGAATTTTGAGCATAACATCATTCTGATTTACATTTCTATTTGCATATTAGGACTTAATTGCTTCATCATTTTGCATTGTTTGCATCTTTAGGTTTCTTAAACATTGCATTCATGAAAGCATTATTTAGACCTCACTATTACATTATATTTTATTCAGTCATTTCAACATTCTAGATTTGTATTCTATTTTTGCGTTATATAGACTTAAAAATATTTTGAAAACACAAAAAAATCAGAAAAAATTAAAAAATTAATCCCTTGGGACTCATTCGCCACCTGGGGTGAATCAGTCCCTCTACAGTTCTACATCATTTCCAGATTTCAGTTTCCTACATTGCATCTTTCTATTATAGTTCATTTGTTTCTATTTTCATTAGAATAAATTCCATTTCTTTTCATGGCATTCATGGATAGTTTTAGATTTTTCAAAATTTATTTTTCCGTTTTCATTCTTCGTTCTTTTAGATTAGATTCATCGATACATAAGGATACATAAACTAAAACATCAAACAATCCTTTCAAACAAATGATTCAAATTAGAAACAACATCTCATCTAAGCCTCTTAGTAGTGATGATGTTGATAAGTTAGATGAAGTCCTTCAAGACTTCCTCTCACTCACTTCATCCTCTAATGTTTGCAATGAGAACCATAAACCCCTTAATGATAATGTTTCCCTCAAAACTTATGCTTGTGATGACTTTGATTTGTTAGATGAATCCCTCAAAGACTTCATCTCGCATAAGCCATCCACTAAGGTTTGTGGGGACCCACTCACAATACTGAATGTTACAACCTCTAATGCTTCTCTTGAAGATCTTAAAATAGTTGATGACAATTTACCCCTCAAACCCTTTATTCATGATTATCTACATTTGTTAGATGAGTCTCTTCAAGACTTCATCTCACCCAACTCATCCGTTTTGGTTTGTTGTGAGACCTCTACCATCAAGGATATTAATGTAATTAAACCTAAGCTTATCCTTTACCCACCCTCACATCCGCTTCACCCTCTAATCGACCTTGGTACACTCTCTAGCCTCCTAAAACTGATGTATCACAACAATCTTGTAATGATACTATTGCTCATACATATAATACCCAAAACAACCCACAACCGCCACAACCAACCCAACGCTCTTTACCTTTACCCAATCCACCTAGTGCTCTTCGTTATAGCCCAACCATAAAGGAGTATGATCTTGTTGAACAATTAAAGAATACTCCCGCCAAAATTTCCCTTTGGGATTTGCTTCAAAACTCACCAAATTATCACAACATTCTTCAAACCACTCTAAAACACATTAAAATTCCTCCTAGTACCACTCCGAATGATGTGACTACTCTCATTCATAAAAAGAATCTTGACATTACCTTCCATCAACATGAGCTCCCTCCTTTGGAGTTCTGTAAACAACATGATGCATTTATGATAATTTCTTGATTCAATCACACAGGTATAAAGTGCACTCTCATAGATAATGGTTTTTCCCTTAATGTGTGTAGTGTGAGTCTCCTTGATCGATTAGATGTTGACAGGTCACAAATAATACTTGATTCCATCTCTATTCGAGGCTTTGATAATACAACAAAGCAACTGCTTGGGATAATTACTTTTCCTATTATGGTTGGGGTGGCTACTTTGCAGACTCCTATCCATGTCATGCCTTATGATCTTTCATATAATCTTCTATTAGGCTGACCTTGGATTCATGAGATGAATGCAGTTCCTTCAACCCTTCATTGTATTATGAAATATGTCTATAACAATTGCATCTATCAAGTTGAAATTGATCCTGAACCTGAAAGTTGCTTGCACCTTGAAAAAGGGGTTACAAGTCCTTTGAAAACATTAATTCCAACATCCAATATAGAACCTCTTCAAATTGAACAAAACGATAAGGAATCTATATCTAAATTATTTGGTGATGATTGGGGATCTTTAGAATTCACACCCTCATTTATGGGTGAATACATATTCACGCAAAAGAAAGATGAGAAAAAAGATCAACCAACCATCATGTCCACTCAAAATTATGAACAGTCTTCTCAAAAATCTATCTCCTATAATTTGGATGCCAATACAACATACACAACCAATTTTGATGAGATAGCTTACCAATCCCTGCCTACTTTGGGTGAAATGGAAAGACTTTATGGAAAAGGCTATAAATTTGTAAAATAATTAGGCTATACTGGAAAAGGGTGTGGAAAACATGAGCAAGGTATTTGTGTCCCTATTGAACCTAATACGTAAGAAAAACAATAGGATTGGGATATTATTTTTCTAAAATGACCAAAGCTACTCAACAACCATCCTTGACTATTAATGCTATAACATGTCACTCACAACACAAACTTACAATTAAACATCCTGATTTACTCGATATAACCTTACCACCTTCGTTGATGTATGTCGATAGCAATGAGGCTTTGAAAAAATGTTAAGTGTTTAAGATACCTCATTCTTGCATACTTACATGAAAAACATTACTTGTGCCATGAACATTACTGAGCAAGAAGCAAGTGATATCATTGAAGAATTTTCTAAATCTGAAAGTCCTAAATCCAATGCACTCCCTTTAGGAGATACAATTGATGTGCCAATGGATATTAAGGATAAAGATAAAGTTATTAAGATTGGAATGTGCCTTGATGATGAAGAACAAGAAGATACTACAACTTTACTTCATGATTTTCTTGAAATTTTTGCTTGGAAATATTTTGATATGCCTGCAATTGACCCCAAAATTGTGATGCATAACATTGTCCTTGCTAAAAATGCTAAACCTATTTGTAAAAAGATCTAAAAAATGCATCCTAACATAGCCTTTCGTGTTAAAGAGGAACTCAAAAAACTCCTTGATGTAGGATTTATTAGACCTATTTATTATTCTCCTTGGATCTCAAACATTGTTGTAGTTGCAAAACCTGATAATTATATTTAGATGTGCACAGATTTTTGAGACTTGAATAAAGCCTCTTTAAAAGATGATTTTCCGATTCCTAATAATATAGGCATGATCATGGATTCAACTACTGGACATGCTTTTTTGTCATTCATGGATGGATTTCATGGTTATAATCAAATCCTTGTTAACCCTCAAGATCAATATACATCTGGCTTGACAACTGCTTGGGGAAAATTTTGTTGGGTTGTGATGCCCTTCGGTCTAAAGAATGTCAATGCAACTTATCAATGTGCAATGACATTAATATTTCATGATTACATTCACAAAATTTTGGAAGATTATGTTGATGATATCCTAGCCAAATCGTTAACATCACAAGACAATATAAATGTCCTTCATAAAATCTTTGAATGAATACAACAATACAATATGTGGTTGAATCCAAAAAGTGTGTCTTTGGTGTAGATAGTGGCAAAATTTTTGGGTTTTTCATATCTGATAGAGGCATTGAGGTGGACACAAGGAAACTTTATGCAATTATTAACATGCCACCTCCTAGGAATATTTCTTAGTTATGCACATTACAAGGTTAAATTCAAGCTATCCATCATTTCATTGCATCTTTAGCCGATCACACATTACCTTTCACACATCTCCTTAAAAAGGGTATTCCTTTTTATTGGGATGAGGATTGTAAAAAGGATTTTGAGAGTCTAAAGGAATATCTAGCTACTCCACCTATTTTACAACTTGTTATGCCACATAGACCATTTATCTTGTACATCGCCACATCGGCCCATGCTCTTGCAACATTGTTGACTCAACACGACGATCATGGTAAAGAACACCTTGTTTTTTACATTAGCCTCACCTTAATTGATTATGATACACGCTATTCACCAATTGAAAAACAATGTTTGGCTCTTGTATTCACTACTAGTAAGTTGTGACATTATTTACTAATTGCTGAAATACAAGTCATCACAAAATTTGATCCTCTTAAATATCTTTTCAACAAAACATACCTCTCTAAATGCTTAGCTACATGGGTGATGTTGTTAATTAAGTTTGACCTTAAATTTGTTTCACAAAAAGCAATCAAAGGCAAAGCCTTAACCGATCACTTAGCTGATGCTCCTTCTCCTTTTGCTTTACTTGCTCCTGATTCCTTTCCTAATGATCATGTCTTAATTGCTAACATTACAACATGGGAGTTATTTTTTGATGGATCTAAATGTCGAATAGGTTCTAATGCTGTAGTGGTGCTAATTCCACCTAATTAAAAACCTATTCCCTTATCCTATTGATTAAATTTCCTATGCACAAATAATACAACTGAGTATGAGGCACTGATCATAGGTTTACAAGCTGCTTTATCTCTAAATGCTAAACATATCAAGATATTTGGTGATTCACAATTTGTCATCAAACAAATCAATGGTACATATCAAACTAAACATGAAAAATTATTAAAATACAAGGAGATTATCATGAGATTATTAGAAAAAGTTGACTCATTCACCATTGATAACATCCCACACAAAGATAATCAACATGTAGATGCAATGGCGAGTGTAGCTTCTCTCATATCCCAACACAATCCTTCCATAGACTTCACTTTCGTTATCCATCCCATCATGAAACCCTTGATTGATACTCTGTTAGAATACATTTTGGTGATAACTCAAGATGCTTCATGTGAATGGTACTATACAATATACAAATATTTGAAAGATAGTACCATTCCCAAACCTACTACAATGAATACTCGAAAGCATTTACGTAAGCTCATGGCTAAATATGTGGTCCTTTCAAACACATTGTATAGAATATATTTTAATGGTCTCCTATTAAGATGTCTTAGAGATTCTGAAATCCCTTTGGTGATTGAACAGGCTCATGTTAGTGCCTGTGGAGGTCATTTTGGAGGATAATCGTTAGTGCAAAAACTTATTCATATTGGTTAAATTATTGGAGACATATCGAGAAGGATTGTTTCACCTACATTAAATGATGACAAATTCCAAGAGCATAGCAATTTGATTCATGCTCTTTCTATTGAGCTTCATGCCAATGTTCCCATTTGGCCGTTTTTAGTATGGGGATTAGATCTTATTGGAAAAATTTCACTGCCTTCTTCTGTTGGAAATACGTTTATCATAACCGCAATAGACTATTTCATGAAATGGGTGGAAGCTATTCCCCTCCATTCTACAATGTTTAGCTGAAGTAATTTGTCATTTCATCTTGGACCACATAATTGCTTGCTTTGGACTCCCTTCCACAATTGTTTTAGACAATGGAACCCCATTTAGGAATAACAATGTTCAGACATTTCTTGAAACATTCAATATTCAACATCGCTTTTCTACATCGTATTATCTACAATCCAATGGACAAGCTAAAAAAACTACTAAGCTTCTCAAACAAATCCTCAAGAAAACTATCACCAAGCATCATAAAGATTGGCATTTATGCAACTATCTTATGTGCTTTGGGCTTATAGAACTAACATTACATCATCCACAGGAAATACCCCTTATAGACTTGTTTATGGCACTGATGTGATTATGCCCTTGGAGCTAGAAATTCCTACTTTGTGAGTTGCTATCTGAGATCTTTTTGACAATGACACTTATCAAGATTAACAATTACATCAACTTGAGATGCTCGATGAACAACACATTAACGCTCTTGAACATCTCCAAGCTCACATCAAACAATTACAACATAAATACAACATTCATGTCATCCCTCACTCATTTTCTAAGGGAGATTTTTTTCTTATTGAAAATCAAAGAAATGCTAGTGCTAATAACAAGGATAAAGATAAGTTCAATCCTAATTGGTTGGGACATTATATAGTTGATACTAGTTATGCTTATCTCTTAATGTAGCTTGATGGAACACCCCTTAGGGAACCCATTAATTCCATGAATTTGCGTTGATATTATCTGTAGTCCCATTTGAATAGTATGGTTGATATAGCAATGTTGTTTAAAGTTATCTGACGTTATTCTAAATAACTTTCACATTGCTTCGTTCTTGACAACTAAAGTTGTGTTTGTCTTGAACACTAAAGTAATTATTTAAGTTCATTTTATAATTTCTTTAGCCCTCATAATATTCACATTCTTGTTATGTTAAGTTAGATCCTTATTAGTGTATTTAATTTAACCTATTATTTTCTCATTATCAATGTTGTATCTATGCTAAAACTGCAATATGTTTTACACTAGATCACATCAATCCTGTTAAATCATGTAGCCATTAATTAAATAATTTTACTATAAGTCATTTAATTAATCACATAGCATTTAACATCCACATAAAGAGACACATCATCATAAAATCACATGAGGATGTCTATATATATATCAAAGTTTTATATACATCTCAAAATCATATACAATGTCATAATGGTTTGTGAGAGCTACACCCCTCAAGATTTGGCACTTGTGATCCAGTCCCTGGATGTTGTGAGACAGTCGTGTGTGACTGTGATCATGAACTACCAAGTCTAAGTGCATACTCTAGACCCTATACTCAACCAATGGCTATAAGCCGCTCATCTACCATCTGATTCCTCTCCGCTTGTGCTTGTGCCAACTCTACATGCAGTCTCTCTACCTTTGCTAGGGACTATGCTGATTGTAGTGCAATCTTAACTTGATGGAGTCATATACTCACACTCTTGTACATTTACCGTAACCTCACGAAAGGTCTGAGTGACTCTGGCTCTTCCTCCATGATCAGTGGGGCATGTAGTTAGGATCCATCTCCTCATCGATGGATGCAGACAATATCTCTATTGAAACTTGACAATAGAACTCTCACCATTCTCTCATCACTCCTATAAGATAGATAATGTATGCAATCAGTAACACATCATCACTAAAGCATAAATCAAATATCATCACCTATGTCTCCAAATGCATGAGGAATGCCAACCTCCTCATCTATGGGGGGCATTAAGGATGTGCTAGCCTATCTCTAACCCTGAGTGCTGATGTCCTTTGTAGCTACTACTTGTGATCTAGTCCTATAAGTATGCGAGGACTATTCATGCTCGTATTGATCCTCAATAGCTACCTCCTCATCCTCGCTCAGGGGGACTCCTCCTCGTAGTAATCATCCTCCTCATAATCCTCTTCCTCCTCCTCATCCTCTCCTCCATCTTGGTCCTCATAATTAGGATTGGCCTCAGACTGGTACTCATAAGCAATCACATCTGTAAAAATATCTATTGGCCTATACTGTACCTCCTCTACTCTCTCCTCTGGCTCATCACCCTCATCTACTGCTAGCTCTACATCACCTATAGGGAAATACATGGGGAACATAGGAGCTGGTTATGCATCTGACCACCACTCCTTGTGCTCATCTATGTTGTTGACATCATTAACATCAGATGCTGGTGGCTGGTCATGATCCGAATCATGAAAATCACTCTCACAAACATGATCTATAATCAACCAAACAGTATCAGCTAGCCTCTGGGTACTCCACACTAATTGTCTAACGAAGGGGCATGCCATTAGTGGTGTCTACACCTATCCAAACTGTCACATGAATCTCCCATAATAGAATGGTCATACAATGTAGTCATTCCTCCCCACTAGATATCTATCCATCTACATCCTCCGTAACTATCCGGTGGTATTTGGACATTGTAAAGTGAGTAGATAAGGTCTCCATAGGATCTCGTCCTCCTCTAATCAGTCAAATATCACCCTCCAAAAGTGTAAATCCACATACTGCCACAAGCATTGCCAAGGATAATCGAATGCTCGTGGATAGCCTAGAGCTATAGTACAAGGGTATCTAACAGGCCTGGTACATGTGATATGCTCAAGGCACCACACCTGTAGAAGTGTAAAATGGACCATACTGTTAATCTCTCAAAATACAAACCGACCATGATCATAATACAAGTGTGCTAGAATACAGTAGCCCCAAGCATAAACTATCCTCTACTCATACATCCCTCGTATCAAGTGTACCAATCCCCCATCCAAGTGTGTTGCTCGTCCATTTGGATTGAGAACTAGTGCCACTATATGCATCATAATCCATCTAACCACATTAGATCTCAAATACAACATAGGAAACTTGATCCACACTCTAACCCTCTCATCATGTATCAGACCACTTAGACAATACTACATATCTCTCTAAGTCTTCTCCCGAAATGAATGATCCCCCCAAAAATATACTTGATCTCCCTGAATGGGAACTCAGAGAATGCAGTGTATGTCCTTGAGAGTGATTGTCATTTTCCTACTGGGAAGATGAAAGGTACAGGTATTTGCATCCCACCACTCACATAGATCCATAAGCATGGGGTCATGGTATCTCATAGGTGGCATAAGATATGCCCAATAGATACCCATTGACTATAAATACTCTACCTCTGCCACTAATAGTGTTGGTGCATGATCTCTCAAAAATTTGAGTTGTCTTCCCCCTAGCTATTGTCACGATTGGGTGGGAACCTATCAAAATCATCACAAAATGCTCTAAATTTCATCTAATATCTTGAATTTTCACAATATTCATCAAGCAAGTGTGCTAAAGTCAATATAGTGTGCTTTTCTAATGGCCCTAGATACTTTAGAACCATTTTTGGACATTTTGCAAAGAAACGGGGGCACTTCGTGGAGAAATAGGACACTTGGTGAAGAAATGGGACACTTCACGAAGAAACAAGACACTTTGCGAACAAATGGGACACTCTGCAAACAAATGGGACACTTTGCGAACAAATGGGACACTCTGCAAAAAAAAGGGGAAACTTTACGAAATTTTTTCCAAGAACCCTAAAATAACCTATCCATGCATAAAAATCATTAAATTATTATAAAATTACAAGGTGAAAGTTGTAGAATTGACTCACCTTATGATATAGCTCACCATGTGCCACCTGCTCATGAAGATCATCCAGTTGCGAAGGTGTGTAATCCCGTTTGCTCAACATATTCTTCTCTCACATGTCACTCTCAAGCTAGATGAAGGTAAAATGAATAGTAAGTGACAAGTTACTTTATTCTCCTTCTTTTAATTACTTTTCATCTCTTTTTACTTTTACACATTCACATACGATTATCATCTTTTCACAAACTCATAATGTAGATATTATTCAAATCAACATAATGAGAGCTAGGGTAATCCATTTTTGTCATTGTTTGATGTGTTGAAATCATGATTCTGCACTCGACATCATCATTCATCTATCATAATGTGGAATGGTACTTGGAAATTCCCAACAATATGATGTTTCTTATTCGACGTGGCTAGATTGCTACCTTGATTCCACCTCTGTAAAGCAAGCAGAATCAAGGGGGAATACATCTACCCTTGAATTGGATTCCTAAGAGATAGATAAAAGGATTTTTGAGAAATTAACAAATGTGTGTTGTAGGATGTAGTTCCTAATGTTGTGGTTGTGCAGATAACTACACTAGGGGCTTTGTTCTCTTGTCTTTTGAATGAGTATCCTTTTATGTAATAAGGTGCATCGTTTAGATTACTTTAGCTTACATATGCACATAGAGTCATATGGGTGTTAAAGTGGGGGCTAAATGTGCCATAGAAAATTGGCCCTCTTGAGAAAAGAGACAATTTCACACATAATTGGACCCACTTTTGAGTCCCTTCACATCATTCATCCTTCAAAACAACATTTACAGGCCCCTTAGACCCATTAATTTTGATCTAGAGGCCTGTTTTACCTAAGAAATCACATAAAATCCGACAAACAATATTTAATTATCTTGTACCCCAAAAACCCACCTTCAAATAGTAGTAGTGGGACACATTTTCCACCTTGGGTGAACGAGTCCCCTTTGATGGGACCCATTTTCCAAGGGTGGAAAATGAGTCCCCTTTGAGGGAAAATTCAAATTGAAGTAGGAATTTAATCAATTTAACTTTAATTTCTAGTGAATGTTGGCCTCTTAGGTCTAATTAACAAGAAAATAAGGTGTTGTTGCTTATAAATATTCATTTCAAGTCATTTTACACATCTTTTTATCATCTTTTCTTATCCTTTATCATTCCTCAAGAGCAACTCAAAAAGTAAAGTCTTTCACAACAAGTTTAATTAGCAAAAATTGAAGTTTTAGGGCAACAAACTAGGGTTTTTGCAGGTCTTGAAGCTCACTTCTCTTATCAAGATCCAACATTGCAAAGGATTGATGATGGATTCCTATGGTGAACCATGAAAAAATCTAGGGTGAAGAGGTGCAACTAGCCACCAAATCACACCTAAGGACTTGGTTTCCTATCGATTCCATCTTCCATTTTCATTCTATCTTCATATTAAAGTTTGCATCTTGTTTGTTTATCATTTGCATGTCATTTCATTCCTATTTTTTATATGTTGCAAGGTTTCTAGGGTTGAGATCTTGCATCATATAGATCATTCTTGCATGTCTTATTCTAGAGCAATAGGATTGGATCTTTGTCACATCTAAGGCTAGGGTTTATGCATATTTTTCTCCATTCAAGGTTTAATTAACCAACTAGGGGTTTGACCAAGGAAAAACCCCCATTAGACAAACAATTTTAAGCTATTTTTTAGGAATTTTTAGAGATCCAAAGTCGGGTTTCCGTCAGAAATTGCTGTGTAGGTGTCAAGGTACAGGAAAGAACTTTGAAATTGCAGAAATTTGAAAGTGGAATGATTCGCCATGCATGGAAAACGAGTCCCTCTTGAGGTGCAGATTTGAATTAGATGCAAATCTAGATCCTTGACTGTAAGAAAACAACTTATGTGCAAAAAAGTCCTGATCTAGGACTGATTCACCCAAGGTGGTGAATGAGTCCTAGTCAGCCTAAAGTCAAATTTCATTAGTTTTCCAGATTAGTTTCCAATCATCTCTAGTTTACCAGGTGCACTCACTTTGAGAAACAACCTTCTGTTTAGTTTAATTTTAATTTTTAATCATTCTTTAAGGAATTTTGTAAACACTCTGTTTTCAAACATATCATAGATCTTAATTTTGCATTTGTAATATGTTTTGTAAATAATTCAATTGCATTTAGATCATCTCATTCAGTCTTAATAACATCACACATAGCATAATTTGAATGAACTAGTTAGCATTTTTGGCCCTACCTCTCTCCTTTTAGGTGAAAAACCCTAGAAGAGCTAGAGAAGTCCTAGAGAGCCAAAAAACAACGTTTCAACAAGTTTGCAAACACACATGCAAAAGGGAAAAAATGGTGAAGGGTTAGGTCATAGGGATTTTCCTTAATCAAATCCCACTTTGGTAATCAAACCCTTAATGAAATGATGAAGTGAATGAGAATGATAAACAAATAACATGCAAATGGTATCAACTTACCAAACCCTTGTTGAAGAAAATCTAAAGATATGTCAATGGATGCTCCAAAATGCTTGATTAATGCTTGATTATAGGATGCAAAGTGCTCAAATGCAAATTGAATGCTTGAATGAGTTAGGAGATTGTAGGAGATGTAAAATGAGGAGAAAAAGACTTATTTATACATTCTTGTGCCTTAGTAAACCATTGATACCTCATCACAGGCCGAAATCAAGTAATTTTGAATAAAAACCCAAAAGGAAATTTGATTTTTTTTGAATTTGGAGCCAAGAGGGACTCATTTTCCACCCATGGAGAATGGGTCCCACCTTGGACTTGAAAATGGGTGTCGGGAATTAAGTCACATTTAATATTATTTGTCGAGTTTACATTAAAAAATACACTTAATTAAGCCTTATGAGTGCATAAAGGGGTCAAATAAAACATAAGAAAGGTGTAAATAATGAAATTAAGCTTAGAAAAGTGTGAAATCCTATTAAAAGACTCTACAATACGGTATGTACAGGATCATCATGGAAAAAACAAGTCCTTAAGTGGCAAAAAATTTAGAAAAATAAGTGTTAGGCAACTTGACTTAAAAATTTGAATAAGTTATCTATATTATTTCAAAAATATGTAAGAATAGAATCTGTAGAAAATTGAATGTAGTTTCTAAACTACTAGGTTTATTTTAAAAAAATAAAATGTATTTGGTGAAAATTTGAAATTTCAATGCATAACTTTAAATTTGTGGAACACAAGAAGTAGGTGTTCACTCACTAACCATAATAAAATGATAATATATTTTATAAGATTTTACATATAAGTAGAGGACTCATGTCCGATGTGATGCATTTTTTTGTAATTTTTTTCCAAGTAAATAATTAATTATGATTTTTTTGATTCAACTTTTTAAAAATATAAAAACTCGTATGTCTGACCACCTTAACTTGGTCAAAACTTCATGAAATTTAATTTTTCTTTTTTTAATCCTATATTATGTGAAGCATAGAATGTGACACATTTTTTGGATTCAAAAAATGTGATACCGTTTGAAAGTTATAGATGTTTTTCA
Organism: Sequoia sempervirens; assembly: GCA_007258455.2. Classification (NCBI taxonomy): domain Eukaryota; kingdom Viridiplantae; phylum Streptophyta; class Pinopsida; order Cupressales; family Cupressaceae; genus Sequoia; species Sequoia sempervirens. The sequence continues at coordinate 30,696,177 of VDFB02058242.1, forward strand.
ATTAGCCTATTGATCAAGACTTTAGTTGTAATTCTAATAGAAAATAAATAATAATTATTTATTAAATTCAAATTAAAGCATAATTTATATTGGTGGAAAGATGAAAATATCCTCTAAAAACCCTTTTCGTTTCATCAATTTTGGGTAAAAAAAAGTTGTCAGCCACATACCCTACAAATACCCATAATATTGCCACTTTTTGGCCCATCATGATTTTGCACATACCCAACACTTCAAAATAGGACTTGATTAGTGATGAAAAGGTGATTCTTAGGTGAATTGCAATGAATAGAGTCTAGAAAAGTGTAGAAATTTTTTACAACACTTCACAACACCCTCACAAGATGTCATAATTTGAATTTTAAGGACCTAAATGTTCATATTCAAGCCATATTACATTAATATTAAATCAAAGAAAAATAGACAAAAAATTGTGAAGAAAGGCCTAAAAGACCATGAAAATGACAAGGGGCCATTTTTCTATGATGCATTTAGCCCCCACTTGAGTGAGAGGATGAACTTGATTTAAATTAACAATAAAGTAGCCATGCATTTTGAGAAGGATCTTAGTGCACTTATGCTAGCAAGATGGAATAACAAAGATCAAGATGGATGATCAAACTCCCAGGATGAAGATCCCATGGAAAAGTAGACATAAGAACAAAGGAACACAAATGTTGAAATGAAGGGATAGGATGAAGCTTCAATCATCTGTCCAACTAGTTGTGGATTAGATCTAGGCTATTTATTTGAAAAAGAGAATGCATACTCATTTTGGGCTGATAGAACTCATGGCAGTCTTCTGGGTGAGAAGACCCAAAAGGAAAGATACATACGCTAGTTTGTGTGCATTCACAAACACAAAGGTGGCTATGGGGAAAGTTGTGTCGCTAAATGGGCTTCCCACTCAACCATATCAAAGTTATACCTCTTGATAACTTTAACAAGGCACCACAAGGGAAAATATCAGTTCGTGCTTCATGAGACAAGAAAAGTTTTGTATGCTTAGAACTCATGAACAAAAAGCAAGGCACCACAAGCATGCAAGTTGCGTTATGCAAGGTGGCAAAAAGTGCAAAGTATAAAATGAAAAAATGTAAAATGTAGAAGTGTTCGAATGAATCTTGTTAATTCCATGCAAGGTCTGTCACTTAGGGAACATTGTGTCTAATGTCTCCAAGAGAGGACCAATAAAAGAATAAAATATTCACAACTTAGGGAATGCAATGCATCACATTAGGCCACCAAGAGGAATGTAATATGCAAAAGATAGATCACACTTATGAAGGACATCATAACCAATGTTGTCCACAAAGTGAGAAACACATCATATCAAATGACAAGGTTGGACTAAGAACTGAGAATGAAAAATGAAATATGGTAATGTATGCCTCACACTTTAAAGGAATTGCTACAAATGATTCTGTGAGCAAGTACTTTAAAGTAGGGGAGGAAAGAAAATGAAAAAGGAAAAACAAGACATGAGATCCAACTCAGAAAGCCCTATGCAAAGTCATATGAACTTCTGAGTTAGGCTACTTCATGTAAACAAAAAAAGAAAACAAAAGAAAAGGGAGTTGCCTCCCATAAAATATAACACCAAACACATAAGGGATCTATGGATTCAGAGTCAGTATGTTTGTTGTTGCAATGTTTTTTTATTAAGGATCTCATAACTTTCATCATTTCCCAAAGCACATAGAACTAGAAGAATGACACAAAGAGAGCGAAAACAAAAGAAGATTCCATTTTGGGTCAACATGGAAGAGACATTGCGGTCTCAATGCTTATCATCATCCCCAAAAGGAAAACACAAGTGGAAAGAAAATGAAAGGAAGAAGAAAAGGAAAAGCTTTTAGATCAACATGAAGGAGAAATTTTGGTCTCAATGCCTTGCGTCATCCCCAAAAGGAAAAACACAAGAAAAAGATAAAGTTAAAAGGAAAAGGAACTTTTTGGGTCAACATGGAAAAGATATAGGGCATTTCAACACTTTGCGTCATCCCCAAAAGGAAAACAAAAAAAAAAAGAAAATGACCTTTTGGGTCAACATGGAAGAGACATAGGGCATCTCAATACTTTGCGTCATCCCCAAAAGGAAAACAAAAAAAAAGAAGAAAATGATCTTTTGGGTCAACATGGAAGAGACATAAGGCGTCTCATTGCTTTGCATCATACCCAAAAAGAAAACACAAAAGAAAAGGAAAAAAAGGTAATGCATGGCATATAAAAGAATAGAGGTGCAAACAAAAGAAGTATACAATGAGAGAGAAAACATTAAACACGCAATCTATGAGGGAACGCGATACGCACATACAAGAAAAATGGAAAGAGACTAGTATTGCAAATGTAAGTCAACCCTTAACTAAGTTATTGGCTTCTCAATCTTAGTAGTTAAGTGGAAAAGGAATAACATAGTTAAGAGACAAAAACAATTACATTACAAGGATAAGGATAACAACTTCTTGGCCCCCACAAAGTGTAAAGGAAAGAATGAGCCGAGGTGGGTGATGTGAAAGGATCATGCAATAGTGAGAATAGGGAATTCTACAACTATGACATCATAAAGGGATTGAGTATTATTTATGGGATAATAGGAAAGCAATTGGTATCAGTGAAATGATACTTATCCAGTATGTCCTTCAATGTCCAACATTCTTCAATTCGATGTCCAAGAATATGATGATATTTGCAAAATGGTATGTTATAATCTTTAGGATGAATGACCAACCTATTCATAGGTGGTAAAAGTATAAGACCTTTTTTAAAAATTAGTTGAAGTCTCCTCTCACATTCAGGTGGAGGATGTTTAGGAAACTTGAGTTTCTTCAATTTGTAAGGTCGTTTTAATTTGCTAGACTCTCCTTTTTCATGAATGGAAGGAGGAAGAGGACTCATAGGGATCCTAACATCTTTTCATTAGAATTAGGTAATGGTTGTTCACATGGAAGAAGAATGTTTAAGTAAGGAGGAGAACCAAAGATCACTGTACCATCATCTTGAAGTCTCCAATATTCAAAAGGAGGTCTATTAGGATGAGAAGGATCTTGATATCCTAATCCTATGGTGTTTTCTTCTGTTGGTTTTTGCTCAAGAAGTTAATGAATGCCATGTTCATGTGTTGTGTTACAACCTTGTTTAATGAGGATAGTAAAGCCTTTACTGTAGGTTTCTTCAAGTTTATGGGAGTGTTTGTGACTTTGTGATCATAAAATGGGTTCAAGGATATGTTTGTTGAGAGGAACTAGGTCCACTTGATGGAGGAAATTTAGGCCCTTCATTGATTTTAGGATGTAAATATGCAAAATGATCAGGAGGTGTAATAGTAGGCGGATCTTGTGGCTTCATGGATGGGTAAAAGGCTACATTGGCTTCTAGGTTATCAAGGCATTCATTGTAAATTTTTTTCATGCTATCATCATTTTCTCCAATAATGTCTACATCATGAGGAGGAAAATCATGAGGATTTAAAGGAGCATGAGGCAGCTCAAGGTCATTAGGGTCACAACCAAAGGCACAATTGGACATTTCTACCAAGGATTTTAATGAATTCTAAAAAATATTAAAAGAAAATTCCATGATGCAAGTAAATTAAGATGCAAGAAATGATTGAAAAATAGAGATTCTGTAAATTAAAATAGAAAAGAAACTACAAAAATCTGTAATGTAGAAAATACCTAGAAAATGTTTGAAAATGTTGTGCAGAATGTGCACGTGGACTGATTCGCCTAGGGTGGCAAATGAGTCCAACTATGAGATTTTTTTGTGATTTTTAGAAAATTTAATGTGATTCTAATGCTTTTTAGATGCCAATTAAGAATGGAGATGCATATTTTCATTTTTTTCAATGATATGTAATGCAAAAATAAAATCTAAATGAGTTGTTCACTAATGCAAGTAAAAAAACCCTAGGATGTAAAAACAAAATAATACTCTAATTGAATGTTGATGAAAATGAAGTATAGGATGCAAGATGCAATTGAAATCATAAATGTAAAGTGTTCAATATGCAGGTTCACCAAAATGAACCATAGATTTTTGGCACCCTAATCCTTTCTAGCACTTCTAGGGTTTTTCACCTAAAAGGAGAAAGCAGAGCCAACAGTCTAGGTAGGTTCACTCAAATTATGTAATGTATGATGTTATTTAGACTAAGTGGAATGATCTAAGTGTAGTTATATGAACTAATTGACTAATTATGTATGAAAATTCTAAGATTTATGCAATGTTGGAAAACACAATGTGATATGAAAATAATGAACTATAAATAAACAAATGCAAAACAAAAGAGAAAAGGGTTGAATCAGAGTGCACCTATGCAACAATTGGAGAATTTGGAATCTTCTATATGCTGTATGAAATTATAGAAAATCGCTAGTGGGACTCATTCGCCACTGATGGTGAATCAGTCCTGCTTCTGATGAAAACTATCGGGAACAGGTTTCTAAGTGTCGGGACCCAGAATTTGACAAAATCTAGATTTCTAGCCTTAAGGTGGGACTCATTTGCCACTGATGGAAAATTAGTCCTCTCCCAAAATTCTGAGAAATCAAGGGAATATTTTCTAGCACTAGTACTGAAGTTCTCTGCTTATTGGGTTGCTGAAGTCAAATCTACAGAAAATGGATAGAATGTCTTCTCCAAGCTTGAAATAAGATGTAGTTGAATTGAAACACTTTGTTGACTTATTGTCCACTTTTCATCACCTAGGTGCTTGTCAAATCTCCATACACAAGTCTGCAAGAAAAATGCAAAAGGGGAAAAATGGTTAAGGGTTAGGTTATAGGGATTTTCCTCGATAAAATACCACTTTGGTAAGGGTATGTGCAAGATCATCATGGAAAAAATAGGCCCTTAAGTGGCAAAAAATTCAAAAAAATAAGAGGTAGGCAACTTGAATTAAAAAATTTGAATAAGTTATCTATATTATTTCAAAAATATGTAAGAATAGAATCTGTAGGAAATTGAATGTAGTTTCTAAACTACTAGGTTTATTTAAAAAAAATCTATTTGGTGAAAATTTGAAATTTCAATGCAGAGTAATTTTAAATTTAAGGGAAAAATAAGAAGTAGGTGTCGACCACCCTCCACAATAAAATGATATTTTTTTTATAAGATTTTAGATATAAGTAGAGACTCATGTCCCGATGTGATGCCTATTTTTTGTAATTTTTCCAAGTAAATAATTAATTATGAATTTTTATTACAACTTAAAAAAAATATAAAAACTCCTATGTTTGACCGCCTTAACTTAGTCAAAACTTCATGAAATTCATTTTTTTTAATCCTATAGTATGCAAAGCATAGAATGTGATACATGTTTTGGATTCAAAAAATGTGATACCGTTTGAAAGCTATAGATGTTTTTCAATTAGCCTATCAATTAGGACTTTAGATGTAATTCGAATAGAAAATGAATAATAATTATTTATTAAATTCAAAGTAAAACTTAATTTATATTGGTGGAAATTTGAGAATTTCCTTTAAAAACCCTTTTTGTTTCATCAATTTTGGGTAAAAAAAATCATCAGCCACATACCCTACACATACCCACATATCACCACTTTTTTCCCCATCATGATCCTGCACATACCCATAATCAAACCCTTAATGAAATGATGAAGTGAAGGAGAATGATAAAAAAAAACATGCAAATGGTATCAACTTACTAAACCCTTTTTGAAGAAAATCTAAAGATATGTCAATGGATGCTTCAAAATGCTTGATTAATGCTTGATTATAGGATGCAAAGTTCTCAAATTGAAATTGAATGCTTGAATGAGTTAGGAGATTGTAGGAGATGTAAAATGAGGAGAAAAAAACTTATTTATACATTCTTGTGCCTTAGTAACCCATTGATACCTCATCACAGGCTGACATCAAGTAATTTTGAATAAAACTCGTCAGGAAATTTGATTTTTTTTGAATTTGGAGCCAAGAGGGACTCATTTGCCACCCATGGCGAATGGGTCCCACCTTGGACTTGAAAGTGGGTGTGAAGAATTAAGTCACATTTAATATTATTTGTCGAGTTTACATTAAAAAATACACTTAATTAAGCCTTATGAGTGCATAAAGGGGTCAGATAAAGCATAAGAAAGGTGTAAATAGTGAAATTAAGCCTAGAAAAGTGTGAAATCCTGTTACAAGACTTTATGACACTTCAAAATAGGACTTGAGAAGTGATTAAAAAGGATATTTTTAGGTGAATTGTAATGAATAGAGTCTAGAAAAGTGTAGAAATGTTTTACAACACTTCACAACACCTTCACAAGACATCATAATTTGAATTTTAAGGACCTAAATGTGCATATTCAAGCCATATTACATCAATAAATCAAAGCAAAATAGACCAAACATTGTGAAGAAAGGCCTAAAAGACCATGAAAATGACAAGGGGCCATTTTTCTACGGTGTAGATGTAAATGCAGTTTTTGAATAATTTTTTAATGAAATTGGATGCAAAAATTCAAGCTAAAATGAGCTTTCACTAATGCAAAAATTGAAACCCTAAAATGCAAGTTAACCAATGCAAATTCTAATGCAAGTTAAATCTAGGATGAATATGCACACTCCAAATCAGAATTATGATGTTCTAAATGCAGGTTCACCAAAATGGAGTAAAGTAAAATGGGGGAATGATGATCATGTATTTGCACCCACTTTCAAAGATGTTCCACTCAAGGATAACCATAGAGATCTTAATGCAAAAGAGAAAGAGACCTTGCAATAGGGATGTCCTAAGGTCTGAATATGATCTAATGAGGGTTTCACCACCAAGTTTAGACTTGGAAAAACAAATAAAATACAAGATGAAATGTAAAACCCTAATTGAATGCAAATTAAGTCTAAAATGGCCTAGAAAGACGAAAAAAATGCAACAAAAAATTGTAAAATAGAAAGTGTGCACCTGGGAAATTGAAGAAGGTAGAATGGAGGTCTAGATCATTGAAAAATATGCTATCAAGGCTAACTGGGACTCATTCACCAAGTTGGGTGAATTAGTCAAGTTCCTAGGAAAATGTGCAAGAATAGGTTTCTATCAAAAGGGAATCTAGATTTGTAAAAATCTTTGTTAGGCCTGTATAGTGGGACTCATTCACCACTTGTGGAGAATCATTCCACTTCTACTTTTCTAAAAGTTTTGAACCAGATTTTGTTCCTCTCGGTCTACTATGCTCTTCTCAAATAATTCTGGATATGAAACTACAAATTGCCACCTATAGGTCTTCTCCAAGTCTCTCCGAGGCTTGATGACAACTTAAATAACAACTTTGATCACTAGATTTTTTTTTTCCAATCTCGCTCCTTATGAAATATTCAACCTAAATATACAAATCACATGCAAAGGAGAGGGAAAAATGATGTGGGGTTAGTGAATAGGGGTTTTCCTTGGTCAAACCCCTTGTTGGTAATTAAACCTTGAAATGAAAGAAAAATGAATGGACAATGATGAATGAACAAAAGAAAATGTTGTAAGTCACCAAACCCTAGCAATAACATGCTACAATTATGCTTGAAATGGATACAATGGATGTGGTTCTTGACTCTTTCTTGAATGGAGTTGATCTTGCTTGTAACACTTGCTTGAATCATAAACTCTACATCACAATTATTATCACAATAACAAGCATGATGATTGGCACTTTAATGCTACTCTAAAATTCTTGATAATCTACCCTTGAAATCCTTCAAATGCTCTTGTGAATGCTCAAATTCTCTTGTGAACTCTCTTGAATGCTAGGTGTTGAATATGAGTGAAAGAACCTTGTATTTATACTTAATTATGAAATAATTCCCAAAATTACAACACTATAAGCCGACATCAAATCTAGGAAAATAAAAACCCATTAGAAATTTGAATTAAATTTAAATTTTGGTCACACAGGACTCATTCGCCCAAGGTGGCGAATGAGTCCCATTAGAGATAATGTATGGGACCAAAAATGAAAAGTGCTTAGAAATGTGTGAAAACTAGTTTGGGGCCAAATGATCTAGGTGGGACCCATTCACCCAAGGTGGAAAATGAGTCTCAGATCCCTAAATCTGGGCCACACAAGCCAAAAACACCTGAATTATGATTGGGTATTGATTGGTGTCGGTATTATCCTAAAAGAGATGCAATAAATGAGGCTTGTGGATGAAAAATGGGGCCAATTAAGGCATGAGAAAGCAAAATTATTAATGAAAATCCTAGAGGAATGTGAAAGTGTGTTACAACACTTTACAACACTCCAAATAAGGCAAGATTAATGTTGATTTTGATTAGAAAGAGATTTATTATGCTTAGTTATTTGATAGAACCCTAGAAAAGTGTGAAAGTGAATTACAACACTTTAGAACACTTTAGCAATGTGACATTAAAATCCATTAGTTCACAAGGGCCCAAGATTTAATTTGAATGTGTCACTAAATCAAGGCAACATTAAGCCAAAATCACAAGGAAGGCTCGAACAAGCCAGAAAAATTAGAAGGGTTACTTTTTTGGTGACCCCACTAACAAGCTAGGCAACCACACAAACCCTAACTTTAGCATTGATGAATTATCCAATGAATCGATGGATGGGGAGGAGAATGAAGAAGAAAACAACAATAATGATAATGATGATGAGGAGGTGGGTGCTGAAAATAAGGTCCCAAGCCTATTCCTTGAGTTGAATACAATGTTGTTAGATTATGAGGACTTGAACACCACCCTTGTTGTGCAACCTAACCAAGATACCTTTCACAAGTGCATGCAAAATGCAAAAAATGTTTCTATCCTAAAGACCCGTGTTGATGAGCTTGAAGGGAAGTTGAGAGTAATTTCTAGCTTCACCATAAAAGTAATGCACTACTTTGAAGCCAACCTATGTTCTTTGTTGAAAGAATAATTTAAAAGTTATGAAAGAAATAAGGGAGCCAACACTAGTAAGTTTATTAAAAAATATATATAAATTCCTTAAGCAAGGTTGGGATAAAATATTTTTGTAGTCTAGATCTCTCTCTATTTCTATTTATTTTATGTTTTAAAAATTTGAACTTTGTTGTTACTATGTTATTTCTAGCTTGTGTCCAATGTGATCCTTTTTATCTTAAGTTATTTTGTGTTGTTTTGCTGCCTTGGGGGCCTTTAGTGTATAGTGTTTAGTACCATGATTTTTTGCTAATATAAAATAAAGCAAAAGAATTGAGAAGTAATTCAAAATTCAAATTGAAGAACAAGTGGTTAAGGTAGGTGTTTGATGAGAAGAATTTTCAATCAAATCAATTCAAAATATTTCTATCAAAATATTCTAAAATATATTTTTAGATCCCCTTTGTATACTCAAAAGGGGGCTTTAATCAAAGCCTTCTGACATGTAGCTACTAGTGAGGTTCAATCTAAGGGGCTTCAATCAAATTCACCTTAGCTTGAACACAATGTGTTTTATTTATATTCCTATCCATATTTGATCTCTTTAGCAAGCTATTAGAACATATTGTCGTGCTTTCACTAGATAAGAATTTTTTTTGGACATGATCACACCCCCTATACATTATTTTAGTTTTCTACAAACAAAATTATACTCTAGAAAATTTTCCCAATTTATTTACAAAGCTCAAGGGCACAATTATGTATGTATATTTTAGGATTTGACATGAAATCTAATTACACAAGAATTACTATAGACACATTACAACTTGGTTACAATCTTATAAGATCTAAATTAATTTCCATTCCATTTTAGTTGTGTATTGAATTGACTTATACTTGGTTGTGATCATTTATTAAATTTTATATAAATGTTTTACATGATTAACATGTTTTTCCTCTTTAATTATATAATTATAATTTACTTATTGATTATTATTACATTAAATTATATATTATTTTAATTAATATTATAAAGTTATATGTTTGAGAAATAAAAATATGGTCATTAAGATAATTAGGTAAATAAGCATAATTAGTTATAAATTAGCCTATAGATATAAAGTGGGTCATAGATGGAGTATAATAGAATGGACCAAATTAGGAAATATTAAATGAATAGTGCAACCATGTCATAAATAAAAATTAATTAGGAGAGAGAATACTTCATTCTATGACCAAATATTGGTGTCAATAGATGAAGACAATTACATCAAAATACACATTGGATTCTAGAAATATGCTAAAAATTCATGTGTATGAATGAGAATTAAAATATTCTTCCCTATTCTATGTTGGTTTACCTTTGAAATTATGGTTGTAGTTTGCGGATATGAAATTTATTTATTTCTATCTAGGAATAGATATTGAATTCCTAGATAATTTAATATGAATGCAATATGGATATCTTTTTTACACAAAAATAACATCAAACAATGAAAATTTATGTAAATTTTTCTTAGTATTGATATGTGCAATGTTGTTAGTTATATACTGTCTAGATACCTAAAATGTGACCATATACTCTAATCACACTTGACTTGTACCTTATTCTATTTATTATTTATTTAACCTTCACCTTTAAGTCCCATTTTACTTAAATAAATATTACTATTTATTTAATTAATTTATTCTTCACCCTTATCCCCCACTTTAATTAAATAAATTTATATTTATTTAATTTCATCTAGTGTTATCCCCAAACTCTTCCAACTAAATTAATTAATTAATTAAGGTTAATTAATCCCCACCACCTTTACCTCCAATATTTATTTCCACTTTCTCCCTCAATCCTTTTCCATTTAATCCTATCCATTGACTCCATTCACATGGATCAAATCTAAATTTTTTGTCATGTGACAAGTGTCCCTCTCACATAGCTAACTAAGACCTTGTCTAGATTCATTGAATCTAGAAACTTTCCAAAAATTCATACTGCATCTCTAAATCCCATTCATTCACATAAATATATGCCCTAGTGCATTTATTGAATTTATCCCTTATCCCTTATGTGACACTTGTAACATGACTACAAATTTTTATCTAAACCCTAATCCTCAATCAATCCTTGCCATCCATCAATCAATGCATCTTGGCTCTTGATTTATCTTATGGAAATTTTATAATTGAGAGGCCCATCTCATCCCATTTGAGCAATCTTTCATTATCATAATATTATGCTATCCAATTTTCTATTGAATCATCTTGATCATACCATCATGCTACTAAAATTATGAGAAGCCACATCCAAGCTATCCATACATCAACATATCACAGTTTATCTTTCCAAGGTTTTAATGTATTTGGCTTGAGTAAGCTATAGATTTGGTGCATATTTCATTTAAATGTCATTTGCATGCATAGATAAAGATTCTTATTTTTTATTTTTTCTTATATGTTGATAAAGATAACAACTATTAGGATGACCTCACACCTACAAACATGAATTGGGTTAGATAATTGTGTTGGATCTAGATGTTCAATAATATTAGAATATAAATAAGGATTATATTGGTGAACAAAAGTCATATAGATAGGCTAATTGGTCTATGAATGTATGCATATGAACATAGGGATAAATACTAAACATAGGGATAGGTGGAATCAAGGATAGGTACATGGGCCCAACTATGCAAAAAAATGTTGCAATTTGTAGCTATATAAGTATATCGAGACATTATCCCAAATTAGATATATATAGGATATGCATCAATGATGTAGTTTTCAATATTACATTTCCCCTCTACTTTGAGGTGCATGATAATACCTTAGAATGAATAATGCATATGTAGGATTATCAAAGTCCTAAATTAAGTAAAATGGATAGACAAACCTATGGTCTATGAAGGGGGAAGATTATCCTTCCATATTCTTTCCTTTTCCATATATTCTAGCCCATTTCATATTTGCAAGAAAAAGGAATAAATAACTTGATGAATTCTTCTAACTCACAAGATATGTTGAACATAGTTTAGTGATCATGTCTTCAATTGATTTTATCTATAAGGTAAAATTAATCAATAAATAAGGTTTTATTAGATATATCAATTACAAAAAAGCTATATATCTAAATAGATTAATAATTGAATACATCATGAGATAATCATAAGAACATGGATTTGATAAATCAATAAAAAATGATAAACATGTAAGTGCATGCAATCTTCTAAGAATAAAAGTATAGTAATCATAACTAGAAGAGTACACCATCAAAATAATAAAAATTGATTAGAGTTATAATCAAATATAAGATTGATGTTTACCCCAACATGGGTAAAATAATGGTGATGTAACCCAAAATATCAAAAAAACGTGAAATTTTAACAATAGGACTAGTGTGGAACTTGCGAGCATTACCACACATAGGATATGATAAGTGGGACAAGTATGTTCAAGATGATATTGATGTGTCCCTCTAATATGGTCAAAACCATTGTGAAATTGTTATAAATATCCCAATTTTTCATCCATGAGAATTAGCATTATTGGATAAGATCAATAAGATAATTAAGATTAATGACATGAATCCTAGTAAGCCCATGGATCTTGTAAAGATAGATACATAAATAGCACAAAGGCTCAATAGTGAAGCAACTCCCCAAACATATCATACATGGTTGTAAGATAAGTGATATAGTTCTATATAAGATAATGAAAATCATGCATGCACACAAGTGAAGGAAGATAACATATGTAAGCATCAAATCCTAAAATTCATTATTTAAAAGAAAGAGTAAAAGACATAACATTGATATAGTATTGGGATCATGAATTCACAAATTATTCTTCCGCATCCATGATGCCATCATTTTTCAGCCAAAATATCTCATCAAATTTATCTTTATATTTGTTAGTTTTATGTTTGTTGCAACCACTTCATCGAATATTTTTTTTTTGCTGTTGTCATTGTATGCTAATAAGCTAGTTTTAACACATAGTATTTCTTTGGTTTAAATTCTAAAAGTTATTTATTTATTTATTTATAATTAATTATGTATTCTTTCTTTCTATGTGTTTTCTTTGACTATTCTTTCATAAAATTATGACCTTCTCATTCAAGTCTCAAACGAATTCTTTCCATTCCAATATAATGAATCTCATATAAGTCATGGATATCATCCTCTCTTCCATATGGAACATCATTAGATGCCTCACACATGAATCTGATGTAAAAGAATTAATATATTAATTTATTTTATAATAAGATATTTATTTATTTATTATTTTGTCTTCCTATACAAATTTAACACCGCAGTGCAAAAATTTAAAATTATACTTTTTAATCCATAGTGTACTAGAATAATTTTATCTTAGAATGTCTTCATTACACAAGTAATCAATATAATCATAAAAGAAGACGTAAAATCAATAATACCCACAAAATCATGATTGCCATTATCACCATTAGGGTAGAGGACCAGTACCTGAGCATGTTTCAATAGTTGTGATATTAGTTGTTTATATAATGCCCAATATTTTTATCAATATTGGACCAATAGTTGTGACTTTAAAGTTGTTAGTGTTGATGATGACTACCCATAATTAAATAAAATGTATTCATTTGATCTAAAAAGCAACCAATCATGTGTTTCCACATCATCGCTCAATAAAACATGCTGTGAATGCACAAGTATTGGTCTCACTTTTCTTTTGGGCCTTTTTGGACACCTTGACAAAAAGCATGCTGATGTGGCATCATATTTGATGATGTGGCCCTGAAACCTTAGTTATAAGTAGGGGACTTGCCAAATAAGCTGCTGTAAAAAATTGAGAGTGATTTGAAATTTCCAAGTAGGATAATTAGAAGCGCGAAGTTAGGGTGCATAACTACTAGGTCCTCTCCCCTAAAAGAAAGAGCCTCTACATTGATGAAATGCTTTATAAATAAATTTACAAATATTTTCAAATGACTAATAGTAGGTGCAACAAACAAATTTAATATGTGAGAGTCATTAAAGATGTAGTAAGTCTACAAATTTAATAATAGCCAAGATGATTGTTCTTGAACCTATCTACCTTATGTGAGAAGAGTTTTCAAATGGTTAATAGTAGGTACAACAAATTTAACTGAAGCTGTAGTAAGTCTACTCATGATAGCGAAGATGTCTGTTCTTGAGCCTATCTACCTTATCTGAGAGAAGAGGACGTGCTCAATAAAGATGATCACAACTCACTAACTAACTTTCTTCTTCTCCCTTAATCTTTGATGGAGATCTAGAAAGTTCCCTTGATTGGCTTTTACTATCTCTCCAACAGACCCACGTTTCCATCGTCTTGCATAATTCTAAACCAATGACAACCATTGTTACCCAAAGTTAGCTCACTCTCTCAAAGTGGGAGCGCCTTCGGCGTAAACATCGTTGATCACAAATTTCGGTAAGTACAGATTTCTGGCAAGTGGAGTACGAGTAGGGAGGGCCTCTGAAAGCACATAAAGTTTCGTACAAAGGACACTGTTCAAAACAGAATGGGGACACGTCAAATTTGATTAAGCACATGTGTTTTTCGTTGTTTAGGTTTTTTTCAGTCATTTTTGTTCTGCTAACAAGTCATTGTCATCACCGGCCATCAATCTGTAAAGATATTGAATGCCCAAGTTTCGTATAGATCTCCACATATTGATAACATACCTTCCGACCAAGTTGACCCACTGCTACCAAAAGTTCCACAATTTCACGGTCCAACTTGGTTCAAAAGTTAGCGATAGATTTTACTTGAAAGCGCTGGAAAGGGGACGGTTATGTCTTGTTGCTGACCAGAGGATTATTTATTCACAAAGCTACCATCTTTTGATTCCGACTCTCTTGATAATGTGGAGATATTTTATGACTTTAGACTGTTCGATACAGCTGAATTCTTGATTTGCTCTGCTGTATATACCGTTGATAAACATCTTAATGCTTTTACAGCTCACATAGAGTGGGTGGCCAATTTACAACTAACCATAATAGCTTACGTGTAGAGCCACTCTTATAATAAATTATCAACGTGGGCTTGACCTTAGACGTCTTGTTTTTCTCTCTGTCTATTGTTGGACTGTTAAAAATCTATTATTATTTGTATGTCTCTGTCTACTGTGTATTTCTTTGTTGAGAAGGAAGTGTGTGGTGATCTTTGTTTCCATTTTAATTGAGTCTTCATGTGTTTTGTGGACTCTATGTAGATCTTGAAAGTTATTATTTTGTTTTAGTTATTGTTTGTTTATGCAGCAGGGGTGTCCCCGCGATTCAGTCCAGTGGCTCACCAGCCCATACCTTGGGTACCTAGGGCAAGCTGGGGCTAGACTAGCCCCCTACAGGTGGACGTGGAGGACGCCATAGCCCGCATACAGACCCACCGGTCAACTGCAAGAACAGGGGGTTGAACCGGAGATCTATGAGGAGCAAACCCACGGCCCAAGCCAACTCCGTTACCCAGACGGGCTATTGTTTCAGTTATTGTTATTCTCTACCCTAAATAATTCAAGATAAATGAATGTATGATGAATTATTCCTATTCTCCACTGTGGGTAGAAGCTTGGATACAATATATAAAATGACAATATACAACATTTTATTTTACACTTGCCAAATCATTAAAAATATTATATATGCATGGATTCTCTTATTTATGTGTTTTATTTTGTAATGTTAATTTCTTATTGTTTTTAGAGTGATGAGATGAGGTTGCTAAAGTTCAGAGGATGTGTTAGGCCTTTCATGTGCATGGTTCTTTTCTCTTTTTCATAATAACAATTGTTTTATCTCTATAATGCTTTTATTGTACTGTTACGTTTCAATCATTTTGCAAGTTTTACAAAATTTATCTTTATAATTATATAATGTTTTCTATATGTTAATCTTTTAAGTACGAAGATTATCTATTCCTATACAATATTTTTATTTATTTATTTTTTTAATGATCAAGGAAGATCATCAAAAGAGAGATAACATCACAAGTGAAGAGATGAAAGAAAAACTTTTTAATTTAACTCCTTTTGATTTGGGTTTCTAGAACATAGTTTTGGAAACTATTTATGATTTATAGTTTTTCTCATGTTTAGATATTAAGTGTTTGAGTTGAAGGAATCATGAATAGGTTTTATAGGGTTATATAGGTAAATTTCTACAAGAGGAAGTGGATGTTGATCTCAATAGACATTAAAAGTTAAGATTAAATTATAACTAGCACTTGCACCTAAAGGAGGTTCAAAGATTACACTGATAGAAACTTATATGTATGCAACATGCCAAGTTCTACTTGCATGTGATTGGATTAAACAATTAATAGTAAGTGCTAAATAATGTAATGAAATAAACTTAGAAAAATATAGATATTTTCCACTTTAACAAATCTAAAATTTTCCTTAAAAAAATTTGGTATTATCTAATTTTGAAATATTTGCATGGACATTTAAAACATAAAACAATGCAAATGAAAAAGGAAACATGTCATCAAATCGACAAAAAACACTACAAATGGAAATAAAATGTTCCCATTCAGTTGACAAACCAATATGTATTTGGATTTTACATGATAAGTGAGATTTTGGAGGCTTTCACCTGACATCTTGGAGGATTTTACTATTAAACAATAGCTGAAACTTGTTTTCCAGTGACTCAAAAACAATTGTTTGTAGGCATGAGATATGTTTCAAGCTCAAATCTCACACTATATGTAGCCTATTGTCTAACTATTTTATAGTTTCTAAAATATTACATTCGTTTCGTGCTTTAGAGGATGAGTTTTTTAAAGTTTTTTTGAGGCATATGTGTGCCATTCTCTTTCTTATGGTTAATTTCTCTTGTATCTTTCTCATTATTTATTTTATAAGTGTTGTTTACATGTTAAAATACTTCTAAAATTTATGTCTATCTAATCAATGTTAATCTTCCCAAATTAGGTTAATGTCAAAATACCTAGAATGCTTAATAATTATAAAGATTTAATTTAATTTCATATGCACAACTATTTTTCTAATTTTTATAATAACAATTGTTTTATCTCTCCAATGCTTTTATTATACTTAACGCTTTAATCATTTGTATTTTTTTAGAAGGTTTATCTTCATAATTATATAATGATTTATATATGTTATTTTTAATATGAGGATTATCCATTTTTTTAAATTTTTTTTAAATTTTTAAATTTTTTTTTGGCAAAAGGTGAAAATCCCGAACAATTATATTAATATAAAGTGAAAATACATAGAGGCAGGACAATGCCATTAGAGATTAAATATTGAAGCTTACAAGGGGACCAAATCCAGATAACTTATCCCATGAAAATGTGCAAAAAGGTAGAGAAGCCAAAACCAAATCCTAGTTAAAAAAAGTAATCTGAGAACACCAAAAAAACCAATTGAACAGGGGTTTGGGTATACCCGACGCTCATACAACACCAAGGGAGGCATCAAAGTCTATAATCCATTGGAAGTCAATCATTCATTCCAGGTTGTTAAATTTCTTGAGAAAAACACACCCCATGCATGATGTAGCTCTATGTTGTGATAATGAAACCATGTAGAAGTTGTCAAGGAAAGGAAGCCATTCGAAACTACCAGATGAAATGTGCCCATACTATGGAAGCCACTACTATGGGACGCCAACAAAAATCCTTACCAAGGAAATGGTTTTATTCAAACCCTAAAGATTGTGCTTTTTGAACAAAATGAAGCCAATTCCTTCACCATTTCCTTTGACTCACCAAGGTTGATCAAGGAGGCCACAAAACATGAAGTGATGTCTGTATTCACCCTATAACACTTGAATTGATAAAATCAACACCTGGGACCATCTTCACTACTTTTAGGTCCTTACCAGATGGGTTTTTTATTATTAATTTTTTACATTGGTCTAAGATGGCAGCATCAAAGGCCATCTAATGACATGAGAATTCAAGGTGGATGGGAGTGTCCATACTCTGTATGCTCACAAGATAATAATTAGAGAAAGGTTGAAAAAAATGGTTGGTTATAGAGCTTTAAAAAGGGCAAGCTACTATAGGCACACACATATCCATCGAGGGGAAATTACTTCCAAGATCTTCAAGATAATGAAGTACTTGCAAATTTGTTGAGGCTTTTATTATAATTTGTTTCTTTTGTGCCTGCACACTTGTGAAATACTTTGTAGATAATTTAGCATTGATGATAAGACCACAAAATACTTGGCAATTTATTTGGCAATTTATGATTAAGGATCAACCATATTGAGAGTTTCCCTTTGGAGGTGGCATCAAATTAATACTATATCGATTGAAATAAAAGCATAATAAATGTATACCCCATCAATTTAGGAGTATGAGGGGCCTTAGTTAAGGTTTAATTAATTAAACCACATGTGAGACACTTAGCTCAAAGCCTTAATGCCATGTGGTAGCAATTCACAAGATGTGAGGACCAAGATTTGGGGAAGATACTTAGAGAAGTGCACTAATGTCATGTGTTGAAAAGCTAAGTTAGTTGCATTTGGCAGTGACTCTATTAGTTCTATGAAACCGTAAGATACTCTTGCAGTCCCCACCATGTTTTATCTACTTAAAGAGCCCAACTGGTACTCTAGCCAATTGTCCTTCATTGGTTAGATGTTGGGGTTAAAGACAAAGATAAAATACACTAGCCAACACAAATATAGATCTATGATAGAGTTTGAGAATAGATGTATCAAACTCTGCATACACTCCATGCTGAGACTGAAATGAAAACTACCCACTAGCACAACAATTAGCATCCTATGGCTATGGAACCTCCCTAGTATTGCACCTAATAGACATGTGGTGTGGATGGAACTGAAGCTCCAATTATAACTTTTAGAATTACTTTGGGGGTCTTGCAGTAGTAGGCATGTGGCAATATCATGCAAGTGTTAAGATAGCCTTTGTGTACATATCCAAATATCAAGAGGAGTGATGCAATCATCACCCTTTTACATCCTAACTGCTAATATTAGCAACCCTATCTTTCCGCCTCCTTCAAGGATAAAACACACCTTAATTGTGATTTTATGACATGTGGCACTAACAGGTATCTAGTTAGGGAAATATGATGCCAAAAATAAGAGGCTTCCCATGGGATGGGCCAATAGTGTGTCTTTCCACTACCTTTAACTTTAGGACATTCTTTAAGTTACATAGGTATGAAACATGTCCCAAGTAACCATAATGAGCAATGTTTGGGTCATCAACACAACCAAAAATAGGACTTGACAATACATCAGTCCTCATGATGCTTATCAAAACACTGCTAATGGTAGTAGCTCGATAGCACACCTTTCCCCCTCATTCAAGGAAAAATAATTCCTTAATTGTTCTTTTGTGATATGTGGCACTAGTGGGTATCTAGCTAATACCATGTTGCGAACAAGAGGCTTCCCATGGGATGGGCCAATATCACATAGTTCCACTACCTTTACCTTCAAGATGTTCCTGAAATTTCATGGGTATGACACATGGCCCAAAGTGACCATAATGGGCAATGTTTGGGTCATCAACACTATCTATAGACACTTAAAATTGTCTTGACTCATATTGTACACTTGAATCTTATTAATAACACCATTTCATCCTAAATTCACCTTCTTTTAACTATTTAATTCAATGATCCTAGTTGTTTAATTAAATTCATCAATTTCTCCCATTAATCAAATTATCATTATTATGTGGTTAATTCACCCCCTTTCATGCTAATTTTCATCTTGTTTAATTGGATAATGTGAATTATTTAAATTAAACACCTTATGTCCTCTCATTTAATTAAATAATCTTAAATTATTGAATTAAATGTCATTTGACCCTCTCTCACTAAATAAACTCAACTTCCATAATTAAAACTTTTTTTTAATTAACTAATTGGCTATTTTCCCTCACCCATACACTTGCATGGGAATATTCCCTTGGAATATTCTCCCATTTGAGCTCCAAAAATGGAATATTCTTTCCTATCAAACTTCTAACAAACTTCCTAAATTTTAGGAAGTGTTCTTCTTTGAATCATTTTGAGCCATTGATTAACTGTTTGATCCATGTGATCTTGCATTCTCATCTATTGACGAGAACCCTTGATCCATTCCATCTCCTTTCATGGCATCTCATCCCTTGATTGATCAAATCAATCTTGACCCTTGATTCACCATTTTGTCATATAAATATCTCACTTCTATGAAGAAGGGATCCACTTCCATTTTAGCAAAGTTATGTTGCACATTTCATCACTCATCTTGCATCCATTTTAGCTTTCATCCATCTTTAGATTAGTTTTCATCATATTAGCTTTAGTTTTCAACAATGGATTTCATTTAGATGCTTGTTTTATCAAAGGGATTGGGAAAGGGTCATCATTCCATATCAATATGACACCAATCCCCCAATGGGATGAGGTTTGACGCATTTAAATAGGTTTTCATTATTTATTTCTTGTTGTTTGTGTTTAATGGCTTCCTCATTTAATGGTTTTCAAGTATTTTAATGGGGTTATAGCTTAGTTAGTTAGATATTGCTTAAAATCTATTGGATATGGTGTGTTTAGCTCATACTATGATTATAGTCATATTTTGGTGCTAGAAGGAGGGTTGAACTAACCAAATTTGATCAATTTATTTTGAGTTTCTTGTGTAACTTTGAAGGTTATAGGTAGGGAGTTGCTTTTGTTGTTTACTAGAGTGATGCTTTTGCAGAATAATGACACTTGAAATACATAGTATCTTTTGAAATACAATTATTCTTTTTCTTTTATGGCAATGCTTTTGTTTTTTATCGAAGTGACACTTTTCATAACAGTGACACTTTTTACATCTCTAGTTTTTGATAGGTACAATAGAGAATCACTTTTGTTTTTCACTAGAGCAATGCTTTTGATTTATAGTGATGCTTTTGTCAAACAACAAAACTTTTGATATCTGGCAGAGAAACACTTTTGTGTTCCAGCAACACTTTTGCAAGGTAAGAAAAAGAGATAAATTTTAATGTTTTCTTTGATCTTTCAATTTAATCCTCTTTGGTTATTTATTGACTTCTAGTTTTTTTCTATGAGGCTAACTGATTTCAAAAATTTGAAAAGGAGGAAAATATTGAAGTAAATAAGAATATTATCACTTGATTTATATTGTAAAAGTGTTTTAAACACTTATGGGATGATATAACCCATCATATGCTACTTTACTTCATGTTTTAGGACTGCTAACTTTCAATTGGGTTTAAAATGTACAATGCAATAATCTTTCAAAGTTGGTTAAAATTGAACCCATACATCCTCACCATTGCAATGTTAGTTAAAATTGAACAAATACAAATTTATACTTCAGTTTGGTGCTATTTAAAGTCAAGTCATCTTTTCCTTTGAGGATTTAAAAAGAATGAGTGTATTGTGTGAGTGATTTGCTTGTGTAAACTTGTAGTGCACATACACTCCCCTTGTGCCTCGTGCAATCTTGGGTGAAGAGAAACACTCCAAGTGTACAAATTTTTTTTGGTCACCCTAAGAACTTGCTACGTATCCTCTCCCCTTGCACTTCATGTCACCTTGGGTGAAGAGAAATAACATTTTTCTTGTCTTTTTTAGATAAGGGTATGCTAATGAGACACATCCTGCAAAGGAGAACTCATATAAGCAACTCTTAAAAAAGCATGTTTACCAATCTGCTATATAAAGGTTACAAAATCTAAAGAAAGTAGCTTTAATATGTGAAGGGAATAAAATTCATGTATCATTCTTGTCCAATCGTAATGAGTTGGGAAAGAATGAATAAAGTCTTGAAACAATAGAAAATAGGTGGGGGCATACCTTTGAGGAGATAGGGAACTTCCCATTTCACACTCTTGTTTCACTCAAGGAAACCATAGAGATCTTAATCCAAGGATGGAATGAAAGAAAGAGATCTACTAAAGGTTGTCCTAGGGTATGATTAGTGACTAAAGGAGGGTTCACCACCAAGCTAGGGATTGGAAAGACTAGTAACATGCAAGATCTAATTATGAACACTTAATGATATGCAAAACTTCACTAAATGACCTAGAAATGAATGTGAAATAGAACAAAAAATTGAGAAATCAGAATGGTGCACTTGAGAATCTAAATATGCTTGGAATAAGCTCTAAAATCCTAAAAATATTGATTTTAAGGCACACTGGGACTCATACGCTAGGTTGGGCATATCATTCTTAGTCTAGGGTTTCTAGACCGAAATAGGGATTTGGCAATGTTGACTCAGGATTTTCAAAAATCTGGAAAATTTCCTATATTGGGACTCATGCTACTTTTGGCGTATTAGTCCTATTTTTCTTTTTTAGAAAGTTAAAGTACAATTTTTCTCTCCAATCTTTTCTCTTCCTTCTTGAATCGATTTTTAGATCTAAACCTGTAAAAATACTTGCAAAACATAATATAGTGTTGATTTCCTTATGGGGGAGTTTTCCTTGGTTAAACCCCTAGTTTGGTGATTAAACATTGATAGAAAAAATGGATCTTGAATGTTAATGTGAACATAAACCCTAACTTTAAGTGTATCTAAGATTATGAAATCTAAAATGCAATGCAACCCTATCCTAATGTGTTGGAATAAGATGCATGAATGAAATATGAAGAGGATGACTCACTTAGGAAGATCCCTAATCACCCTAATAAGCCATAGTAATGCATATACCTTTCTTAGGATGAGAGTAGAGTGATAATGGAGGATGGAATCACTTAGGAAACAAGTCATTAGGCTTGGCTTGATGGCTAGTTGCATCTCCCCAACCTAGAATCTATCATGATTCACCATAGGCAACCATAATCAATCATTGATAATGTTAGATCTTCAATAAAAGTGAGTTTGAAGACCTATAAAAACACTATAATGCTGCTCCTTGAGATTTCAACTTTGCTTTCTACTTGCCCTTGAATGCTCTTGTGAAAGAATGCTTGAGTACTTGTGAATGCTTAGATCTTGAATATCTTTCTCTAGATAAAAATAATGACTTAGAAGTTTATTTAGATAGGCATTATACCTAATTTACTATTTATTAAATCTCAAAAGCCAACATCAACCAAAATTTTGAATTGAAAACTTGAATTTCCTGCTCAAACCCAAAAAATAGGCCATGTAGGCCATGCACGAGACTCATATGCCATCCCACCTAGGGGGACTCATACACCCAAGGTGGCATATGAATCCCACCCTAGTTTTTCAGGGTGGGCCAATGATGGGTTGTTAGAAAAAATAATGCTTTTGTTGATTTTGTCGGGATTTAGTTGAAATAAGCTTTGAGATCCAAAATAAAGGATCTCAGGGGCCTAATAATGATAATTTAAAGGGTATTTAATGCAAGGATATGAAAATAGATCCAAATTAAGAAAAAAATTATACTATGTCCAAGAAAGGAGTACAATTTCCATTGCCACATTTATCCCCCACTTTAGCACCCATGACTCTACATGCATATGCAAGCTAAAGGAATCCAAATAATAAACTTTATTTTATAAAAGGATACTCATATCGATTCATTTGCGAGCATGGGAGAATGAAGCCCCCACTATAGCTATCTACAAAACCACAATGTTAGGAACCTCATCTTGCAAAACCAATTCATTAGTTGTTAAAAAATCCTCTTATCTAACTTCTTTACAAAATCAAATTCAATGGTAGATGTATGCCCCCCCTTGATTCTGCTTGCTTTATGGAGGTGGAATCAAGGTAGCAATCTAACTACATCAAATTAGATAAGTTGTATTATAGGGTATTTCCAAGTACCATACCATATAATGAGGATAGGGATAGAACCACAATTCCAATGCAACAGACAACATAAAAAATAGGGTTCACTAGCCCCTGGTATGCTGGATTGAATGGAAAAACACTTTTTAACCCTAATATGAAAATAACCTAATTTAAACGTATATAAGAGTAAAAAGTGAAGTAATTTGTAATCATTTTGTCTTAAATTACCTTCTTGCAGTTTGACTTTGTTAGAGAGTGAGTGAAAATTCTATGCTATTGAGAATAGGTGTCATTAATACTTGAGAGCCTACATGAGGATGTAACTCTTGGGCGATCTCTAGTATTAGGTGAGTTGATTCCTCTATTCCTTAGCTTCAATTTTATGCATTTATTTTATGTTTTTATACATTTCTAGGTAGATTTAGGACCCTGGAAGAAAATTTCACAAAGCATCCCTTTTTTTCGCAAAGTGTCCCCTTTTTTCGCATTTTTGTCCCACTTTTTCGCAAAGTGTCCCGTTTCTTCGCGAAGTGTCCTAAAAGGGGAATAAAGTTTCTAGGACCCTTAGAAAAGTATACTAGAACAACTTTAGCACACTTTTTGACTATTGTGTATAGATTTAATATTTTAGAATACTTATCTTGGACATATTTTTTGCTTTCTTGTTAGATTCCACCTTGCTTGTGACATCTCGATGGTAGACAATTCTATCACTTACAAGATCTTGTCTCAACATTATCAGAGGAAGATTCTTAGATTCTATAGATGACTGGATTATACTGGGTGTACCTCATGCCTCCCATGAGGTACCATGATGACATGTTGATGGCGCTTATAGAGAGATGGGATGCCAATACCTTCACATTTTTCCAACCCATTGGTGAAATGAAAATTACCTGGAGGATGTACATCACATCCTTCAAGTTCCTGTTCAAGGTGAGACCATGCACTTTGCAAGGGATCATTCATATGCATAGATGCAAGAAAATATAAGATGTTTCCTAGGAGAACTGGTTCAAGATGAGATTGTAGGGTCACATATTGAGCTAGTGTGGCTACTCTATTGCATAATCACCAGTCTTGAGATGGATCATGATTCTTATAGTAGCACTAGTATTGGTCCCTAATGGCCAGGGAGCACACCTGAATGGAGGTATTATTCACATGATCAAGTAGATGGAGCACCATAGGACTGTATATGCCTAGGGTCACAACATCCTTGCAAATTTATATTATGATCTAGGGAGGTTCACATATCATGAGGTCGATAGCATGGTACATAGTATGCTACTACAGGTGTGGTGTTTAGAGCATATCACATGTACCAAACTGATAGGGTTTCTATCTATATCTATCCTTGGATACCCATGTGCATTCAATTATCCATTGAGGCACCATGGAAGTATGGGGATTTACATTTTTGGAGAGTTTGATTTGACCGAATAGATCAGGTTTGGAGACCATACCAGTTGATACCACAGTGGCTAGATGATAGCTGACAACTAAGGAGGATGTAGAGGGATAGGTTTCTTTGGGGGAGACATTATTATGTAGTAAGACCATTCTACTATGATTGTGTCATGTGGCAATTTTGTTAGATACAGGTACCACCAACATCACACCCTTTTTATAGGAAATCGGTGCAGAGTGCTCAGAGGCCAGGAGATACTAGGAAATTGACAGTGGATAATGTTAGAGGGTGATTACACAATACTGGTTTACAATTTTTGGCCAAACTGGACACTAAATTAATTTTTTCTAACTAAATCTTCACTTTTGGGTAACTATAGCGGCTAAACTGTGAGGAATTTGAAGATGATACAAACTAGTGATTTGTGACATTTTTTCTATAGATTCTAAATATATTTTTTTCAAAAATTTTGGAATTAGATTGTACTTCTTTTTCCATCTCCTTTGAAAACTATTTTTTTAGTAAACACCATTTTTAAGGAGTGATGCTCACTGTATACAACATAATTTTTTTTCCATGAAGGATATATATATATATATATTTTCAAATTTAGATTTATAACTACGATATCTAGTGCTTTCATTTGGTTTCATAGTTTTTTATTGAATATTTTTTCCTTAATCAAGTTTCAAAGTCAAACCAATTACAATTCAAACATACATAGATTGTATACAACTTAACTTTTTTTGTATGTATCTAAATTCATTTTTTTTATGTTGGATCAAGGACTTCAATAACTAGTGCAATGATATTTTTCAATTTTTTTTGATAATATGCTATTTTCCACATGTGTAGAACAAAGAGCTTGATTTTTGGTGAAAAACCTACATTCACAAGCAATAAAAAAATAAATATAATAATTAAATTAAATTTATTTAAAATTATAATTTTTGGGAAGCTTATAATAAGGACTACATACTTACAAAAATAAATTTTAAATTAATTCATTTGATCCCCCAAAGGTAAATCAAAATTAGTTTTTTATCAGCATTTTGATAGGAGTAAAGGAGACTCTGTTATGGATATGGTTTAAACTAGCAACGTTCTATCCAAGGGGGTTTGATCTAAGGTGGTTTGATCAAACCATCCTCAATTGGAATCCTTTAAATGGAACTTTTCAAGGCTTAAATCATTATATTTTCTAAAAATATGTGATTTCAACAAAAATCAAGATCTCTTGGAAATTGTAAACCAGTATTGTGGGATCACCCTAGATCTAGTGATTTAGAGGATGCAAATCTCAACATGCCCCCAATCTCTGACATTAATGACGTTAGTGATACTGATGCATATGAGTGGTAGGCAGTAGCATGACCAACTCTTGCATTCCTGATGAATTAGCCTAGAGGGGTATGTGCAGGTTAATGGTGGGCCAAAAAGTGGCAATGAGGAAAAAAACACATCTTTCATCGACTAAAAAAATGTGAAAAGAACGTGTTGACCTTTTTTAGGCTCGGGTGTCACCTTCCTAACACCAAACCTACTTTTACAAATTGGATATCCGATTTGTAAAAAACATATATTAAAAACTTCTGTCACTTTTTTGAAGTCATTCGGCTGAGAAGAACCCGCGGGCGCACAGTGCATCCATTCTTCGCGTAACGGATATCCGATTTAGGCTAAATTCGATTTGGAAAGGTAAGTTTTTTTATTTGATTTGATTCAATTTTGGTTATATTTGGAATAATTTCAGGTTTTTGTTGATTTTTTAAAAATAGGGTTTTTGATTGAGTTTTTGTGAAAAAATTGAGTTTAGAATAGATTTTGATAAAAAAATGAATGTTTTTTGAGGATTTTTTTTCACAATAGGGTTTTTGATTGAATTTTTATGAAAAAATTGAATTGAGAATGGATTTTGATAAAATAATAAATGTTTTTTGTGGATTTTTTTTCAAAATAGGGTTTTTGATTGAATTTTTATGAAACAATTGAGTTCAAAATAGATTTTGATAAAAAAAAATGTTTTTAATGGATTTTGATTTAAAAATAGTGTTTCATTTATATTTTCTAATTTTAGATTAATTATGTTTTAAATTTAATTAGGCATTATGGCTGTCGAAAATGAGAATGCACAAATTCCACCAGTTGAAAATGAAAATCCACCAGCTGAGAATCAAAATGCAGAAATGCCAAATGCTCCACCACCTCTGTAGCCATCAATTGAAGACTTAATTCATGAAAAATTGGAGCAATTGAGGGGAATTTGTGATGTTCATAAGAAAATCCCTTGATTATCCCAAATTTCAAACACATTGATAGGAATAATTACAAATGTAGAAACCCTCTCCACCCAACATAATGCCTTTCATTCATGGCGAGAAACCATGAAGGAATATTATGCATGTGGATTTTCTTGTGATGATGTGAAATATCTCCAAATAACAAAAGCCCAAATAGCCTCTTTATTTATTAACCCTAGCACTGGTTTGCTAGTTAATGTTAACAAGCTAAAAAATTCTATAAAATGGTGCACGCATAGGGGCATAGTAGATAACTTTTGGGATCGTTGGTGTATGGTTTTTGATAAACCACCCAACAATAATCTTGATGTACCTTTTTACTTTATTAAAAAATTATATGTTGAGTTTTTGTTAGGGCGTCATGTCAATTACTTTAACATTAAACCCTTCCAAGGCGTTGGTAGAGGTATGCCTTAGGATAGGCCAGGAGTAGCTAGAGTAGTTAGGCACCCATATGTTCCCCGTCCTCCCCTTCCTCCTCCAACTCTAGTACAACATCCAGATATTATGGAGGATGCATCCACACAAACTATCCAGGCCATTCACTCTTTGAGTGGTCTTTTGGTTTCCCATGCTTCTTCAGTAGCTCAGCCATAGTCTGGTGATCTTGGTGATGGATCCAGTGTTGCTGCATCATCCTCCTTGGGTCCACATATTTGTGTGCCACATATTTGCAATACGTTCCAGCAAATATGCTTGGGTCCTATTGTATAGCCCCCTGAGAATCCATTAGACACTTATGATTATGACATCCAGGATGTGGAGATTATAGCAGATCACACGCAGGGGAGTGGAGCACACCCTACAAAGTCTTCTCTTGCTAGAGAGGTGGACATTGGAGTAGTTACACAGGTAACATTTAAGGTGTAAATTCATAACTTGCATTTTTTAAAAATGAATATTAATAAGAGATAGTATCAAGTACTAATATTTATTTACATGGTCTATTTAATAGTTAATGTCTGAGGAGGAGCTCACATAGGTGACTAATAGCACCCTTAGGGCCATTTCATTTGGCCTCAACACACACACAGTATGTATTTTCGCACTCACTCATTTACATTTTTTTACTATATATTTGCTTGTTATTTGAATTGTCAATAATGAAATTATATATTAACTTATATGTTTATCTTACTCTCTGCTTGTAGGAAACTCCTCGTGTGAGCGAGGTGCGACGCTCTCTCCAAACTATGGAGGCACAGTGTTAGATAAGGGAAAGGTAATTGAACTCAAATTTGATAGAATTAAAATTTATAAGATCTTTTATTGATTATGCATACATTGAAATAGATTCGTAGTTTCATATGTACTTGTCATTTTTATGTACAGGCGGTTGTGAGCTATACATCATTGTTGATAAGTTCCACAACACTTGAAGGAGTAGGTATTTGAACGCCTGAAGGAGGAGGTGTTGAGACACCTAAAGGAGATACAAAAAAAGATCAACCTAAAGAGGTATGTGTTTATTTTATTTTGTGCTTGGTAAATATGTTCTTATTACTGACAATTCTATGCTAACTTGGATCAATTTCATTTTTGTTCACATATATAGATTGACTTTAGAAAGTTGGTTTGGTTAGTTCTTTGAGAGGGGTATATTCTAGGACTCCTGACCCTTCAAAAGCGTATATTTCAGGTAATCAAGATTTCAATTTTAGAGTTCAATTATAATTCAATGTGTATTGATTTTTATGTTAATTATTCAATTTTAAATTATATAGTATAACTAATCTCAATTGTGGTTTGCATTTTTCTTGTGCAGCTACCTTCAGAGCCAATGAGTGCTTCAAAGAGGCTCCATTTTGATGATCCACCAGTAGTTTAGGATGAGATAGACATTTTGGCATGTAAATTTTGAATAGATACCGAGATGGCATATGCCACACATTGTAAAACTTTGTTTGAGTTGGTGTCAATGTCATTTTTGTATATGGACATACACTTGATTGTTGGATAATTTGATATATATAGAAGTTGACAATCAAAATTTAGTTTCCTCCTCATGTGCATGATTAAACTCTTTGAAGCAATGGTTAAATATCAATGTACAATAGCATAAAAAGAATGGTTAAATATTATGTGTAGTTTATATTCATATTGCTGATTACATTCCATTGCACATCTTTCAAACTCAAAGCATTATTTCACATTGCATAAGTAACAACTAGATACTCATATGATTAACCCTACACCATTTGATTTTCTTCTTTGTCAACTTTCCCATGCCTTAGTAAATTTGGTGGTCCATTTGTAACCATCAATTTTTTTATATAACATAAATTCACCTTTTTCAAAAAATTAATATGGCTAGACTCCCATATGAATACTAATAATATATCATATGACCATTCTTCATATACTTGTTGGCACTTTGTGTCTTCTTAGATGAGCCAAAATTTGTTGGCCAACTACCTCTGCCTTCATTAATGTTCTATATTTTAATCATTCCATCCCAAGATGTTGTGACCATTTGTTGACTAGAAGATTCAATTATTTGCAGGCATGAAATGACATCATCATGCACTTTGACCTAGAAATTTAGGAAAATAATACTATTAAAAGTTGTGAGCTCTGTGAAAAATAGATGTTTATCTAACTACAACACCATCTAAATATGGATTCTTTTAGAAAATAAAAAGAAAGACATAACTTTTAAACAAATAATTTAATCACAATGTATTTTTCACAAAGAAAATTTGTATAAACCACTTCTCCATAATGGCTAGTATAGAAAATAATTGCATTGGTAGAACAAAACTCCAAAACATTTCTGATTTCCTTGATTAATTGAATCTTAAGTAGAATCCCCACAATGATTATGTTTTACATAAATCGATAGGAAAACAACATTGCTTGGAAAGTGCATCTCTAATATTTTATGTTCCTTGTACAATAATTTAAATACATTTGAAGAAGTTATATGAAAATATAGCTTCTTAAATTCTTCTTTAATTTGAAGGTTACTTTTGATAGTGATTAATTTATTTCATAGATGGATTTTAGCTTTTGCTTGATTGTTGTGCACTGTACTTTCTTCTATAAATAAAATGAGACATGCTAATGCACATTTTCACTATAATTTCTCTATTTTCTTCCTCAACATATCTCTCTCTTGGGCTTTGATACAACCCTGTCAGGGCCTGTCCTAATCACATTTAGCCCAAATCAAAAAGAAAATTTCATGCATTGCTTCTCCCTACACTAGCAGACCCTGGCTGGAGGTTTTATTTGATATTGTCAACAAACATACATCTGGTTGTCTGAATGAATGGGGGAGTTACAACCTTCCCAATCAAGAGGTCATGACTTGTCAGAACTGATTAAAGCAATTCAAGACTTATGTCATAGGATGAGAACATTTGACCATAGGCTCAATGATAAATGCAATGATCCTTAACTAAATTATTCATACAAATTTCTTAGATTTGGAATAATTCAATGAAAATCAGCCAAAACATTTAAACAAGATATTTAGATCTAAAACATTCACGGATGATAAATAGATCTACACATATAAGTTGGTTGGAATAGAGTATTTAATTCAAATAACTCACTTCATGATTACAATTTTTTTGCTTCAATTGTTTGCTCATAACCAAGATTACAATGATAAAAAAAAAATTTAGAAAAATATTGGGATGCTGAAATCCACTATGCTTGGCATACAGATGCAACCTTTCTGTGAAATTTCCCTCACAAATCTAAACAAGTTTCATCCTCCAAACTCTAGGAAACCAATGGGGTTTCGTCGAAAAATCTCCATAACCTAAGGGTTTTTGTCCTTAGATTCAACAAGTGAACACAAGTGTCTGACTTTCAATTTTGGATTTGTTGAGATGATGTCCAAAGATTATCCAAACTAATGAAGTTTTATTCCTTATATAGAGGTTGAAGGCCTAACATGGGTCCAAAGTTTCTTGCCATTTTCTCACATTCAAATTTGGGCTCATTAATTGCATTCTTGGTTAGTCGTGGTCATGGTGGAGTCCATTCAAATGGTGAGGTTTTGTGAAAGTGCATGCTTGAGTGTGGAGATCTAGGGAAATGATTGCTTTAAGTTCAAGCAAATAATTATCCCAAGGTCCAACATCAAGGGTTCAGGCGATGGGATTCTTGGGTGTTAGGACACAAGACAATGGGGATCTAGGGGTTTGAGGATTAGGATACCCCATTGGTTGTTTTACAAATGTAAGACATCATCAAAAGTCCCAAAGATCCAAAGAGGAATGTATGGTTTGAGAAGTGGTGGTCAAGGTATTAGGGTGTTATGCGAATGGAAAGGAAAAATTTCAAAGGCCCACAAGAGAAGGAAGTGGGAGGTGGAGGCACAAGGAATGAAAGAAATGCATGATAGTATTAGAGAGTCTGAAATCCCACCCAAAGTAGGAAAGTGGCCCATCTTTCAAACTCAAAGCATTATTTTGTATCATTGTTACATTGGTCTTGAGAGTGGTAGCTTAATATAGGTGTTTGAAGTGATTTAGAGGTCGGTTTTAGGGTAGTTAAGGTGTTTGAAGTGATTTAGAGGTTGCTTTTAGAGAAGAGAGATGTTGAAGAGTACATCAAGTCAGTGAGAACCAAAGTGTAATGTGTTTTATTTTCTAGTACTCCTTTGTTTCTCTACAGATGTGTGATAAATTCTTAGTTCAATGATGTTGAACAATTTTAGAAAAAAGAAAGTTGTGTCACGGTCCGCATTCAATCCAACAAGCAAAAATCAAAGCTCAGCCTCTTGGAATGAAAATGCTTGTTTGCAAAAAAAATGAATAAGAATGAGGTAGTTAAGGTGTTTGAAGTTATTTATAGGTCACTTTTAGGGTGGAAGGCTTAAAACTCCATTTTAAATTCACGAAAAATAATGAAATTACTTCAAACCAAGTTTGTGAAGAAGTTAACTATGTTGCCCACTAGTTTCCCTTAAGAGTCCAAAGTGTTAAAAGGCAACAATCTTTGAAGGTCTATTTCTCGGAGAGCGTGATGCTTACAGACTCTCCATCCAAGGCTATGGAATTATGTTGGGACCATCTACAAAAACCTCTCTTGGTTTTATCTCGGGGCGTTTTCTTGTGGTGATGACTTTTCAATGGAGGGAAAAGTTGCGGATGCAGCGGTGTAAAGTTGCAAAGTGGTGCAACTTTCATTTCCTAACTCATCACGACAAAGCAGGACTATTCCAACACATCCCGGATGGGTATGTTTACACTAGGGATGGTCCTCTTTGCACCATCACCTTGAATCACTCCGAGCTACATTGGATCAGCGATTTCCCTTAAGAGTCCAAAGTGCTAAAAGGAAGCAATCTTTGAAGGGCTATTTCTCAAAGACCGTGATGCTTATAGACTCTTCGTTTGAGGCTATGGGATTGTGTTGGGATCATCTACAAAAACCTCTGGGTTTTATCTCGGTGTTTTCTTGTGGTGATGACTTTTTGTGGAGGGAAAGTTGCGGATGCAAGCGATGTAAAGTTGCAAAGTGGGCGCAACTTTCCTCCGCGCTTTCTACAACCAAATGGACTGTTCCAACACGTCCAGATGGGTAAGTTTACGCTAGGGATGGTCCTCTCTTGCACCCAAATATGCCGAATCACTCCAAGCTACATTGGACCGGTGATTTCCCTTAAGAGTCCAAAGTGCTAAAATGCAGCAATCTTTCAAGGTCTATTTCTTGGAGACTGTGATGCTTATAGACTCTTTGTCTGAGGCTATGGGATCGTGTTGGGACCAGCTACAAAAACCTCTCTTGGTTTTTGCTATCTTGGAGGTGTTTTCCTGTGGTGATGACTTTTCAGTGGAGGGAAAAGTTGCCAAATGTAAGCAATGTAAAGTTGCAAAGTGGTGCAACTTTCACTCTGCAGCTCATACGACCAAACAGACTATTCCAACATGTCCGGATGGGTACATTTACACTAGGGATGGTCCTCTCTTACACCCAAATACGCCGAATCACTCGAGCTACATTGGACCGATGATTTCCCTTAAGAGTCCAAAGTGCTAAAAGGAAACAATCTTTGAAGGTCTATTTCTCGGAGACCGTGATGCTTACAGACTCTTAGGTCCAAGGCTATGGGATGGAGTGTTGGGACCATCTACAAAAATCTCTCTCAATTTTTGCTATCTCGAGAGGCGTTTTCTGTGGTGATGACTTTTCAATGGAGGAAAAGTTGCGGATGCAAGTAGTGTAAAGTTGCAAAGTGGTGCAACTTTCACTCTACAGCCCGTACGACCAAACAGACTATTCCAACACATCCGGATGGGTGCGTTTATGCTAGGGATGGTCCTCTCTTGCACCCAAATACGCCGAATCACTCTGAGCTACATTGGACCGATGATTTCCCTTAAGAGTCCAAAATGCTAAAAGGAAACAATCTTTGAAGGTCTATTTCTCGAGACCGTGATGCTTACAGACTCTTCGTTCGAGGCTATGGGATCATGATGGGACCATCTACAAAAAATTCTCGGTTTTTGCTATCTTGGGGGTGTTTTCCTATGGTGATAACTTTTAGTGGAGGGAAAAGTTGCCAGATGCAAGCAGTGTAAAGTTGTAAAGTGATGCAACTTTCACTCTGCAGCTCGTACGACCAAACAAACTGTTCCAAAACATCCAGATGGGTACGTTTACACTAGGGATGGTCCTCTCTTGCACCCAAATACGCCGAATCACTGTGAGCTACATTGGATAGGCAATTTCCCTTAAGAGTCCAAAGTGCTAAAAGGAAGCAATCTTTGAAGGTCTATTTCTCAGAGACCATGATGCTTACAGACTCTCTGTCTGAGGCTATGGGATCGTGTTGGGACCATCTACAAAAACCTCTGTCGGTTTTTTCTATCTCAGAGGTGTTTTCCTGTGGTGATGACTTTTCAATGGAGTGAAAAGTTGCCAAATGCAAGCAGTGTAAAGTTGCAAAGTGGTGCAACTTTCACTCCGCAACTCATACGACCAAACGAAATGTTCCAACACATCCAGATGGGTATGTTTACGCTAGGGATGGTCCTCTCTTGTACCTAAATACGCCGAATCACTCTGAGCTACATTGGACCAGTGATTTCCCTTAAGAGTCCAAAGTGCTAAAAGACAACAATCTTTGAAGGTCTATTTCTCAGAGACTATGATGCTTACAGAATCTTCATCTAAAGCTATGGGATCGTGTTGGGACCATCTACAAAAACCTCTCTCAGTTTTTTCTATCTCGAAGGCGTTTTCCTATGGTGATGACTTTTCAGTGGAGGGAAAAGTTGCCAAATGCAAGCAGTGTAAAGTTGCAAAGTAGTGCAACTTTCACTCTGCAACTCATACAACCAAATGAACTAGTCCAACACATCTGGATGGGTACGTTTACGCTAGTGATGGTCCTCTCTTGCACCCAAATACGCCGAATCACTCCAAGCTACATTGGACCGGCGATTTCCCTTAAGAGTCCAAAGTGCTAAAAGGCAGCAATCTTTGAAGGTCTATTTCTCGGAGACCATGATGCTTACAGACTCTCTGTCCGAGGCTATGGGATCGTGTTGGGACCATCTACAAAAACCTCTCTCATTTTTTGCGATTTCAGAGGCATTTTCCTGTGGTGATGACTTTTCAATGGAGGAAAAAGTTGCCTGATGCAAGCAGTGTAAAGTTGCAAAGTGGTGCAACTTTCACTCCGCAACTCGTACGACCAAACAGACTATTCCAACACATCCGGATGGGTACATTCACACTAGGGATGGTCCTATCTTGCACAAAAATATGCCAAATCACTTTGAGCTACATTGGATCGATGATTTCCCTTAAGAGTCCAAAGTGCTAAAAGGTAGCAATCTATGAAGGTCTATTTCTCAGAGACCGTGATGCTTACAGACTCTCCGTCTGAGGATATGGGATTGTGTTGTGACCATCTACAAAAACCTCTCTCTATTTTCACTATCTTGGAGGCCTTTTCCTGTGGTGATGACTTTTCAGTGGAGGGAAAAGTTGCCAGATACAAGAAATGTAAAGTTGCAAAGTGGTGTAACTTTCACTCCGTAGCTCGTACGACCAAACAGACTGTTCCAACATGTCCAGATGGGTACATTTATGCTGGGATGGTCCTCTCTTGCACCCAAATATTCCAAATCACTTCGAGCTACATTGAACTGATGATTTCCCTTAAGAGTCCAAAGTGATAAAAGGCAGAAATCTTTGAAGGTCTATTTCTCGGAGACCATGATGCTTATAGAATCTTCTTCTGAGGCTATGGGATCATGTTGGGACCATCTACAAAAACCTCTCACAGTTTTTGCTGTCTCGAAGGCGTTTTCCTGTGGTGATGACTTTTCAGTGGAGGGAAAAGTTGCAAAGTGGTGCAACTTTCACTTCGCACCTCCTATGACCAAATGAATTATTCCAACATGTCCGTATGGGTACGTTAATGCTAGGGATGGTCCTCTCTTGCACCAAAATACGCCGAATCACTCCGAGCTACATTGGACCAAGTTAAATTAGGTGAAAAATTGATGTAGACACAAGGGCACAATCACAAACTCTTTGCAACCTGCCTATTTGAGGCATCTAAGAAGATTATTCTGACCTCTTTGGATATTCCAAAACTCCCTTAAAACTTGACAAGCAACTAAATACACATTTCCCTCTTTAACCCGCTTAAACCCTTGTAATAGTGAGAAACTAGTTTTTGTCCAATTACTCCACAATTTTCCTAAACACTAGACGAACACATGACTGATTCAAACACCCATATCTAAGTTACACAACATATATGAGAAACAACATAGAATCCTTTGGACTAGCATTGACTTCCTATACATTCATCCTTGAGCAGGCTTTGGATTCCATTTGTATGGACCTGTAACTGTCAAATAAAAAAACCCTTGTTTTTAGTGTAATTCTTGAGGGTTTATTGGATGTAGCACTTCCACAACCTTTCAGACTTTTCCACCACCTTAGAAACCTTTATTTAGGCCCCAATATGCTTAGAAAACAAAGAAACTTTTGGTATCTCAAAGATTTTTACAAACCCTAGGTTAAAAACTCTATTTTCAAGTGAAAAAAAACCACCATTTTTGGACCTTTAACTCTTCATTTTATTTCAAAACCCAGTTCTCCACACTTTCCACTCTTGAAATAACGTCAAGACATGTAATAACGTTTCTACATAAATTTTTTATACAAAGCAATGGGAAGATAAAACCATGTAAGTGGTTTCCCCAAACTAATTGCCACCAAAACCATTCTTGATAGTTTAAAACCACGAGCCACCCCAACGTGTAATTATGATAGCACTCAAGATATCCCTCCACCATGAACATATCAACTAAGTAGGAACCCATAGCATTATGGAAAGATGGTCCAAAGCATTACAAAGCATAATAAAGAATACTAATGAAAAAAATATTTCCCTCAACACCTCATGATCATTCAAGTACTCATTCTAACAATACAAGAGATTTACACTTCAAATTGCAAGTGAATATAATTTAATATATCTTAACATAAAAAATGCAAAACCTAATAGAAAAATGTATCAATGAGGTACAAGGATGTATAAAATCCAATCAATCAAACACAATCAACCTAACATAATTAAGGGTTGATAGGGGTATAGGATAATTAGGGGTTGATAAGGGTATGAATGTTTATCTTTACATCTACTCTTGAATATCTAGGGACTTGGTGGTATTTAGAAATTTGTTACTCATTTTTATTGCATTGAATCAAAATTTCTCACTATTAATTGCTCCAATGCTATAAGATAAATGAATGTTTTCATGATTATAATGAATATATTGTATGTTATTAATGCTAGCGTATATCATCAAATTATGCCAAACATGTGTTTGGTCAACTCAAAGTGGGTGAATGACACCACTTAGCGAAAAGTTTGAATTTTGAATTTTAAAATGAAAGGGAATAGGTTTTTGACTATGAGGTCACTCTTGTGAATTAAAGAATTGGGTTTGAGGAGAAAAAGTTACAAGCCACTATAATTTATTATATATAAATGGGAAATATTACAAAACCTGATTCAGACGAGCATACCGACAGGAAAGAACCAGGAAGAAAACCTTCGGTTGTAGCTCGATTAAGTACAAAAATAGACCCATTTACAAAATGCATGAGTTTCCAAAATACATGCCCCTATACATTTTAAACATACCCTTTATACAATGCCAGACATTTGACCCATATTTCAAAAAACATCACTGGGTATAGATTATGCCCATACACAATTATGACCATTTTACATTGTTTCCAATTTGAGAAGTCAAATTTTACAAAATTTTCCTATTAGAGGCATTCAGGGCACAGTCGTCAACAACAATAGTATGTTCATGTTTTGCACTAACAAGCACCTATACAAACCATCAAGGTATCTTAGAATAACCAATCTATATTATTCTAAATGACACAAAATATGATGAGATGGTAATGCAAACTATAAAAGACGCTTAGAATAACCAATCTATATTGTTGTAATCTGTTGCATAACTCTCTAAAAGGATCAAAGATGGCTATTGTTGTAGCAGGTCCATGATCAATCGTGCCAGGAATATTGCAAAAGTGGGAAAATGAGAAATCTATATTGTCACAATAGAAAATATGCTTAGACTAACGTATCTATATTAATCTAAACAACTTGAATGATGATGAGCTAGTGATGCAAACTATAAAAGATGCATACCTCTTCGAAAGGATCAGAGCTGGCTATTGTTGCAGCAAGTCCATGATCAATCATGCCAAAAATATCGCAAAAGTGCATACAAAGTATCACTATTAAAGACACCTGCATTGCAATAGTATATAAAATATTAGTATTAAATAAAGAACACTAATGAACTTAATCATAATGAACATAAGCATTCTACCTTTCATTCTTGAAAATGTTATTCAAGTGTGCCTGAAGGGTCATCTCTTTGCTTAAGAGTATCCAATATTGCTTCATGATAAACATTACTAAGTGTCCATAGTTGTTTTGTCTTTGGTCTAGCATGGTACTTCAACAACTTAACATTTATTTCTATAACAAGGTGCGAATACATGAGAATGGTTTTGTGT
Source organism: Sequoia sempervirens (assembly GCA_007258455.2). Lineage (NCBI taxonomy): Eukaryota > Viridiplantae > Streptophyta > Pinopsida > Cupressales > Cupressaceae > Sequoia > Sequoia sempervirens. Next base: position 30,734,484 of record VDFB02058242.1, read on the forward strand.
TTCTCGTAGTCTTCAAATGTAGGTATGCCATTCTTTCTAATCATGTATGTTCGCAACCAAGTTCTTGCAACCACAACTAAACCTATAGGATACATGAAACCATCATCATCTTCCATCAGTTGTGTTAGCTTATGTTTTACCTGCAAACATCGAGCCAACCAATAGTCTGATCTCTCTTCATTCCCCTGCGGTGCAACAACTGCAAAAATATGTCCTAGCTGTAGTAGATCTGAAAGCAAGCCGTAATCAACTAAACTTTCCATTTTGTCATTGTTCATGGATATTGTTTGAAATAAAGGAGTTAGATACTGTGGTACCCATGTATCCACCCACTCACTTGACTCGCATTGATCCCACTCGTACTAAATACAACTCTGACAAAAACAAGCCAACTCTTGTGTCCAAATGGTCCATGTGCCTGCATCTGAGCTTCAAAATGAATGCATCTTTGAAGAATCTTTGATTGTATGACAATCTAATCTACCTCCCACTGTACCCTCTTCAATGAACCAAAAGAATCTGCGCACTGTTGAATCAAGTGTCCCTCCCTGTGACAATGCTGAACTACACCAATCAACTATAGAATGTGCATTGCTGAATTTTGCTCCTAAAATCTTCAATTGCTCCTTAACTAGAGCTCTCTTTACACATGCACCTGCTCCATCATGTTCCCCTTTCCCTGTCTGGCTTCAAAAAAATTCCAAATATGAGGTATACCCCTCTCTACATGCATTCTACTCAACCAATAAAACATACAAGCATTCTTGAATTGATCTGTGCAATTATCTGACCAAATTAGATGTCGGCCCAATGCTATATCATGCTCCTGCAAGAACTCAAAAAAATTCTTCAAACAATGTTGGACATAATCAAACGAGTGAGATCTATCATCACTCATATAAAAATGATACTCTCTGATGATCTTTCGATCCTCCTCTATACTATCAGGTGCATGTCTAAATGTTATGTGGACAAAAATAACAATCTGAATGGAATTGTAATACTGAGATTGTACCTCGTTTTGTGGTTGCAATGTGTAGTTTTCTGCAAAGTCAACCACTGATATAATAGTGCCAATCAAAAAGAGTCCTTACACATCCTAAATTGTTGATCCAACCATCGAGACCTATGACTATGCCTTGCATACTTGTAGAAAAGATTGTCCTTAGAATCTGAAATAAAATCAGCAACACTACATTCTTTTGTAACCAACTCACATCTAGAACCTTCACCTCCACTTGCAAAGTATATTTGACTATCTCATATCTCTTTTTCTCAACAAGCTTCTTTCCAAATTCATGTTCAGAACTCTCATGAAAACATTGAACAAACTTTGACAAGCCACCACATTGTGAGCACTTTGCATTTAAACAATCATTTCTATAGAAAAAGCAACCATCATCTCTAGAACATAAAAATAGATCTAGAAAGTCCCTTGATGATTTTGGAAGATGCATTGCACCACACTCCTGCAACATTTCATTAGTATGCAAAGTAGAATGGATATAGCATAATAGCTCATGGTACATTGAAAACTCCACATGGTATTTTCAACAACAAGTATTACAAATCTTAAGAGGCACACAATAAAATGGCTTCAAACCCTCAAAAGTCCTTTGCAATATTTCCATATTTTTATGTGTTTCAATAAAATTTTTTGAACAACATTGTTTGGCTTGATTCCAAGAAATGTTTAGGATGTGGTGTATGGTCTCAATTTCCAATTCTTAACTTTAAAACATCCTTTGCATTGGGTGATATGCTAGAGTTATCATGCCAAAATTGTTGAATTACCAGCTTTACACTACCGGTTAGCTTCTTATGAACACGTGGAAGCCTCCTGGCAAAAGCCCATGTATCATTTTCAAGAGGATCATCTATTCTTTCTCTTCTTGCAAGTGCTCTATCCAAAGTTTTATGATTTATGTAAAAATCAATACAAGTTTGTCTCATAAAGAGAGCCTTTTTCAATTGATGGATTACTAGGGTGGTTGTAATGACTCTCCAAGCAGCTCTCTTATCCTTTTCCTTGTTAATTTTTCCAATAGACTTGAGAGCATTAAAAATATTTTTGACAATAATAGAATTTTTTTCAGTCTTCTTGTTCACATGAATCTTCAATTTGGCTAGCAAAGGTCTCATCTTTTGCATCTTTAGCAATTGTACAAAAAGTTGGCATTGCTCGGTCAATGTCTTATCACTAAAATATTGGTTGAAAAGTCTTCTAGCCCACAACCGAACAGTTCGTGTTGACCTCTTTCCTTCAAAATTGTTTATAATATTCTCATCAAATTTAAGTAACCATTTAGGGGTTCTTAAGCATCTTGAAATTGGAATATGTCTTTCTTCCATACAAGGTTCTTCATTTCTCATGTAATTTGGTGAAACATAATTTACAATTGCTTCAATATTATGTTCAAAATCTTCATTTCCAATATTTTCACCTTGAACATTTTCAATATCAATTTGAATAATTTCATTCCCAATTTCAATATCATGTTCAACATCTTCAAATCCATAATTTTCACCTTGAACATTTTCATTATCAATTTCAATATTTTCATTTCGAATTTCAATATCATGTTCAACATCTTCAAATCCAACATTTTCACCTTGAACATTTTCATTATCAATTTTAATAATTTCATTCCTAAGTAGAATATCATGTTCAACATATTCAATTCCAACATTTTCACCTTGAATATTTTCACCTTGAACATCTTCAATTTCCTCTTCACTTGAAAGACCATAGGGGTTAGGTTCACCAATATTTAACATACCTTGTCTTCTCTTCCTATGACTTTCTCTATCTTTTTGTTTATATGCTTCAATTTCTTCTTTTGTAAGCTTTCTCTTACATTTTTGCTTCTGACAACTACTGCTCCCCATTATACCTCATAAAAGATGCTAAAAAATCATTCCTTATGACAAATTTCAATAGAAGATGCTTCAAAAAGTTGATCTTTGTCCCTTCCCTGTTTGAAACCATGTGTTTGTCGCCTCAAAAAAAAATTTAGGGTCCGTTGGAATGCACAAAATGACCCACATGGGGCTTTTCTATGGTCCACAAATCTGATATCCATTATAATATGATATCTGATTCATTCTAAAAATTTACGATGTTTTGCAACAGTATGATTTTAGTTCTTCAAATCGGATATCCAATTTTTGTACATATAGACCTAAGGGTTAATGGTAGATAGTAGAGGGTTTAAGGGTTAAAGGTTTAGAGTTTAGGGTATATGGTAGAGGGTTTAAGGGTTAAGGGTTTATGGTAGAGGGTTATAAAGGTTTAGGGTTTCATGGTAAGGGTATAGGGGAGAGAGATAGATGGAGTTAGTGTGTGAGAGAGTGACCTGAGAG